>JAIEZT010001328.1:19605566-19666010 GCA_019594935.1 Periophthalmus modestus | reverse complement strand
GTGGGGTGTGTAGAAAACACCAGCAGTAGACACCACCATCTTACCATGGCAATTAAACTGACCTTGGCTGACCCTTTCCCCCCCTAAACACACACGCACACATACGCACCAGGCTCTATCGCGGTCTAAATCCGGAGAGCTGTCGTCCTGTCAGCGTCTCCTCTCCCTTCCTTTCTCATCACTGTCACTCACAAAAAATGATTTCCTCTTTTGTACGCCCTCACTCCCCATCTCCTCCTGCTGTCATGTTTGGGGGGCGGTCTGGTTCTATGTAAACCAAGACCTTGATTTTGATGCCTTACTTCCCTCCTGTTTTTGTTAGATGCTTTCTGTATGGCCCCAAATTTTGTTTTCAAGATTTAAAAGCTATTTTTATCAGAATTTAAAGGTCCTCTTATATACAAAAATGTAAGTTTTGTAGAGCTTTAAAGCCATGTTAGAATGTTGTGACCCTCATCAAAAAACATGCCAGAGTTGTGTTTTGTTCCATTCAGACATGTTTGAGTTAATCATTATTATTAGCCTGGCTGAATCTCCAAAGACAAAATCCTTCCATTCCACCTTGTGATGTCATGTAGTGGCAGTTATCAAGTTAACAGCTACCTTTACCTTAGTTCAGTAGAGCTTGGCAATTCAAGGGCTGAAATAACCAAATGATTCTAGTAAAAGTGTATGGAGTTTTAAAAGCACAGGGGCACTCCACATGACATCACAAGGGGGAACAGCGTTGTTTTGTTTGAGAGAAGAATCATCCTAATATGCAGGATTTGTGTCCGTAACAAAATGCCCTGAATGAAACAAAATACAACTCCAGGTCTGTTTTGATGAGGAACAGCATTATAACATTGATCAGAAATACTTGGTTACTACAATCACAATTAAACCGGGTTGCCAGTGCCTTCCTTAACCTGCAGAGGACGCATACAAACTCAGAACCTCTAGAATTCACTCACTGATCTGCCACCAACTAGATGTTTTTCAGTTCATTGCATTGCTTTACACACAGAATTGGTCTGGAAGTTGCCAATTCACGCTAATGCATCCAGACCAATGGTGCATAATTACAACATAAGTTTGTGTGCAAGTGCTGAGTGTTTAAGGCTTCCTGTTAGTTTGATAGTAGTGTAGCGTGCTAAAATATGAATGAGGCTAGAGATAGTGGAGTCACAGCCACACTAGCATTTCTACAGTTGTATTGAGGAGACAGCAAAAGCCACCAAAACAAAGCTCATCTAATTTCCCTTGTCTGGCAGTTTTACCATGGCAGAGACGGTGTCACTGCTGCTAAATGGTGTCGTCAGGTTTCCATAAGTAATAGTACCAGGAAACAGAATATTTATAGACTACAAGTCAATTGATTGGCACATTAGAGGCACAATAGGAAGTTTATAAGGTCCAATCCTGGTTATATAGTTTGCTCACCTTACAAACCCAAAAACCTTTTACTTTTTGTGATTTTTTGATTTTTGATTTTTTTTTATTTAAACCCTCCACCTAAACTTACATAGTATCCCTTTAAATTGTAAAAATGACAGAAATTCTCCAGTAGATATCACCTAATCCCAGCCTACTGCCTAATCCCAGTCTATCATTATTTCATTTTCAGGAACAGGTTACAAGCAGCAGAACCGCAGTCTCCTCACTTCCATCTCCTCCTCTTGAGCACCACCACTCTGTACATGCAAAGTACAACGTATTCTTCACCCCCTCGTTCTGTCATTGGCTTACATTATGATAGGCCCAGGTGGAGGCGGGAGCACTGGCTGGATACACCCATACAGGAGCACTTGTCACAGCCGCGCTGGGTTGTCCCGCTGCAGGTTGTTAAAAGCCAGTTTACAGCGGTCACAGTTGGGCCCCTCCACGTTCTCCTGTAAAACACACAGTGATGTTATGAGCCAAGCCTGCCATTATTACAGTGTGGATGTGCAGCAAAAGTTGACGATGAAAGAGCTGGACAGGTTAGCACACCGCTAGGCATCATGTGTATGTGTGTATTGCCTAATACACTCACACAAATGCCACCACCCTCTACGGAGGTCCACAAATAAATGCATATATATTTTAATTCCCACAATGTGATAAACACATGCACACAGATACAGGGTTTTTATAAAGTTTTTTGGTTTTTTTGTTTTTTTTTGCTTGGTTGTTTTTTCCAAAATTAGAGATATAAAAATAGAAAACTTTTTACTTTTTTAGTTTAGTTCATCGTTTCCCTTTTTCTTTCAAGACACTTAAAAAAAAAAAAAAAAAAAAGTAATGCGTACCATCCCATGAGTGTCTTGGAACAAACTTTTTCGATTTAAATGACAGCCAAATGCCACACTAATGCAAAATCACCATATTAACCTAAATAATAAGCTTGTGTGGAAATGCTACTACTTTCTCAAAATGCCCTGAAGTTTGGATAAAAGCCAATGCAACCAAATCAACGTCAGTTCAAATCCCATCACTTCAAACTTCAAATGTGAATCAAGCAGGCAGAAAGTAACGGATTATTCACTGAAATCAGCAAAATGCAATGTCAGAGAGGAGAAGGAGAGAGAGACGGCGAAGATGATGTTTTCTAAAAAGAATCTCTTCCAAAAGTGAACAACTGCTGCTGTAGCTGAAGAAAGAGTGATTTAAACATGGAGGATTATGTAATAACGATAAACTTGCTAAACGTTTTTGAGCTTTCTAAAATCAAATCCTTTATTCCTTTTTTCATTTTTGATTTAAAATGAAAATCAACTGAACGAAATGAAACACAGATTAACCTGGTTTATGGATACATGTATGTAAATATTGGGGCCTATTCACATGACAACCTAATTTGTGGTCTTCATGGCACGTCAGCACAAAAAAAACAGAATAAAATTATTTTTTTTTCACAAGGTTTTGGAAAGTGAAAGGTGGTGCCATTGTTCAAAACCAAAAATCTGTGTTTTCAGTTGAAAAGACTTTATACCATAACATTCATATGACAGGTTTGTGGAAAGTAATCCCTAACAACAAAGGGACCAGCATTGTGAGTAATGTCTGCTTGGATATTTCTTTCAAATACAGTAAATTTCCAATACAGTTTCATAGGGCCCCGCCCTCCATCTCAAACTATGACATCATCAATTTCAAGATCTGAACTCAAAATCTATATACAAAGTTCCTCTTGAGTAGAGGTAGGTAGTATTCAGTTACAATTACTTCAGTCACTTTATAAGGAAACTGTACCTTTCAGAGTACTTTTCGAGCGCATACTTTTACTCTATTATCAATATTGTTATTGAAAATAACAGTACTCTTAGGCTACTTGAGTAAAGGTTTTGATTGCTCTTCCCTTCCCACTGTTAGTAAGTCTACAAGTGACAAAAGCTTTATGGTGACAATATGAAATCATTTGAACATTTGTGTTTTTGCACTGCTCCTTCAAATATAATGTATTTTTTTCATATTTTGTGTCTATCTTTTGAAAATACTAGATTTTTCTTTATTATTAATGTTTTGTCATTCAAATGACATTAAATCCAAATAATCAGATGTACGTCCCGACAATTACTCTTTAAGTTACTTTTACTTGTAGAGTAGTAGTTTTTCAAATACTTTTTTTCACTCTAACTTGAGTAATTTCTTGGACTACTACTTTGTGCTTCTACTTGAGTCACATTATTTTGAAGTAAAGTTACGCTTACTTGAGTACAGTTTTTGGCCTACTCTACTACCTCTGCACTTCAGTGTGATGCTGAGTATGATATTTGTTGTGTTGACAGTGCCACGTACCTTGCACACACAGGGAGACACACAGGGGTACCTCATTGGTGCTTCCCTCTAAACTGCAGTTACAGCGCTGGCACAGCGGGTAGTCTTTGTAACCCACAGCAACACCTGGAAGACAAATGGGTTTAATAGCATAATAAACATGAGCGTCCAGAGGATAAGCCCCATCACTGGCAGAGGTGACGGCAGAGGACTGAACAGTTGGGTCAGTTTTACAGACCAACCTGTCCCAAATAAAGTCCCTGAGATCAGCGGTAAACGGGTGACAAGCGTACATGTGGAGCGGGTCTCAGAGGAAATATATTTACAAGTGAATGAGACAATTAGGCCAAGTAATTTCAAAAAACTGTGCTGGTGTCATCTAAAGTGAGCTATTAAAACGTTAGCGGATAGTGCGCATTAATTAGCATGACCAAAGTGCAAGTCCAGTCATTTGTGCTGATGAGAGTTAAAGGTCCCACACCTCTGTATTTCCCATGTATCTGAGCAAAATTTGTCTTCCCCAGTACACACACATATTCTATAAGAGCAGCTACTGAAATCAAAAATATGTAAAAATGTGTCTGCTTCTAATTAGAAAGCTTTTTTGTCCGGTAATCAGGAAGTGTGTGTTAGCATGCTTCATTTGCTTTGCCATTGTGGCAAAAGTCCGCTCTGGTCTCTGAGAGTTGAAGTTAGGAATTAGGATGCACAGAATGCATGAGGTAAGTGAGGAATAACTTTGCCCACTGCAAACCATTTAAAACTAGTTCTGTTTTTTCATATTTTTAAGACACTAAAAATCTGGTACTTAAGAATGCTTTGGAGTGGGTTAAATAGTAGGATTTCTCACATAAAAATGTAATATATTGCATTTGTATTTGTTAGTGCGACAGGAAATAAATAGTGATTTAAAAGGAGGTAGACAATTGACTGTGCCAGCCTAGTCTTGTGTTATAGGCTATTACTTTTCAATAATTACCCAATCATGAGATATTGATTTTTTAGCCTTATTATCTTCTCTTATTTTCTCAATTATGTGTTGTGGCGCACTGGCCATTATCAATTGAGTGTACCTGCAACTGTTGAGATACTACCATTCCAATCATACAGTGAACAGAGAAAAGTGGAAAGTCGGGAAATAGTTTTAATTAACTCTGGAAACAATTTATATGTAACCACAGCGACCATAGTGACTTACAGATAACTGGCATCTAGACCTGTCACGGAGTAACAAATTCTGAAGTGTGATATATTACTGAAGTAAATATAGATGATAAACAATAATATTGAAACCAGACCTAAAGCAAAATATCCCCCAAAAACAATTCTAAATGCACAATACTGAGGGAAAAAATATGAACTACAAAAAATGATTGAGAGAGAATGCAATATTTAAGTAGTTAGTTTTGTGTCTATGAGGGCATACAATTTCATAATTCAACCTTCTATAGCTCAATTATAGTACAGAAAAATAACCAACATGTTCCCACTTGTACAAGTAAAATGTACCCATGAAAAATACTGACCCGCAAAAATAATTGTTCCATCTAACATGTATGGAGCGATAAATCAATATAGTGATTATGTGTTAAATATACATATTTTTTTTATATTATATACTCATATCACTGCAGTAGGTATAATGAAGGAATAAAGGAAGGCAGGTGAGACTGAAGGGCAATAGGGTCAATACAGAAGGCATTGAAGACGTAGTGGGGGACGGCTGTAAGAGTTATTTGTATGACTTCAATTCACTTAATCTTTTATATTTTCTAAATACAGGGACTCATCTTACATGTACAAAAATATATACGGTCATGTACAGTAGCACACAGGATCCAATACACAGAGTTTAAGGCTGGTGAACCTGTGGCTGGTTGAGACAGGAAGGGGGCCTCCAGCATAAATAGTAGTAGTTGTAGTATTAGAAGAAGAAGTTGTCGTGTAGCTTTTAATGCCTGTGTTTTGATTATGTCTACATCTCCAAATCTCAAAATGCTCTATTCCACCTTGTGATGTAATAGAGCCCTGTGGTTTTCAAGTTAACAGCTATCTTTTACCTTTGTGGAGTAGAGACTGGCATTTCCAGGGCTGAAAGTATCCAAATGATGAGAGAATACAATGGAGCACTTCCTGTATTACCACATGAGATCACAAGGTGGAACAGAGTGTTTTCTGTTTGAGAGATGAACTCAGCCTAAATATGCAGGATTTGTGTGTGAATGAAACAAAACACAACCCTGGGTATGTGTGTGATGAGTAAACAACATTATAACTTAAATATGAGCCCTTTAATAGCAAAAATAACAACCGTTCCAGTTGTTGTAGTATATGTGACATTCATATTCTCATGTGTTCTACCTATTCCTTCCTGTGTACATTGTGGCAGATCTTAATGGTTACTTTCCTGGTTGCACCTTCAGTCTAATTGGAGCAGACAACAGCTGAGAGGTTGAGCCACCTGTCAGCGTGACTGTGTGTCTGTGTATGGGTCTCACCTGTCACAGCGAAGACCCCCAAAACCCTACTGCTTACACCGACATGGACCCCACTGGCCTGCCTGTCAATCACACAACAAAAGCACAAGGATTTAAACAAACAGGATCCCAGCCAAAGCACATGGTTTACAGAGGATCTTACGGTTTTGAAAATAGCTTTACAAAGAATAGTATAAATATCAACATAAGCACTAAAATTGTAAAAATAGTCCATCTTGTGTTACTTTAATAGCGACGTGGATAAAAGTATAACAAAGGGGACGCTTAATATAAGCCTAAAAAGAGAAAATAGGAGAGATGTACCAGTAGTGGCCTGGGTTACGTCTGGGACACACCACTGGCTGAGGGAGCCCTCTGGGTTACAGGAGCAGGGGATACAGGGTTCATCATCTTCCGGGCCAATCTGTTTGGGGTGCAAAAATAATAATTACTGTTTTGTTTGTTTTTTATTTATTACATTAAATGAATGCACCCAAATACCCAAATAAAATAATTTGTCAAGGAAAAAGGGTGCATTTGTGCTGATCTGATCTTAAAACATTGAAAGATCAACTTAACTGACCATAAAATACTGAGCGATCAACTGAAGATCAAGATCAGTGACTGAAACTGCCCTACTAGCCCTAATTATATTCATATAAATATGGAGAGCAGTGTAAAAGTTTTGTATTGACTTCATTAACCTTCCTTCTTTAGGGCTGTTAGTCGACTAAAAACATTCTCAGTTGACTAAAGACACGTCCTGTGGACTGATCAATTAAACTAACTAAAAGGGACCATGGCGTTGGCCAAAAGCTCTCAAAATGATAAGAATCTAGTGCAAAAAACAGAGAAGCAGAAGAAGTGAACTGCATCTCCATAAGTGAACTGCATGTCCATGACTGAAAAGGCAATTAAACTGCCCAGTCACACAAAAAACAGTTGGTCAACTAAGACACCATCAACTAATGACATTTTCTTTATTTTTACCAAAGTTTGGAAACAATTTTTTTGTGCTTTTACTCAAATAACATTTTCTTGAGTACTTTAAGTTAGGTACCCCCACATACGCGGAACACACCACCTTAAAACCATAGTCTTGTATCAGTCAGTTATATACCTCCTGTGGTCGGTAGTATCCGTGCACACAGCTCTGACAGTTGATGCCGTCAGTGTTGTGGTCACGGGCAGCCCACACAGACTCCGCCCCTCTGTACTCTCCGTGCGTATCCAGGCTCTGGAACAGGTTGGCCACAGTCTGGTTGTAGTAGCACTCTTCTGCTTTGCCATGGCAGTTACACTCTGCAAATATAAAAATACATAATACAAAGCAAGCTGTGGGTGCGTTTGATAGGAGTTTGAAAAATAGGTGTTTACTGCTGTTTCTAATCCACTTATTTACCCTCAAAAACTAGGCATGAAGTCTTTACAATAACAGTCAAAGGATTCAAGCTATGTGGGTGTCTCTTTGAGCTATTTCCTATTTGTACATAACATAAACAACACACTTAACGTTTTATTCAAGGTTCTTCTCAAGACCAATGCAAACATTTAGACTTTAAAGCAACAATGGTTAACAGCAGATGTAATTATAGCTGAAAAAGTGACATTTATCCAGAGAGTCTGTTTTCCCAACCTTGTTCCTATACTTCCTCAGATAAACGTCCCTCTTGTATCTTGTTGTATTAGTTGCATGCCATTACTCTAGCTTTACCAAGCTCAATAAACTACTTGTATGTTAGTATAAAGGTGCACTATGTAACTTTTCTGGTGGGGCTTCCCCTTGTTCCCACAGAGATGTTAGTGCTTTGCCTTGAATGTTTCTACACTATGGCGTTCAACATATCTATCCCGCTGGAGACAACATGTAGGTGACACCAGGTCAGATCTGTGCTGAAGTGATCCAGCTGACAGTAATGTGATTTTTGAAGCATTTTTTAATGCAATAAAACACTTGTAATTGAAAAAAAATGCAAATAATACCATACTATGTAACTATATACTCTCTATACAAATGGACATAGCTAACCTGCTGGCTGCTGGACTCCAAACAGGAAGTGAGCATAGGGGCGCCTCTGGCTCCATGACTCTGGATCCATCGACTCTGGCTCCAATTCACTTTCTATTTCTCTGTAACTCCTGCTGCCAGGTTCGTCATTTTTGTCTCTTAAAATGTTCGTATTTATCCACATGAAACCTAGTGTTTTTATTTGCTTTTGTGTCCCGCAAATCAAGATATGAACTTTAACAGGTTGGATTGACAGCGTTAAGCACCCGCACCGCTGGTGTAAAACAAGGAACGGGCGCTTAGCAACGGGGAAGAGGCTTTACTTTCAACAGGTCACTCCAGATTAGGTTTTTGGGTTGCTATTGCTCGCAATCAAAATTCTAAATATGGAATTTACTGACTCTAAATTCATTCCTATAAGTTCTAGCCTCAATGAACATCATTTGGCTGGAGCCACAAGTCATGGATGATGCCACACTCCTTTAGTCCCACTTCTTTTTACAGTCTATCTTTGCAACATTTTAGACAAAACAATAACATCTCTATGGAGATGTGACGTATACTCCACCAGAAAAACTGCACAGTGCACCTTTAAGCCTCTGATTGTTGAACTATAGACAGTACATTAGATTCCCTCTGAGCAGTCACATTTGTATGAATTTGCTGCATGTTTTATAGCTGTGTATTAAAACAACACATCATCCATCACAGTACAGCGGCAGCAGCAGTTATCAGGCTGTGTGACTAGCAGCTCGGTTGGGGAAGTGTAAATGATGATTATATGTTGTAACCTCGTTTTATGGTGACAGTGAAGCGCCTCTCACCTCCTCACTGAGCGCTGGAGGTTAATGGATGTAGCGGGGCGACGCTCAAGGATCCATAAAGTGCTTTATCATAGGCTCATGGGGCTGTGATGAGGAACGCGTTAAATGTGGAGCCCCCTGTAGCACCCAAGGCCATTCTACTCGCCGACCTCTATCGCAATCAAGTAGAATAGACAAATTGATGTATTACCATGTTTGGTGATGTATTTCTTCTAGGGATACAATCATGTGACATTTTCAAATGAGAAGAGTAGTGCGGTTAATAATATACAAAAAAAATAAATAATGCATTAGTCTTATATAGCACTATTCTAGACCCCAAAGTTGCCTTACATTTTCATGCATTATTCAGTTATTACATACTGGGTGGGTGGTAAATTACTATGGTAGCCACAGCTGTTGTGATGTAGCCTGGTGGAAGTAAGGCTGCCAATCTGAATCATCAGCCTTCCCGATCACCAATAATCTCTCACTGTCCACAACGCATACTACAAAACAAGGTGGGTGAAAGTATCTTGCCTAAGGACACAACAACAGTATGGAATAGCCACTGCCCCACCACTGTAGTACCTGGTGTTCCCAGCGGTCCCCCATCTAAGTACTAACCAGGCCCAACCCTGCTTAGCTTCCAAGTTCAATACAAAATAATGAAAAAAGAAAAAATAAATCCACAAATGTTGAAACTCGAACATTCTGTTAAGGTCTATAAACTTACTTTCACAGACATGGCGGGTGATGTAGGTTCCAGCCATCCAGGGTTGCTGGTTGTATCCAGGGCAGCACCGGTCACAGCTCTCCCCACAAGTGTTGTGCTGACACTCACAGCTGAACTTCTGCAAACAGTCACAATAATAATAATAATAATAATAATAATAATAATAATAATAATAATAATAATAATAATAATAATGATTAGAAATTATATATTGTGAATTCGTGCCGAATTTTCCGACATTGAACACAGTCTGCATTTTGAAGTAAAACATTATAATCCTTGTTGAGCCTAATTTCTGATTTCCTGATTTCTGATTATTCCCGTACCTTGGCAATACTTGCTTGAAATTACTTGTTTAACATTGTATCATAATATTCTATTCTTAAGCTTGCCCAGTGTCCAGAATACACACGTCTTCAAAACTTAACGAAGATGTGAGTCTGGGGTGTGGATGACAGGTGGATTAGCCAATCAGGGACATGCATGGTCTGTTCGTGTCAAAACAAATATGGCTGCTTATGAGGAAAAAAGAAAGGAAAATATATCATAAAAATATCGCACATTTTTGAATAGTCAATGAGGAAACATAGGGCTACACTGACTACCTGAAAGAATACCCATGGGTTAAGTTGACTCTACTAGCTACTAGCTGTATCAGCTACAATTTTCAATAACATCCTCCTAGTTGAGATTGAGAAATATAATTGATAACCACCCTGCCACTGTGCACTTCAAGTCTCATAATTTTTGCTGTTAATTTGAATTACCAATCACCAAATTATTCCTGGATTTAATAACATACATTTTGCCACTGATGAAAAAGTGCACACTCTGTCTCTCCCTTGTTAATTCACAGGAGCATTTTAATGTACATTATCATAAATTTTGTGATGCAAACAAAAGCCTGTACTAATAGGTGTATGCCGTATCAGCACATTCTTATCAAAGTGAAAATGGATTGCTACAAACAGGTAATGGCCAATATGTATGACCTATTGAAAATCTATCACACAGAGGCTGTATTCACATGCTGCCAAGTGTAATGAAAGAACTCGCTTCACATCGTCGGCCAGTAGCAAATGGGTTCACTACTTTTTTCCCCAGGAGCCAAATAAATTCAAAAAACTAAACGCCGAATGTAGCTGGAAATTCGCCAACTGTAGTTCAGTGATTCAATTTAAGACTTTGTGTAAATTGCTTGATGGTTTGACGGTGGAGGGGCTTGCCAACGGAGCACAATGGGCGAGCTAGAGCCAAGCTTGTATCTACAGAGAGAGGAGTGAGATAGTGAGAGGGAGTTGGGGCTTTTATCTCTACCGCCGTGGCTCCAGGCTGCCTTTGTGCTGAGCCTGCACCATAACAAACACAGAGGAGGAGATCATCAACAAATCATCCCGCAGGTCCCCCACCTTCTCTGCTGTCTGAAACCATGCCCGGACTAAAATGCGCGCATGTACAAAGCTGTGAAAAGTGAAAGGAGCTCAAAGTCTGCTGGGATATATGATATGTAGGCAGTAAAACGCCTTAAATATCAAGGAGGTGTAAGGAAAGTGGTTGTGTGTATGGCCCATGTTTCATTTAAGAAGTATAAAGATATGTGGGAGTTTAAATGTGTTAAACAATGTCTTTGCATTGCACTTTAATAAGTGCAATGCAATGCTTGTTAGCTTTAGCGGTCAGAACCCTGAACAAGACAAACCCAGCAAATCTAGATAACATCATTACATTGTATTTTTTATCTGAGTAAAAATGTTTTGGTGCGTTGTGGCTTGATGAAAACAACCTAATAGTATGTTGCAAAAAAAATGGAAGTTGATGAAAATACAGTGCTCTTACTTAGTGAAACAAATATTCATATTGTTTTACTGTTTCTTACAATGCAAAATCAATGTGTGTGTGTGTGTGTGTGTGTGTGTGTGTATATATATATATATATATATATATATATATATATATATATATATATATATTATATATATATATATATATATATATATATATATATATATATATATATATATATATATATATATATATATATATATATATATATATATATATATATATATATATATATATATATATATATATAAGCTATATGTTGTAAATATGACTTTTAACTGGGGATAGGGGACTGAACACTGAGTAAAACTGTGCAGTTCAGTTCACAAACTTTAGCCTCACAATTTTTGATGTATTAGTTATGTAATTTTAGCACTGCTTTTAGCCATCTCTTATTCAAGGGAAGAGATAATGCATCTCAAAGGACTATCCAAAAGAAAAACATTAAAAATCCCCCTAGTGGAACTACATTTTGTCAAGATTCTTTTCCTTATGTGCAATTTTATCTGGCAAGATCTTGTTACATGAATTCTTGTCCTACCCCTACCTTTAACGCATTTTTACTTTTCAAAATTTAGACTTGAAATGGGCCATCACACTTAACCTATTTAGATTTTTTAAGACGACCGTCATACTGAACTTTGCTAGTAGCTCCTTTGACTACAGGTGCATTCAAAAAGTATGACTATTCTGTTCACACACCTCCAGCGGCACCTCTTATCGTCTGTGACATCATCACCCAGGGACCAGACCCGGGTGTCAGGTCTGAGGTAGCCTTGGCACTTCAGCCCGGGGACATGTAAAGGACACAAAACTCTCCCTCTCTCCCTCCTCTAGCTCTCTTTCTCTCTCTGTTTGAGTGTGAATGCCCAGGTAGCGACGGGGGAGATCAGGTGTCTCGAATCAAACGCCCCTCTGTTTGAAGTGACATTTGAGACAGTGCTTCTCGGTGTCACCTGTGTCCCTGGTATATGCACACACACCTCCGTGTCTGATACCAGGCGAGGTGGATAAAAAGCTCTTGCCTGGGGCCAGTCTTTGCTCTCAGTATAAGGGGGAGAGCTACATTACTGCTACAGTGGGCTGGAGAGGGAGAAAAATGGTGGTTGAGTCGGGTACCTTTGTTTCCATGTTGAGCGGGCAGGCTTTGGCGTGGCCGTAGCAGCATGCACATGCCTCCCACTGAGATGTCCTTGATAGAGTAGTAATACTGAAACAGACAGAACACAAGGGGGAAGTAAGGTGTGGTTTTGTCAGCACTGGTTATATATATATTATCTATATATATATATATATATATATATATATATATATATATATATATATATATATATATATATATATATATATATATATATATATATAACCTAGAAAGAGCCACTAAAGAATCAAATCTTACAAAATTGCTGAGGCAAGAGTATTGTGTGACTGAATAAAATAACGCAGTTACCACTGAACAACATAGATAACAGCTTTCATTACATATAATGTCCATGTAGTGTTGAACATAACCGTTGCAAAAGAAAGTTGGTTTTCAAATGTTTACCTGATTAATGAATGTTAAATAAAAGTACATCTCGGACATGTTAGTGCCTTGTGAAATATCTCGCACTTAATTTTACGATGATTATTTATGTTTGTATTGTGATTTTTATTTTATTTTATTTTTTCAGTGCTTTGTACTGTATGTGTTAAAATATAATTTGGCACACACAAAAATAAATATGTAATTTTAAGAGAACATAATTGCCCCTTTTTATGTCAAAAACAAAATTAGGCCTATTCAGTGTATTTCTGTGCTGAAACGTTGGCCTGAAAAAATGGTGTCAGGTACTGTAATCATTTATATAAAACACTGAATTCATCTGGTTGTCTGTTGGGAAACTGCTCCTGAAGCTTGCTTTTTATGTGTCCAAGGAAAATGACAAACTTAAATTAAAACTGCAAGCAGTGATAAAAGGCCCTCCCAAACCTTGCTTTTCTTCTTTTACTATGAATTATACCTGGACGATTGGTTACACAGAATTACATAGAGATTTTGCTTTATAGTCGACTGGTCACGATTAGTCACTTAATCATTGTAGCCCTATTTTAGTGACATTTTGGTAGATTTTCTCAATGTTTAGTTTTTCACAAAAATAAAAAGTTAAGGAATTTAACACGGTTCTATAAACTTTTTGTAGATTTTGTAGACTGTAGGGCTGCAAAATGTCCCTCCCTCTAGAATTCTTTTATTAAAACAGAAATCTAATCAAAATGTCAAAGCTTATGAGAAAAATTACCCTTCCTGTAACTAAACCAAATCAGGAGGTCGAGTCGCTGACTTGGGCTCTAACACCGTTTTCTGTTATGGGAAGCGTTCAGAAGCTTGTTCGTGAATACCCCAAATACTTCCATTGAGATTACACTGTTAATTCATACAGTCAGTGTATGAACATCTTGTACTATGGTCAAACTAACTCAACTGTGTTTCGTTTAACTCTTTCAAATTAATTTCTAATCACTTTTGAACAGTATGTAAGTTTTGGAGAAACTTGTATGGAGAAACGCAACTACAGAGTAATGGGTTATGGGTTATGGGTATATATATATATATATATATATATATATATATATATATATATATATATATATATATATATATATATATATATATATATATATATATATATATATCCACAGATCCCTTTCAGTTCAGTCAAGATGAAAATACTTACTTGGCCATAATATATTATTTAAAAAATATGACATTGTAAGTACCATGAAAATTGGACATAATTACATCCCTAAACAGACAAATTAAATGTGATTCCATGTATTTGGTTGAAAACAGGGACAGGTATTTGAGAAGCTGCAGCCTGTCTGTCAGGTGTGAAAGAAGTGTTCGTCTCACCCTTCTCGTCACAATGGGATCGATCTCTTTGGGGTCGCGTAGGGTCAGGGTCATGAGGTCAGCGTTGAGGGTCCGGATTCGCTGGAACACCAGGCGGATGTAGCGTGCCGAGGTGAAGTTCAGCAGGGTGGGGGAGGGGTCATCAGCGCTGGGACGCCCGTTGATCAATGAAGTGTGGATCTATACGAGAGAGGCAGATTAATAATGACAGAGAGCGGGTCACTGCAAGACCGGGTGCCACAACAAACACCAGAGGTGCCATTAGAGTCCCCCAGGAGTGTCAAAGTGGGTGGGGAAATCTATACAAGACAAACAAAAGAAAAGTAGATCAATGAACAGAAAAACTACTAATTCACTATAGGGTTCACTACAGAAACCACCTAATGCTTATTTAATTTTACAGCGACAAATTGTATCTTCATCATTAATAAACTTTACAACAGACTCCATTAATGGCCGCCAATAATACAAACAATGCATTAGTGAGTAGTGTTGTCACACTCGATTTCAATACTAAAGAACAGACTCGATACTCAACAGTGATTCCGATACCATGATGCTAATTAAAAACACTGTATTTAGACAACAGAATGTGATTTTTATTAAATCATAGTACTTTTTTATATTCCCATGTGGTCTTATATCTGTGTAATACCTCAGTCGTCCAGGTAGGTTCCATAGAGGTCCATGGATGTATAATAGTCTGTGTGTCTTGTTCTGATACAGATTATACTAAAGCCATTCAGGATCTATCTGCTATATCTCTGCTTACTGACAAAACAGTAGCACGTTCAGCTTAGCTTTGTCCTATCTGTACCTTCACTTATCTTTATTATTAGTTAGCTATTTATTTAGCGCTCATTTCTTACCACTAAGCACATATTTAGGCCGACTACTAACTTTTATAAAGATCAGAAGTTACAGCATTTTCTATAACAAATTAATAAATAATATTATTACGCACTTAAAGAGTTTAACATCTCAATATGGACTGTACCATCTTCTCTGGTACATAGGGGTGTAGTCATTTAAATATGAACAGAGCATTTTCCTTTCTCAAACCATCCATACAAGACAAATATTATTATTTTTTTATATTACTAATATAACTTCTTAATTTAATATGTTGGAAAATAACATTGCGTACTACATAAAAAAAATACATGATAAAAAAACACACACCCCTCCTTTAGCTGGTGAAATGAGCTGCTCCACAGCACTAATCAGGCACACCTGTTCCCACTGCACTGATGATGGAATACATTGACCTATTTCAATAAAGAGCAAGTTTTCTAAGCTCCATTACAAAGTTTATTTTTATGGAAATACTGCTTAGTGTATAACCTATAAGTCATTATTATGCCGTTATCCTTTATCCTTAATGTACATTCCTACTTTCATTAGCCCCTCAGTTTTACATTGAGTAGCCTATAGTTTTGCATTAGGCCTATTGACAATTTTTTGGGGTTGCTAACATGATAAACTCTGGCTTAGGCTATGACTTGCGTGTTGCTTTGTCAGAATCAACTTATCCTGGCGCATTTGTAGTCTAGGCCAGTGTTGGAACAAAGTAACAAAGTAAAAGTACTGTACTTTAGTAAACATTTTAGGTATCTGTACTTAAGCCAGTTTTTAAGTGGATACTTTTTACTTTTGCGTTCTACTCCGCTACATTTTTGAACAGGACTGAAATGTAAAAGTATTTCTTATTATTGTTTGACACCTGCAGAAAAGAAAGAAAAGAAACAAAAATATAGAAATGTACTATATTTTAAGTCTTCTGGTACTTTTAATTTTTACTCTTAAAGTACATTTTTAAGTAGGTACTTTAATACTTTTACTTAAGTTTTTTTTTTTTTCATGTGAAATTTTTACTTTTACTTGAGTACTTTTGCTCCGTTATCTGTACCTCATCTCATCATGTGCCATATTCACTATACATAACCACATGCAACAATAAAAAGCAAAAAACTTAGCTATGTTCGTCCATCTGGCTGTGTCTCACTAATCTGCCTGACTGTCTATATGAGTGAAGAGGATTGGAGAAAAGAGAAGGGAGATGAAGAAGGAGAGGAGAGAAAGAGTAGAAGAGATGACAAGAGAGCAGGATGGACAGAAAAAGAAGAAGTTAGAGATGAGCGAGAAGGAGGAACGGATGGAGGAAAAGTGCTAGTGACACACTGCCAGCCATTCATTAGAGTTTCACTGTGATCAGAGCCTGCTGCAGAGCTGTCATACACCACACATACAAATACACACACACGCACACACACGCGCAAACGCACACACACATTTCTATTCTTCTTGGGAACATTACATTCACTTCCATTCATTTCTTGGAGACTCTAAACTTAGTTGCTACTTACATAATCATGTTGTTGATGTAATAATAAAGGATTTACATCATATGGACCTATTTTTTTCCCCATAAGCAAGGCAGGTCCCCATGATGTCAGTGTGCGTATGAATGTTAGTTCCCACAATGTGATAAATCCCTGCATACACGTAGTACAAAGCAAGGGGCCTGGATACTTTCTGCAAAAATACAAGAAGATGATGTACTGGGGATGAAAAGAGGAGAACTATATAGACTTTTTCAATTCACAACAAAAATATCACTTTTACTGTTGGCAAAGTTTGAGTTTTGCAGTAGTGTTCCTCATCCATGGGTTACGCATTATAGGCTTAAATATTTGTTATTTACTTACACAGCTATTCCTGCAGGATCACACATGACATATTATTAACTCAGATGCCCTTCCTGATATTAAACTTCTCCACACTGACATGTTTTCTTCTCTGTGCTTTCAGACTTTTGTATTTGTCTTGTTAAAGGTCCTATATCACGCAAAATGACTCTCTCATGGGCTTTAAACCATGTTATAATGTTGTTTACCTCCTCAAAAAACACAGCTGGAGTTATGTTTTGTTTCACTCACACTTGTTTAAGTAACACTCGATTATTAGTCTGTCTACATCTCCGAAGCTCAAAAACGCTCTGTTCCACTTTGTGATGTCATGACGCAGTAATTTTCACATTAACAACAGCTCTTTTTACATTTTGTTTAGTAGAGATGGGCAGTTCCAGGGCTGAAATAATCCAAATTGTAGTGAAGGTGTATGGAGTTTAAAAGCACAATGGAGCACTTCCTGTATTACCACATGACATCACAAGGTGGCACAGAGTGTTTTTCTGTTTACGTGAAAAACTCAGCCTAAATAACCAGGGTTCATGTGTTAAACATGTGAGAATGAAACAAACATAATTCCAGGTATGTTTTTGATTAGGTAATAACATTCAAACATAGTTCAGAAAATAGTGTAATATGGGCCCTTTAAATATCCATCTTTAACATTATTTTTTAGATATTGTTGGATTGGTGGTAGTAGTAGGTCAGGTAAAAATTTACTGTATATACTCACTACCAATGCACTACCATGATACATTTAATGAACTTGTCCCAGGCTTCCTCTCTCTGTACCTCCACCCCCCCTCCACCCTCCTCCACACCCACAGAAGCAGACAAGTCAGGCGGCAGCTCTTGACATCCCCAGCTCACACCCCCTCATCCACCGCTCCTCTCCTCAAAAACAAACCATGGTTGCTGTGTGCGCGCATTTAGGCTTCAATAATTAGACTATATACGCCGGGTGCATGGACAGTTTGTGTTTTTCTCTTCATTAATGTCAGTTAAGAAAGCCAGCGGGTGCCTGAGCAATCATGTACGCAACTGATCAAAGAGGAATAACAGTAAACAGCCGGATACCAATGTGTGTCTTATGTAAACTAGTAGTTTTAGAGCATCATCAATGTAACACAATAAGTATACAGAGTTTTGTTTAGGCAAAAACAAATGAATGGACTACCAGTTATTAGTTTTGCCTTGATCACATTCACCATTGACCAAAAATAATGCAACTATGCAGTTTAAAGGTGCATTATGTAACTTTTCTGTTGGAGGGTCCATCACCTGCTTGGCTTTCACTAGCATGTTCAACAGTATGGCATTAAACTTATCTCCATGGAGACTTGACCTGGGCGATGCCACCCAGGTCAAGTTACAAATCTGTGGAGAGCAAGTGTAGAATGAATTTTTCCTTCTTTTTTTTTTTTTTTTTTTTACAATAAATCACCTGTAATTGTACATAAATTTAATGCCATACTGTGGAACATTCCAGGCAAGCAATGAAGACAAGCAGGTGTAGGCCATCAACAGATAATGGTCCCAATGAATTTATACTCAACGCTTGTTTCAGCGCTTACATTGCTTTCCATATAAACTATATATATTTTTAGCATCATGTCAACAATACCCCTTCTGCTAATTTGGCAGTCCTCACTATTTCCAGCAGAGGGACCCAATCAAAACGTTGAGAAGGAAACTGAAACTGCTCCAAAAAGAAAGTTACAAGTCATGAAATACCACTGTAAAGGCATTTCAGTGAAGCATAATATGTCCTTTCTGGATAATATGGCACATAATAATTAATATATAGCAACTGTATGTTACCTCTCCATTCTCCAGAGGGTGGATCTTGGAGTAAAAGGAGGTGCAGATCACTTCGTCGTCCCGGGTGTAGGAGGGGATGCCGGTGCGGGGGGTGATGTTGAAGCGTGTCAGGCACTCAGTGTCCGTGATGGCGTAGTACTGCCAGGGTTCAAAGGTCACACCATCTATCGAACGCTCCAGGATCCAGTTTCCTGAGGGATGCACAAATATGGAGTGTGGATAAAGTGATGATCAGCAGCTTTCAAATGTGTGATGTGTTGACAACAATCGATGTAGAGCAATGTTAGGTCAAGATGAAAATGCATGACAAAACGTTTTCCTTCAGATGGCAGAATTTAGTTCAGATTTAGTATAGAGTAGAGTATAGACTTACCTGGGCGTGGGGAGTTTGCAGCTTTTACTATGATGTAGGCAATCTGAAAAACCTGCGAAAGCCAAAGAAAGAATGTTAGGTCAAGGTAAAGAAAAATATTCTACAGGAGCTTCAGTAATTATAAAACAAGAGATGTAACAGCCATGACCAAGTAAGAGCAATTTACTGCAAACTGAGACATATTAACAAGTGTTGTTGGGGGGAAATAATTGGCCTGTGCTAAAGGTTAAGCTATGCAAAGTAGTCTGTAAGCTAGTGCCGCAATGATCACGAGGTATCATATGCTAAGAAGAGAATGAATGAGAGTTAGAAATATAAACACAGATTAGATGGGCAAAAATAATAGAAACAATTTACAACACAAGCAAAGGCAGTTATAATGTGGGTATTTAATAGTGACTGATGACACCAGTGATTTTCATTTCAATCAAATATCAAGCATTACTGCACTGGCTTCCTGTTGCTCAGAGAATATGGGGGATAGATGATGTCTAAGGCCCCCATTCCAGTTGACAGATTTAAACTTCATCTTTTGCTATGGATCAGATCTGGATGACTGAGGGATTACACAGACCTCAGAGAATAGACTTTAAAGCAGGTCTGCTTGTGTACAGGTCTCTCCATGATCTAGCACCAAAGTACATCTCCGACATGTTAGTGCCATATGAACCATCTTGCACTCTGAGGACTTCAGGGACCGGCTTCCTGCTGGTGCCCAGAGTCAGGACTAAACATGAAGAATCAGCATTTGTTAATTTTATGATGATAATTTGTGATTATTTATGTTTTGTTTTGTGTGATTTTAATGTCTTTCTTAAAATCTTAAAAAAAATCTGTATAGCACTTTGAATTACTCTGTGCACGAATTGTGCTATACAAATAAACTTGCCTTACCTACTATGGGAAGTATCGCAGTATTGATCCGATAGTCCATGTTTTTTTTGTTTTTTTTTTTTTTCAAATTCATGGAAACTCCTCTACACCACCTTACCCCTAAAATATAAGCCATACATTTCTAAAAGAGACTAAAACTGTATTTTAGTGGATATTTTTTGCATGAAAATTAATACCTCAGTCTCATCTATAACAACATTTGGTATCAATCCACCTGGTATTTGAGCGTATCAAATGCAATAGAAGTTATGCAGCAAAATACCAGCTGCAATCCAAAATCTTTGTAGTGGAAATAGCTCAAAATAAAATACCGTAGCCAGTTTCAAATGATGGTAGAAATATGATCAAACTGAACATTGTATGAGTAGTTTTGCCATGATCATACCTCACTGTCAAATTTTCTGATCTGAATATGCAGCTCTTATGTTGCTCTGACACTTTCCTTATACATATTTATTACATTACATTGATGGAAGGCTGTCAGCTCCACAAACAGTCAAAACCAAAACATGTGTATCAATGTAGGTCAAATCTCACCCATTCAAGGTTGCCCACTCAGCCCACCTCTTTTCACTCTGCGCGAAAAGCTAGTGTCACATTGCACCAATTAGAATAGGGATGGGGAAAAAACTAGTGAAATGTGTCTATGGTTGTGTGGGTAACCTTATAGCAGTCATTCAAAGCCCTTACAAAGCCTTACTGTTGGCTGTATTCTCCCTTATGCATGTGAGAGCGGGAGAGGAGCTAGCTTGTGACAGGTAGAGGGGACAGCCAGGCAGCTCCTAGCAGCTAAACATAGCGCTGCAGGGCTAACTAACCAAGCGCGCGAGCATGCGTGTGTGTGTGCGTGCGAGCATGTGTCAAATTGGAGGTTTTGATCAGCGGAGGATGAGAAGAAGCTAGTTTTACCCCACGCAACTTTGCCATAAAAACAAGCCATGCAATAGAACAGTGAGAAGGCACAAAGCTGGTAAATATGTGTAGCTGACATGTAGCAAGATGCGAAACGCGAGGAGTTTGTGTTTCATCAGCCCAAGCGCGAGTTGTAATAGCCAGATTTTGGTTTTGAAAATATTCTTCTGATTATTCTCACAGTGTTGCTGCAGTTCAGTTTGACGAATCCAAACTTGACAATTTTTGAACAAAGAGCTAGTTTTCAGTTAAGTATTAGACAGTGGGAGATACCATAGCGTGTACAGTGATGTCTACATAAAGTAAGCTATGTTTTTGGATGTTGTTTGTTGGATGTTTTTTTTAAAAGAACCAAATCTTTTTGTTTCTTCTTCGTATGCATTTTTATACTGATTAATGCTGAATGAACACAAGGATCAGCAGAGAAGCAGAGCAGGCAACACGAGTGGGAACAAAAAACATGTTTGGCATCATAATAACATTTGATTATTATTGTAGTGCAAGTAGTTTTTATTTAGATTATGCGTCATTTCAAAGGATAACACACTCCCACTCTCAGTTTGAATCATTTTTGAGCTTTGGTCATTTTGCAGATAAAATGAGTTTTCACATTGGCTTCCGTCATATAAAGAAATAGTTAAAGAGCCAGTGTTTTGAACAGCTCTTTAGAAATGAACAGATCCAAAAGATTCAGATCCCACAAAGGAGCCGAATGTCTCATCACTAGTGCATCCGTGGTAACACATGAAGGATAATGCAGGCTTCATTCGACACTATATTTGAGGATTGAAATAATCGGTTCAAGTTCTTGTAGTATGTGGTGATGATGATGAATGCTGAAAACATAATCAACAAGACCAAATACAAGGTAGTAATTGACCAGTGACTACCTGGTAATGCCCATGCAGTGACCACACAGACATATTAAATAGACTTTTTTATTTTTGTTTTCAGAAGATTTATTTATTTATTTATTGATAACTGAATCTTTGAACACAACTCCACTTATTTCCAGAGAATAAGTTTGTTATCTCTCCATAAAGTTCAGCTAACAGTGAGTCACAAATTGCGTATTCACACTTTTTTTAAACTGGTGCATAATTCTGTGTCTGATTCCAACTCACTCAATTTGGCATTTCTTATAGAACAAACTAATGACGTCCAATTATTCAAATAGTAATACACAGCAAATATTTCTCTAATCTAAGTCAACTTTCATATCTATCAGATTTGTTTCTTTTTTCATTTGACATAATCATCTTTGAATACTGCTAAATGACTACACCTGATCCAGTCGTGGGATGTCCCACTGCTAAATGGACCATGAAGTATTCATGTAGTCACAGCGTGTTTTGGACTGGCAATTACAATTAAATGTTTTTCTTTCAAATACAGGATATCTAACCTTGCTCATGGATCAAGATGGATTCTTGCGATATTTGTGAGTTCACAAGATTACAAGAATCCTTCTTGACATACTTCCACTGTAAGGTTCAAATTTGCTGGCATTTGTTTATATGTTGTATGTGCACGTATTTATAATGTAAGTTATTTTATCATTGTTGATCAATAAATAAAGAAAATGTCAGCTACGTGAACATAATCAACTGAATGAAGCTGTGAAGAAAAAAAGAATCAAATAAAATATTGAACAAGGGTTCGATAAAATTAACATCTGGACATTAGCAATCAAAAAAAAAATCTGATATTCTTTTACAAGCGAAAACATTGAACGTCACCAAACATGCTTTATAATTCCCAACAGAGCAGACAGACAGGTGTGGATCAGTGCAAACATTGGTATGTGGTCGTTTAAGTTTACTGTCATTTCAAATCAAACGTGTTAGCAGGTCTCTAGGCTACTAAAGATCTGTACTGAGGGAATCATCCGGCAACGCACACTGCCAAGGTTAGCATCATCTCCGCGGCTAAGCTAGAGGTCATAGAGACACAGGATGTATTAGGAAGAAGGAACAAAATGTTTAGTACAACTTTATTCGATCGTCTTACTTTTCTTCTTACCGTTTAGATTTTTCAGACACAAGAATGGGGAAAAACTTGTTAGCAGAGTGGTTAACAAGTTCTCCTGGATTAGATTCAACTATCTGTCTTTCTGATCTAATATTTTGGATACTTTTAGTTATGTTACCGCTGTTGTAATTTTGGATACTTTTAGTTATTTTACAGCTACTTTTCTGTTGCAATGCTGTAATTATCCCTACTGTAGAACAAATAAAGCATCTCTCATCTCGCCACATTAGCATTACTACAGTAAACATTTGAGCAGCAGTACCAAATGTTTTTGTTTTTTTTAAATATAAATTACATATTATGTTTTTCCCCCTGGAAAGTGTATTGTAAAAGCAAAACTTTGTACACGCTGTCTTTACGTAATTATAAAAGAGTTTATCTATAAAATGTACAAGGAAGAGTCATGTGAGTGCAAAGGTGGTCCCCCACTGCTTCACATCTCTGTTGCTCTCATGATATGGATAACATGGATAACTGACAATTAACCCCTAAATGTAAAACAGTCAAAGAGCTCAAATGTGTTAGATAAACTGACAAATCAGCTGGTTTTGTTTCACCTGCACAGAGCAAGAAACATCAGCCGTGGAAGTCGGGCAGAAGATTTTGGCCCAAGTTGCCGAGTTGTTTTTCCGACTTGTGAGAGCGTTTGTGTGTATTTTTTAACTCGGGGGAAAAAAAATTCTCGAGTTCCTGAGGACCACATGAACACAGCATTAACTACAACTGAATCTAAAGTGCAATTTGAATTTAATTTAAAAATAAAAAAGTGAATTATGTGAATTGTGACTTTTTTTTTTTGTTTTTAAAATGTTCAACAGGCATTTTTAATAAAGTACAGGAAAAATAATCCATCAACTGTTAACTATCAAGCAACCAAGAGAGTCGTTTAGAAAATATTCACCTCCTTTCTGCACTACGCTATTCAAAGTGAGATGAGATTCTAACAGCAGTGTGCTCTAGGTTACACATCGCGGCCCCAGTTGAGAATGGCTTTTGGGTGAGCACAGGAGAAAGATATTGTAAATCTCTCTAAAAGTACTAGACTCTTGCTCTCATTTTGGGTAGATTTAACCTTTCAAATGCACTTTACACTGCACAAAAAACACCAGATGCTGCAATCACTCCCACATTGTTACTCCAGCCTAACCTTAAAGAAAAAATTCATTGGACACAGCAGATGTTATGAATAACACTATTTCAGAGAGGTACGTTAAGGTTTGAAAAATGTATTTTATTTTGACTGTTTTAATATGTATGGTAAGGGAATACAGTTTTTAGCAAAATCCGTAGCAGTGTAGTAGGCTGTGAAACTGTGCAATATGTTTCTTGATTCAAACTTTATGTCTTTTGTTTGGTGGTAATTGTGTTTAAATCAAAGAATATTTCACTGATTAGATTTTTGTGTGTTTTTTTAGGGTCATACACTGGAACTAAATACTAACTGAATAAGAAAAGTAATCACATAAATTGGTCAAAGTTGGACGTTTCCTGAATAGTTATAAAATGTACTGACAAAATGTACTGACAAATGACATCTGCTTGAGCACTGACGCAGGCAAAGTCTCAGTCTTGATCCTGTTAGATCTGAGTGCTGCTTTTGACACCGTCGATCATGGGATCCTCTTACAGAGACTAGACAACTAGGTGGACATCTCTGGTTCAGTACTAAACTGGTTCAAGTCCTATCTAGAAAACAGGGAGTTCTTTGTTGAAATCGGAAAATGTGTCTCAGATAAATATCCCTGACCTGTGGGGTACCCCAAGGGTCAATCCTGGGACCCCTGTTGTTCAGTCTCTACATGCTGCCATTAGGCCAGTTACTACACAGCAATAATGTGTACCACAACTATGCAGATGACTCTCAGATCTATGTCTCACTGGCAGCAGATGAATATGTACCATTGGATTCACTCTGCCACTGCATTCAACAGATTAATGTGTGGATGCACAGCAACTTTTCAGCTAAACTCAGACAAGACCGAAGTCATAGTCTTTGGTCCACAAAAACATAGAGAACGTGTCAGCAGTCACCTCCAGTCTCTCTTGCTGCACTCTTCTGTTTTAATGGTAATTTATGATGATTATTTGTGATTATTTATTTTTTGATTTGTTTGATTTTAATGTCTTTCCTATTCTGTAAAGCACTTTGAATTACATTGTGTACAGATTGTGCTATACAAATAAACTTGCCTTGCCTCGCCTACTTAATCTTTAGTCCAATGAGGTTCATCTGGTTTTCTGTTAATTTATTTTAATACATTCTTGTTTCAGACCAAGCTTTAGTGCGTTTTCATACCCAACTGCTCGCTAGTGCTCTTCCTCAGAGTGGTCATGTGATGTGGCTGTGACGTGGGTTTATAGTTATAGTACCCACAAGGTACCGGGACGAGGGGGGCCTTTTTGTGCTCACACACCTGAGACACTGTCCTGAGGAAGTCGGACTGCAGATGGCGCTGTCACTCTGCCTCCGCTGTAGGAAGACAGCGCCAAAACGTGTTTAAATCAACTGAACACGTCACAGCAACATCACATGAACACTCTGTGGAAGAGCGCTAGTGAGGTATGGAATCAAACAAAACTTTGGTCTGAAAAAACAATTTATTAAAATAAGTACTTCATCTTTATCAGAGTTATATAAGATCACATTTTTAGTATTGTGACAATCAATTCTATACTTCTAAGTATATGACAACATTCCCACATTGTACTCACTATTAGAATATTTACATTTTTATGCTAAATCATGTTTTTAACTATGCATTTGTGCAAATTTGATCATGTATTAAAAAGCCTATACCTGATTTTTCCCATGTGTTGGAGTAAAATTTCTTTTACCCCAGTACATATATATTGTATAGGCAGTTCTTGAGGTCCAAATAAGTCCACTGTGTGCTGGCTGCATCTAATTAGAAAGTATTTTATAGTCCCAAAATCAGGAAGGACACATTAGCTTGCTAGCTTGCTACACACTGGTCTCTAAGAGTTGCAAAAAGCGCTTATATACTTATTGTGATGTGTAATTAAGATGCTCCAAATGCATAAGGTAAGTAAGGAATAACTTTGGAACTTTTGGACCTCCGTAAACTGTTTAAAAAAATATATATTGTTTTTTAAAGTCCATACTGAAAAATGTATTGTATTTTGGCAGTTTTAAGGATTTTCAAAGGATTTAACTGATCCTGATCATTCTATTGCTTATATTTCCTTCACTGCAATGTATAGCTGAGAGTTCTGTTGATAATAGTCACGCTACAATTTTCTATTCAACCAGCTGTACTGTGCATGTTACCGTAAGTTACCCCTCCTCTAATCTCCTCTAATGTAACCGTTTTCTATGAACACACCGATCACATGAGCCGTGTGACTGACAGCTCCCAGCATGCTATCCACCGTCAGTGCCAGACTCCCTCCTCCGCTCTTCAGACCAGCCTGGACACTTACCATTCTACCACGTCCATCAACACCAAGCATCAATCAAAATGTCCACCACATTCTATTATTACCACAGTTAACTCTTTCTACAATTAGGGCCGACAGCAGAGAAGCAGGTTTAACCCTATGAATGTTCCGGGTTTAATTGCGTACTCTATATGCGACCCAAAGTTGGCGACATGTGACTGGCAGTGCATGTACTAGGATGATTACTTCAAATTAAGACATGAGGTGAAATACATTATAGGCGTTAAGCGATCTGAGCTGGAAAGTAGCAGGAATGAACAGACGAAACTGACTTCATGAAACTAATTGTAAACAGCTTGGTTTTCTCACAATTTACTTCTTCTTGAATTCTTGTGATGGGTAACAATTTGCTGCAATTTTGATAACCCTTTCAGGTTTAAAAGGACAAATGTTTACAGATTTATGCCAGTGGCGTGCACTCTTTAAGTACACTTATACTTTTACTTAGAATTTTCCATGTGATACTTTTACGTGAGTATTTTTTGGTCTGGTGTCTGTACTTTTACTTAAGTAACAAAACTGAGTACTTCTTCCACCACTGGGACAAAATGCCATTGTTGAACTGATGATCCATTTAAAAGTCTTGTGGCTTTTATAAGGTTTTGGCTTTTGTGTCCGTCCTTTTTAACAGCTGGATATGGCAAAAAAAAAAAGTCTAAAATGACCGGACTGGTTTAAATAAAGCACTTATCTTCTATCCTGGGGAGCATTCTAATACCAGGCCTCAGGAAGTATAACATGGTTTGTTTTTCTCCACGGTAAATGTTTGACTACTTTGCCAGTACTCCCACTTCTACTACTGTTACTACTACTAAGAAACCTGATTGATTTCACCAATATCCTGCATAACAGGGACCTGTGGCTGGCATGTAAATCAGATTTTTACTTGTAAAACAATAAAACACATATAACAGATATTTAAAATTATGTTAGTTTTATTTTGTATTAATACAAGGGTAAAGGTTCATGTTTGGAGCTGCCTTAGCGCTGGTAACACCTGGGCTCCCTCCTATGCTCCTACACTCGTCTTTTCAGTTGAGCAGATTGCTATGCCCTTTGCTCCTCACTTTTCTTAAGAGCAGACTCCAGATTCTTCTCTGTTTTTAGGAAGCACACCTCCTTCTCAGATGACTGCAGCTTGAAAATAGCTCGTTCGCCTTTCTGGACATCTCCTCTTTAATGTTTGTTTTATTTCCATCATTGGTGGTGTTTTGTTGTCCCACCTCTGCTCAGTGACCCTGGTTTTGCCGCTCGTGGGACTTCCCTTTACGCTGCAAGCTCGGATCGGTCTAGTCTTGGACAGCAATATAGTGTCCCTTTACGGCTGGTCATCATTTCCATGCTCTGCGATCGGTCCAGTCTTGGCTGTTTTGTCGCTCAGTCTCAGTTCAAATGGTGTCATATCATTACAGTGAAGTCATCCATCTTTATAAGTGGAGCTTCCTTGACTTGTGCAACTCCAGCTCTGTTTCATTCATTTTTGTTGTGGCTTCTTTGGCATTGTGAAGTTCCTGTTTTAGCTGCACATTCTCCTGACCTGTGCTGAAGTACAGGTTTCTGATCTGTTTATGTGCACTGATGTGGGCACCCATCTCCTTCTTCGTCTTTTGGAAGGCATCAGTGAGGTTTTGGATCTCCAAGTCTTTCTCTTGATTAATCCTCTCCTGAGTCTTGAGCTCATGGTCCAAAGAATGGTTCATTTGGACCTGATCGGTGAGCTCAGCCCTCGTTCTCCAAACTCTTCCCGGATTTGGAGTGTGTCTCTCCTCCAGGGGTGTTAGTACCTGGACCGGACCTTGTTTCTCAGGGTTTGAGGAGTCCTGGATGTTGGGAGACACTAGTTGAGTCTCCTTGGGCTCTTGATCGTCCCCTGATGGTGTGGGACAGAGCAGAGCCTCCAGGTTAAAGTCGTCATTGTAGAGGGGGGTGTCGTCCTCAGATGAGTACAGATACCAATATATTTGACATTAAGCAACAAAAATTAATCATTATCTATAATAATAATAATACATTTTATTCATAAGGCGCCTTTCTGGGCACTCAAGGTCGCCTCACAGCAAGGACATACATAACGTCCAGACCTAGTGTAGCTAACAGACCTAATGACCCAACTTAGACCATATGCATGTTATTTGGGCGGGAAAACTGGACACTTCAGATTCAGACCAACTTCAGTACATGCTTCTCCCTTTCTCTATTCCTGGGAATGGCGCAGATACACAGCTATATTGACACATGTACATAAGCACCATGTCACTGTCTGGGCCCTGATGACCACGATCAGCTGGGAAATTCAGTGCGCCGGAGGGTAAACAGCTTTCAAATAGGCTCGATAATGCAAGCGCTCCCAGACTGAAACAACAAGCACTTACTAAAGCACAACACGACGGCAGCCTCTTCAAAGGGGTGGCTCAGATGGAGAGACTAAATAGAACAAAATAGAGAACATGGACCAAGCTTAGGCCAGAGAATAGAACACAACATATGAAAAGTTGCTATCTCAGATGTTAATCAGGGTTGGGCCTGGTAGTGCTTGGATAGGAGACCGCTGGGAATACCAAGAGCCAGTGGTTCAGCTGCTGGTCTAGTGCAAGCTATTGTTGCATCCTTAGGCAAGACATGGCATCCACGTCGCTTAGTATGAATGTGTGTGCATTTTATTAAAGGACCCACATTCCCCTGTTCTCTTATCTGTTAAAATGTTGTTTCCTTATCAAAAACATACCTGGAGTTGTGTTTTGTTTCATTCACACATGTTTAACACATAAATCCTGCATATTTAGGTTCAGTTCTTCTCTCAAACAGAAAACACTCTGTTCCATCTTGTGATGTCATGTGGTAATACAGGAAGTTCTCCAATGTGTTTTTAAAACTCCGTACGCCTTCACTAGAAGCATTTGAATCATTTCAGCCCTGGAATTACCTATCTATTAAACAAAAAGTAAAAGGTAGCTCTCAATCTGAAAACTACCACTTCATGACATCACAAGGTGGAATAGAGCATTTTGAGCTTTGGAGATGTAGACAGACCAATAATAAAATGCAACACCAGGAATGTTTTTGTGGAGGTAATAATATTATAACATGGCTTAAAACTCACAAGAATCCATTTTGTGTAATATAGGATCTAAGACTATTGCATTATTATAACAATGTTGCTACCTCTAGTCTAATGAACTGACCAGTCTAATGTTGGTATTATTGCTGGCATAAAACACATACAGTTCACATTAAGTCACCATTAGAAACTTTAGAAGATTTATGCTATTTCCTGCCTGTTGACATTTTGTCTGAAAGAATATGTCATTGTGTTGTGGAGCAAGACATATAATGGCTAGTTGAAATGAGGCTGTTTAGCAATTTGATCCTTTGTCTTTGATTAGTTTTGTAACCAACAAAAAACACAAATTACTTAACACACACTTTCTACTCAATCAATTGTCACAGTATTTAAAAGTCCTACTTTATGCATAACTGAGTCTTGTGAGCTTTAAGCAATGTTATAATGCTGTTACCTCCACAAAAACATACCTGGAGTTGTGTTTTGTTTCATTCACACATAAGTAATCCTTTATTGTTAATCTGTCTACATCTCCAAAGCTTAAAATGCTCCGTTTCACTCTGTGATGCACTCTGTGAACCAGTAGTTTTCAAATTAACAGCCTTTCACCTTTTGTTCAATAGAGATGGACAATTCCAGGGCTGAAATCATCCAAAAGCCCACAGTGGAGCACTTCCTGTATTACTATATGAATCACAAGGTTAGACACAACTCTGGCTATGTTTGTGATTAGGAAACAAAATTGCATTCAGAAAATAGAGTAATATGGGCCCTTCAAGTAATAGGTCAAGATAATATTAATCTAGAAGTAACAGATGATTTATGTATTTTAAAGACTCTGACGGCTTAAATTGGTGCTTTATTTGAACCATATACTAAAACCATTTCACAGCCTAAACACACAGCCCTGTCAAGCTGGTACAAGCACTCATTGGTTTGGCAGGTGACCATTGGAAACTTCAAAAACAACCAATTAGCAAGCTTCAGGCAAAAACACAGAATTTACGTATGTGATAATATGACAATCTCGCGATTTTTTTCTTTGTAATGTTGGTGACTTTAGGCTTGGTAAAGGCAACAGTACAACTTAAGGTTTTTTAAAGTAATAGAAATTTATAATATTTAAAAAGACTAGAGTGTACGGCTTTTCAGCCACCCTTTAAAAAGTTTAAGAAAATACATTTGAGACCATATACTTTAAGGGGAAAACACTATGGCATACAAGGTGATTTGGTTTGTGGCAGGGTGACCATTATTAACAATTAGGAAAGCTTTTAAAGGCAAAAACACAGAATTTACGTGATGTGATAATTATTACAATCTCGCACGGTGTGTTTTCTTTGTAAATGTTCGGACTAGTAAGGCTTGGGTAAGAGCGCATATAAGAGCCACACTAATATCAGGGGTGAATGGAGGGGTTTTCAGCCACTATAATGAAAGCTATAGAAATACATTGTGAGACCACTTAAGGTGCAAATACTCAAGGTCCTCTGGTGTAGAGGGTTTGATTGACAGATCACATATGGCTATTGTGTGGCGGTGGGGGTGGTGAAGATATATCTAGGCCGTTCAAAGCAGTGAGTGAAATATAAAGGGCAAGAGGACGGTTTGTTTGTTCTCGAACTTAAGGATTTTTGGACTGATAAAAAAATATGAATGCATGCGATGTTCTGCTTGTTGTTTTTAGTGATTTAGTGAGTGCAATAATGAATTCAAATATCTTTTTTCATTTGCTATAAATCATACCTGGACCACTGAGGGATTACACAGACACTCAATGCAAATGTTTGTTTGTTTGAAACTGGTATCTGATCTGATTCGTCTTATACTCACTACGTTTACATGCACAGAGAGATCCAAATGCGCTAATCAACCAAATTCAAATCGTCTTTGCCCCCAAACCTGTCAGACGACTCTTGTCCCAGTCTACATGAAGGTCAAAGAATCCAATAGGACAGAACAGGGACTACAAGGTATTCAGGTGCTTGTAGTAAGTTAGCAGCTATAATTACTAATACAAATAATTATCATATATATAATCAGGCTTTTGGCAGAAATACATGACCATCATCTTATTTACAGTGAGCATTTGATTTTCACACATGCAAAGGAAATGTTATTTGCTCTCCCCTACATAAACCTAGAGCTATACTTTGAAGCTCTGGTAAGTTTAAATTTTACTTAAACGTAGTAGACCAAACAAAGCAGCATGTGCTCAGTGGGTGGTCGGTGCAGAGGCTGTAGCTTGTCAACACTGCTGATCTAAAATGTGCGCGTAAACGTCCAAACCATAGACTGTATAAAGAAGTGGACTAAGTGTTCGGCTCCAGTCAAATGAAGCTCATCGAGGCTAGCAGTTATAGGGGCGAATTTGGAGCCGAGTTCCATATTTGAAATACCGACCATGAGTATCATAGCAACCAAAGAGCCAATCCGGAGCCAGGCTATTGACGGTAAGACCCATTCCTGCATGCATCACCGGTTTAACAGAGGGCGCGCTTAGCTACACAGTCAATCAAACCTAACACTAGAAGAAGCCGCCTCATTGGTTAGTTAATGAATACATGCTCATATCTTGATTTATGGACACAATAATTAATACAAACGTTAATGCAAACATTTTAAGTCAGCAACAGTTACGGAGAGAGGGGCGAAAGTTATTCAACAGAAAGTCAATTGGAGCCAGAGTCGCTGGGGCCACAAGCACACCAATGCTCACTTCCTATTTGGAACAGCTAGCTAGCAGGTTAGGTATGTCCATTTACATATGCAATCTATGGTTCAAATTTAGGTCTGTTGTTTTCCTAGTTATTTGTTACCCTGTGCAGTTGAGCGCCTCTCCTAATCTGCGCCTCGTGTAAATCAGACTTTTACAATCACAGAGTATCCAGGTGCAAATCAGCTTCTCCAAATGTGTTATTGGGATGTTTGAGATATTAACACCAGTTTATCACCCATGCCTACTTGGATCTCATTTCAAGGACGAATTTACAACCTGTACCCCTGACAGCAGAAAAGTCTGATGTAGGATAAGTTCACCACCACCTCTGGCAAACTCTAAGAACATTTTAAGCTGAGGAAGACTTTATTGTCCCCATATATCAACAACTGCTGCTGGGTCAAACTGTCAGGAGAAGAGGGCATTTTTCTCAAGGTCTTGGGCTTGGATCTTGGTCAGGATTACCAAGATGGAAGATTTTAAGTCACAGTTCATGCGTTAGTTTGTTGTTCAAATATTAACATGTTTTTATTATTAGCCAAATTAAATTAAATTTAATTACAAAATCAAATTCCCAAGTGGTGAGATATAAATTAACATGCAAATCCAGGTAACCCACACAGGAAAAACATGCAAACCGTATCACCATGCCTTTTTGTCCCATTTCATAATTTATTTAAAAACAAAATCACTAAAATTACTAAAAATCTCATGAGAAATTAACCTGAAAATGTAAATATATTCTAATTCCAATTCACACCACTGTGTTCAGTCATAATAGCAGTCTGAAATGCCCGCTCACACTCATCATTACAGCGCTCCCAATCAATAACATGTAACTCATTTAGACACTGTCATAGGAGGATTCCATGTTATCATCTTATAATAGATTTGAAAAAGCCCAAGCATGAAACTCTTAAATAATGAGCTAATCACTGTAATCACTGCACACTATGGGAATAGAGATATGATTACAGTGATAACACGCAGGCTGGCACAGACTGGTTCAGCAAATGTGTGTGTCTTTATGTGTGCATATGTGTGTCTGCGTGTGTGTGTGTGTGTGTGTGTGTGTGTGCATTTGTGTATGAAAGAGAGACTGAGTAAGGAAAACAGTATAAATGTAACTGTGCATTTTTGTATTAATAAGGCTTGTGTGTATGTGTACGCTTTTTCAGTATTCATAAAGTTGTATTCAGTACATTTCTGTTTTCATAAAGGTGAATTTGAGAAATGTTAGTGTTCATTCATTTGAATTCAGTTAATCTCAGTTTTCGTGAAGCTGAATTCAATACGCGTCTGTTTTCATAAAAGGGAATTCAGTACATTTCTGTTTTCCGTGAAGTTTTCAAAAACTGTCATCCAAGAATTCTAAATAAAACCCTTTTGAATCTGGCAAGACTCCTTTTATCTGTCTTGTTTGTCTACATATCTCAGTAGTAGCTCAGCCTTCTGGACCATATTCATTGTAGAAGTAAACTTGGTTGATTCTCAGATAATCTTTCCCACATATTGATTTTAAAATGCTACATTAAAAACCACTGTAATGTTGTATACTATAGATACTTTGGCGTACACTGATATGACGCATTTGTTTTGTGCTCGGCATACACACACACACACACACACACAGCACTTGTCTTGTTCTATTTTTCAACATGGTCAATTTTCCTAATGGCCATCTTCATCATCAGAATCATTTTTTATATAAGAGCCTTGCTGACATCCATCAGGAGAAAAAGCAAATCTACATATAAGTCAATTAGGAATATTGGATGAGTACTCAAAATCTGTACCACTACAGTACCACCGCTGCTACTACAACGTATTGCTACGGTTATTACTAATATTAGGCTACTATTACTACTACGGCGGGGGCTGTTAACAGGTATCAGTATGGTAAGGAAGAAAAGTTGATGTAGTACCACTACTGAATAATTTAGGTATAAAAAATACAAATCCTTTTGATAAGTTTTGCTGTCTGGTGGGGCCTGGGAGAGCACAAAAGTTTCAAGACACCATCCCCACAGCAGAATGATTAAGTAGTTCAAAGAAAAATGATTATGATTATGCGTTTTCCAAGTATATATTAACTTATACAGGCATGGGTACTAAAAAAAAAGTACTGCTCAGGTATCAGTGTTGAAAACCTGGTATCGTTCAAGTAGTTGGTACCTGAAATATATCTATACTTCTGATCTCCAAGTGTTCATCTATAATTACTACTATCACAAATACTTGCCATATTACTACTACTTTCCTGTCAAAATATTAATAACTACACCACAACTGTTTTTGTATTGTTTGCATATACTTATAAATGTACAAAAAACATGACATTGAACATAACTCAGGAAAACAAACTTACACCCGGACTAGTCCCAGGACTAAACTTGGACTAGATTAGGACTAGGACCAAACCAAGTCTACATCAGAAATAAAATGCGCCTAAAAATGATTTGAAAAAATTATTTAATAATCTTTAAAAACAGCTACTGTGATTGAATGTATTAAGAAAAATGTATAGAGATATATGATCAAAAATTAAAAAAAAAAACAACAACTTTACCAATTGGATATTTGTTTGCATAAAATAAAGTGCTGCAAACACCATCTTTCAAACTTTTAAATGTACAAAAACATATATCTCACAATATCTCACTGAAAGCCTCAAGAAATTAAGTGTTATCTTGCTTTTATATTTACCTGCTTGAGATCCAAAGTGATGGTGACGTAGTGGTACTCCATGCCGTTCATTATGGAGGGACTTTGCCACCAGCGGTTTGTCCCATCAATGGCATACTCTATAGGGTGTCTCTCTATGGAAAAATTATCAAAAAACATGTTTCAAAATATATCTCCAAGAATCCAAGAAAAAAAAGTGATTTCAATGAGTATAGAGAGAGGGACATGAAGGCTAAATGGAAAAGAGAAAAAAGAAGAGTGTACGTGTGTGTAGGTATGCACCGAGATGAGATATGGAAGTTTGATTGGCGGCTGTCAGTCAAGCTCCCGTGTATTGTTAACATTTTCATCCAAAACCATGGCAACTATCAGCATCAGTGAAAGAGCTGTATTCCTTTGGTAAAACCATTTATGATTCAAAACGCCAACTCTCCTTTGCCCGCTCTGCTTTCAAAATTAATCTAAAGGTGGATGAAACGAAAAATCTCTTTCTTGTTTCTGTTTTGCCATTTCGATATCTATTTATTTAAAGGGGCACTATGTAACTTTTCTAGTGGAGTGTCCAGTGCTTCCCAATTTGAAATGAATTATGTGTCAGTGTTGCAGCAAATGTGATATGAGCCTGCCCAGATGATTCCTTGCTACATACATGGACAAACTACATATAATATGCTATCTATTTTTTTATTCTTTAAACATGTTTATTTGAAGTTAAATGTGAGTCCAACAGTCATGGAAACATAACATTTAATCGCTAATAAACTTAAGTGAACAGATCAGTACAGAGGAATATCAAGGGCTAACTCATGTGTCCGTATCATTATTAAACATTATAATATTATAAACGAGGAGACTCACTGGTGACCAGATTCACATCTTCATTAAGTGTTGAAAAAGTTTGTACTCTGGATCCCAGGCAAGTCTCTGGCATGTAATATGATGAAGCTATAGTGAAGCTAATGATGACGATAATAGTAGGCATGATTGACGCAAAGTGGAGAATAACAGGTTTGTTACCAACTTGTCTCCATGGACATGTTATTGCGTTGCTTGGAATGTTCCTCATATGGCTTTCCTCTGTATAGCAACTAATTTCTCTCATCGTGACAAGAAGGTGACGCCACCAGGTCAACTTACGTGTCAGATTCGTGGAGAGGTGACCCTGCTCATAGTAACAATAAGTGGTTTTCAACTGCTAGGTAAAGCAATAACATTTCCATGGAAACAAACAGGTGGCCAAAAAGTTAAACAGTGCATAGTTTAAGTGAATAAATTGCTCATGCTTTTTATCAACAATGCACCAGAGTCTGAAAAACAGCAAAATGAACAATGAATGATTTATTAGCAAGGTCATAGATGAGTCTTTCCTCATTGCACTCACAGCAAAATATTAGTTTTGAAAATGAATCCACCTCAAACTGTGAATTAGGAGGCTGTCAGTGCGTAAAGTAAAAGCTCTTTAATGTGTGAAAACAATATAAAAAGAAAAATCCATCAACGTGTCACAAATTAAATCAGTCAGCTAATTAACCTCAGTTAGTCACGGCAAATTAGGCCAGTCACTCACACTGCAGTGGCTCCCATTCATATACACTGCTCTGTAACAGCACGCTCTCCATCACTAGAGTGGTGTAGTTCGTATGCTTTCAGAAGGACTTCTCTTTTCTCCCATCATGTTGATTGATTTCAAACACTACACCTGCATTAGGGCTATAGAGTCCCTTTTCCCAACATACAATGAAAGGAATTTGATATTTTATAATGTTTTTAATACAGTCCCTGAAAAATGGACCTGTTCCTTTTTATCTTTTTTATACTTTTACAAAATTGAACAAATCAAATTAAAACTCAACTGTATGTAAACCAACATGTGTGAAATATGGTCTGTGAATGTGAGAGATTACACTTAAAGGTATGTAGCCCATATTATTATAGATCCACGGTTATAACTTCAAACCTCCAGAATTCACTCACTGAGCTGCAGAGGCTGCACTAGCACTGATTCATGATCGGCTGCAGGTGCTGGGGTTTATCTAGTAACGATTCAGATCAGAGAAAGGCATTTTAGGTTTAAACCAAGATTTAGACATTGGAACTTGTATTGAGAGAAATAGAGATATATGATAAAAAAATAAATAAATAAAAAAAAATAAAATAAAAAATAAAATTGGTAAAAAAAAAAAAAAAAAAAAAAAAAAAAGATTACCAAAAAATTAAAACCAAACCTTGCAGTCCTGTTCAACCTTACCACTTTTCCTGTCCTTTATAAATCTGAAATAACCTGAGTAAGCAGAGGCTAATGAAATGGGCCCCTGTCTGAAGAGTCTGGTCCTGGTTAATGCTCTGAGGCCTAAGAGGAGGACTAGCACACACACACACACACACACACACACACACACACACACACACACACACTGATTGACTAAATGAGTGTGTGTCTGCGTGTCTACTTGACTACTTGAGCTATAACTGATGTGGGACTGATGTCTTTACTGTGGCGGCGTCATGTGCGATTGATTGGTCAGCTGAACGCGCAATTATCGTTTCTGACAAAGTGATTGGTTAACATCTGGCCAATTGAGCAGTAATTAGCTAAAGAGGCATGATTCATGAATGGGAGCGCTGGAGCTATCAGTCAAATGGAAGTAGGGAGAGCGGGAACACATCTTACACAAAACTGGTGAACCTTTTGGCTTTGTTTTGCGATTTTATTTGGTCTATTTTGACTGGATTTTCATGTGTGTGCTTGCCATTGTGTTCTTGGGCAAGACACTTCAGTCACCTTGCCTTGTCTGAATGTGGTGTCTGATTGGCAGCCTTGCTTCTGTCAGTCTACCTCAGGGCAGCTGTGGCTTAAGAAGTATTTTACCATCACAGAGTTGAGAGTGAATGAATAAATATAGCAACTTGTGGTTAAAATTATATGTTGCCCTCTGCAGATAGAGTCAGGGATACCGCTTCTTAACTAGGCCTCAATTAGCCTCTATAAGTTGCGTTCACGTTCTATAATTTGATGATGTCGTAATTTCAGATGGAGATAAGCAGCCAATATAACTCTATGATTAGCTGAACTGAAAACTATTACCTACAAATGTTTAATGTTTCTGTATTACACAAATTTGATTGTGTTTTGTTTCATTCATACATGTTTGAGTAATTCTTTACTCTTAGTCTGTCTACAGGGTTTGTGTGTTAAACATGTGTGAAACAAAACACAACTCCAGGTATGTTGGTGATGAGGAAACTACATTATAAAATATATCAGAAAATAGTGTAATATGCGCTCTTTAACCTACATATTACTGTCATCTTTATTTGTTAGGGATTGACTCAAAGGACTTGCCATAGTAATCACAAATAAAGTCATTTCCATTGACAACCAGATCGATTCAGGCTTAGTAACTATTTCAGTTTGAGTTAAGGTATTAATGCAAGTAGCTACTAAGTCTACAATAATATAACTATTTGTTCATTATCAGTTATGAGGTCTTAGTGATAGTTATTATAAAGGCAAAAACACAAAAGAATACTCTCTATAATAGTAGTAGTAGTAGTAGTAGTTGGCTGCTTACCGTTTGGCTTGGAGCTCTGTTGGTTGCAGACACGGCACTGGGGGTTCCTCACTGGCTGGCCTGGGACGTGGTCCACCAGTTTACAGTGCATCTCCGGCTCGTCTGCGCCGCATGTGGCGTTAGCTGTGATGTCCGCCATGGTGGCCAGGTTTAAGACAGCAGGGAACAGGCCTGGAAAAAGAAAAGGTACATGTAAGGTCTATGGACAGGAGAGTGGGTAAGTGGTGGTGTCTGAGAGGTTGCTTGGTTTTACAATCTAGAAAAGCAGCTTCAGTTGTGCAATAGTAGTGCTTTATTTTCTGTATCACACCATTGTAAAGTAGATGAAAGTATTTATACACTCTTTCATATAACTTTTTCTTTTGTTTTTTGTGAAGTAACTACGACTTCTACTATTTCAACTTCATGCAAATATGAGTAGCGAGTATGTACATTATTCCAGTATCCATTTTTATAAACCCACTTATAATATTTGGTATGTATAAAAAGTCAATAAATCAATAAAAATTAAAAAATTAAAAGTATTTCTATAGCATTTTTACTACTACTACTACTACTAAGTGAATTCAAATATCTAAAAACAAGTCCTCTACAAAGCAAAAATACAATAACTATTTCTAATACTATTTCCACTACTTCTACACAAACATGAACATAATAAGTATTTACAGTTTTTCTTACTCAATATTTGGTATCTACAAGAGCCAGTCTAAAAGCAGTAGTATAGTATTTGAGGTAGTTGTCTCTTTAACTGCACTATTTCACTGTCACTACTTCACTACAGTACATTGCATAACTAAACATTGGCATTTTTGTTGCAAATCGAGTATTAATCATTAGTTGAAGTGGAATGCAGGTGTGTTAGCCAAGTTAACTCACTAGCATAATTTATTTGTGGTGCAAGCGGCGATGCAGGCCCAAGCACCATTTAACATCATTAGCCCTATAGTTGGCTGTGGGTTTATCTACTTAATCTTTCGCGAGGCTTTCCTGGACTGGGCACGGCGTATTACCACTGTGTCATGGATTTTTTCATTTGCATTATGTTGTTGTAGCATTTTCTCTCCATTTCCTGGATATTTGTCAGTGCAGCTGCCAAAGTATACACGGTTAGAGAGAACATAAATAACCACAAGACACTATGGGACCAGGCCAAACAAGGAAAGATGACTCAGAAGTGCGGGGCTAATACCCACATCTGTTTTCATAGTATGGAACATTCATAAAGCCCACTCCATGTTCCACTGACCCTTAGTCATATGACAAATGATACTAAATAAATAGTTAAAGGGCGCTGTTATGCAAACTTTTTTTATGTATATAAAGTTGTTCCTTCATCAAAAATATATATTGTGTTTTGTCTTATCCATGCAGGCTTAACTTTTTCTGGTATAGAGTCACCGTGGAGTTGTTATTCGCTCTTCTCCAACCCAAATACGGGTTTATTTTGTCTGGCTTAGAGTTAGAACACATGTTTTTGTACCTGGATTTGGATTGTAGTTATGTTTCATTCACTCTATAAAGTTGTAGTAAGACTGACGGAGGAGAGGCTGCGACAGTACTCCCTTTTCGACCACCACCAGTCACTCATAACACACCACATTTGTACTAGGCAATATCGGTTAAGTGTCTTGCCTAAGAACACAACAACAGAACTTGGTCCAAGCGACACAAACGTTTTTGTGAGTATATGAAAAGCCTATGTCTCATATGAAAGCACAGAACCTCCAGAATTTACTCACTGAGCTGCAGAGGTTGCACTAGCACTGATTCATGATTGGCTGCAGGTGCTGAGGTTTAGCTAGTGAGGATTCAGATCAGACAGAGTTTATTTAGTTTTAAACCAACTGGATTTCAGCATTGAAACTGATGAGGCTCATATGAGACACATTCTGCTTTCCAGTTGGATAATCTTTGTATTCCACTCAGGTTGTATAAAGAAGTGGACTAAGGGAGTGTGACGTCACCCATAGCGTTTGGCTCCAGTCAAATGAAGCTCATCGAGGCAGAGCAGTAAGAGGGGCCGATTTGGAGCTGAGTTTCATACCTGGCATTCCGACCGTGAGTATCATAGCAGCCAAAAGAGCCAATTTGAAGGGAATCTGTTGAAGATAACACCCCTTCCTGCCCGCTACCGCTAACACTATGCTAACGCTATTGGGAGCAACCTCGGGGAAAGAAAGTGCCTGATTTGTAAGTTATTAATGTTCATATCTTGAGTTACAGACACAATAGTAAAATAAAAACGAATCTGACAGCAGCAGTTACAGAGAGAGGGGTGGCAGCTTTCTAATGTAAAGTGAATTGGATCCAGAGTCACTGTTCACTAATTTGGAACGCGGCGGCTAGCAGGTTAGCTATGTCCATTTATATATACAGTTTCACGGTAAATTCAATAACAATGAATGATGAATCCGTATAAACAACATTGTATGAGCAGTGCCATTGTTCAATAGTATTAATACATTAACATTTAAATGCTAGACTAGAAGCTGTTATTTTTTTCCAGCCAAACAAAATTCATAACACAACTGGGATCACTACAGAATGTTTTTATTTTCAAGCCCTGATCTGACCCATTCACATATATACGCAACAAGCAGCGTACAATTCCCAGATGGCGCCATAAAAAACGCATTTAAAAAATCCTCCGGGCCCCATAAATGTCAACAATTTTTAGCCACTATACATTTCCTGTAATTTTCTTCCCAAACTAAAAAAAAAAACAAAAAAAAAAAACACTTCAGGGCATCAGACAAATTGATAATCTCCAACAACTTTTACAGCTTCCAGGCGTGAACTCATCTGTGCTGTTCTCATAGTAAAACTCCATTTGTCTCTGCCACAGTGACAAGCTGGGTGAATTCACTGCAAGAATGCTAAAGATCCATATGGCTTACATTTCCTGTCTGGTAAAGCTCACAAACATATGTAATGTGTTACGTCAGTTGTTTTCACTAAGGCCCATATGACTTTTATAGTAATGCAATTGGACACCTAAACAGCAAACATAAGGAGCAATAAAAAGTAAAACTACACACTGTAAAAAAGAGATCTTCACAAGTTAAAATGACTTGAATTCAGAATTTTGAGTAGTTCTGACAACGTTGTATGAGGTTGTTATGCTTTTTTGTCCATCTATTTATTATAAAAAACATGCGTGAAGTGGTTTTAGATGTCATCCGTGCATGTTTCAGTAATTTAGCAATCTCTCCCGGGCCCTTTTCGAACCCTCCTTATGTTTAACGGTAAGATTCTGTGCAGTGCTCCACCCATAAGCCTACATCACCCATGCTCCCACAATGCAATTCTTCATAAATATACAAAACCAGGATACAAAACTGTGCACAGCAACTTGACAGATGTGATGCGATGTGCAGTAGTAGTAGTAGTAGTAGTAGTAGTAGTAGTATTAGTGGGATGCACACTGAATAATGTGCTAGCGCTCAGAAGGAGTGACTTAACATGGAAAGCAAAGGCAGCAAAGGGAAGGCTCGGAGTACATGGTGATCTAAATATGTTATGTGTTAGCAGTTAATACCCCATAGAAGTAAAATAATCCCTCTTACATAATCATAATATTTTTTGAAAAATTTGTAATATTATTTGAGAAAGATTATTGTTCTCTTTCAGTGTTTTACGAGCTCAACTCCAGATCTTCAGCCAGGATCATAGTCAGAAGATGGCTTGCTGTCATAAAAAGTATTATAATACTGACATGTTTTGAGAATAGAGAAATTAACTAAATATACTTTTTAATTAAGATAAGGTTGTGTGTGTGTGAAATCACAATGCAACATATACATCAGCCGCTTACAAAAAATGAAGAAAAACATGAATAAATCTTAAGTTTTCAAAGGTAGATTCTAAATTCAAGTAATTCAGAGTCAGCTTTTACAGTGTGTTAATGTGCAGACAGGAAGAGCCAGAGAAACAGACTTGTTAAAAAGCGGTCAGTTTGTGTGTCCAGAAGACCAGCTGTTTGTCCAGATGTGAGCGCTGATGGAGCGTGAAGAACATCTGAGGCGCCCAGTGTCTCATAACATAGGGACAAGTTCTCACACAGATCAACAAGCTGGATTATACATGTGAGGAAGTTCATCTGAGATTCAATAAAGTTCATTTGGGATTTCATAAAGGAAAAAAGTTCTTTTAACAGTGTTCCCAGGTCATGATGATATAACGGTGACAGCTGCAGCTTCTGGGACTCAAATAATATGACGGCGAAGTCTACAGCAATGACCTTTGCCAGTAAACAGTATTCTCGTCTTTACTGTGTACAATCGTAAGTTGGACTCCCATGTGGTTTTATTGTTCACATTCGTATGGAAATAAAGCAATCTGACTCAAGCTTGGTTTTTATATTCATCACAGACAACAGACAACTCTCTCGTAAACTGTATCCAGAAGTGCGCTGAGGATCACCAGGACCATCACCAGGATACAGTGGGTTAACACGATCATTTTAAGGTCAGAATGATGAGTCAGCAGCATTTACAGAGAGAGGGGGGAGGCAATGATTTTTCAATAGAAAGAGAGTCAAATTGGACCTGAATCCCGCCAATGGTCACTTCCAATTTGGAACGCAGCAGCAAGCAGGCCAGCTCTGTCCATTTATATGTATATACCGTCTATGGTTATAAGATGTTTTATATTTTGGCGCATATTAATATGGCAAATTTCTCTTCATTAGTTTTCTCTGCAAAAATTTAGATATTTGAGAAATTTCAGTGTTCTGATATTTATTTATCTTTATTTTATAGGTGTTTTTATAGAATCAATTGCTTGTTTGGTCTTGTCTCTTATTATTGTAATCTCTACAGAACAAAAGCTGTTTGTTCAAAATTGTGAAAGAGGCCAGGAAGATCACTGAGTCAGAGCAGCTCAGCCTTACTAACATCTTTGAAAGACAGCTGCTGCAGAAAGCCCGGTCCATTCTGTCCAGCCCTGACCACGCTCTGCTGGAGAAGAGGTTTAGTCTTCCCAGAGTCAAAACAAACAGATTTAGGCATTATTCGTTGTGCATCTAATGCTCTTAATAATGTGTGACTGTTGAACAGAATCTCTTTTATATTGCAGAATCTTTTAGAGTGGCTTTTTCCAAATGAGTTGTGTCCACTGTGCCTATTAATGTTATTGTTGTCTCAATTATTTGGTGTTTGTATTGCCGCTGCACACCAAACTCTCTGTCAAGGGGCAGTAAAGGTTTGTTGATTTGATTTTTGATTTGAGATCCTTCCTGCCACAACCAGTCACATAATCCAACATACTAGGACTGGCTGTTCTTCGGAGAGAGAACGTTCATTGGCAGGGTTTGAACTGGTACCCCTCTTGTTGGTGGTCTTCATTAACAAAATTTGGCACGTAGAGTACACTCAAACATAAGTTAATGTTGCCAGCTCGATTGATTTTACAGGCTATTAGTACATCAGAAAGTCTAGACAGATGTTGTTGTAAACAGTCCCGAGGTCTTCACGCCAAAAATAAATACCGGCCTCTCAATGATCTCAAACAGATGTAAACAAAAGCCAGACTCCTCATTCAGCCGAGCGCTGTGGGAGAAATGGACAGACATGCAACACCATTTATGTTGTGTGTCGGGTCTGAATGTATGCGGTTTACAATCTTCTGTGTTTTTCTTTCATTCCACTTAAGATTATAGCCACACTATATGTTATATGGCAATTGATATATTCTGCCAACCTCATTAGATACAAACAAACATAATGCTGTACTGTACAACAACCCATAATAACATGTAAGCCAAATGTACCGCTACTAACAACCCGTAATTACATGTAACCCAACCATAACGCCTCATATTGCAACAACTTGTGAAATCAGGTGACGCTGCTCTGTGTAACAACCTATCATAACATGTAACCCAAGCGTAATGCTGCGATGAGCAAAACCCCATAATAACATGCCACCCAAACGTAACGCTGTACTGCGTAACAACCTGTAATAACATGTAACCCAAATGGAACTCTGCACTCTGTAACAACCCCTAAAAACATGTAACCCAATTGTAACTCTGCACTGTGTAACAACCCGTAATAGCATGTTACCCAAACGTACCACTGTACTGTGTAACAAACTGTAATAACATGTAACCCAAATGTTGCATTGCATTGTGTGGCAACCCATAATAACATGTAACCCAAACATATTGCTGCACTGTGTAACAAACTGTAATAACGTGTGACCCGAATGTTCTATTGCACTGTGTGACAACCCCTAATATCATGTACAACAGGGGTCTCAGACTCGCGGCCCGCAGGCCAATTGCGGCCCTGGGGCCAGTAGTTTGCGGCCCCCGCCTTAATATGAAAGTGTCATGTTAATGCGGCCCACGAGTTTGACATGTGTGGCACTTTACAGTGTTGTGTGCGGAGCTGAATGAACCTACCAATCACGGTGGGGTATATGGCTCTGGGGGCAGGACATCGGTTTGATGCAGAGAAACATTTCTCAATGAGTGAAAGTTACAGCAGCGCTGCCATGGAGGGTTTTCTTCTGTGCCTGGTGCCTCGTTTCTATTGAGCACACGCCACATTCGTCCGAGCGCGTTGCATTCACAACACAAAAAAAGTGTTTTTAAGTTGCTGTTCAGCGGGATATTACAAATATATAAATGTACATAAATATATTCATATATTTACACACGCATGTCAATGGCACTTAGAGAGTTCATATGAGGTCTCTCTCTGACAAAATAAATCAAAGTGATGGTTATGTGGTGGGATAAAAGAAAAGTAAAGCGCTCAGTGGAGCCTCCTGTGTCTGCGGTCACATAGTGACACCTGTGCATCTGCAATAACAGGTAACCCGGACCAATTATAGTCTCGCACCGTTATTTGTCGGTCATTGGCCGTGTCCCAATTCGCCTCATGCACAGTTTTAAAGTACACTTCGAAGTGCTGTTCAAAGTGCTCGGCCAACGAAGGGTGCTCCTCCGCCTTCGTGCTGAAATGGGACTGGGAAATAGTCTGCAGTCACATAGTGGCACCTGTGCATCGGCAATAACAGTCCCCGGTAACCCGGACAAATTATAGGGTCGCACCGTCAGACAGGCTTTAACATTTTGTCACATTTCTCTCTTTTTTAAACACTCTCAAAGTTCAAACCTTCGTAGATAAAATAAATAAATAAATAAATAAATAAGCACAGTATTACAGAAAGAACCCAAATACTATACTGTGCTGGAAATAAAAATGACGTAACCCAAATGTAATGCTGTAAAACAACTTGAGATATGCTGTTACAAAATGTATTACATTACTATTAATAGTTGGTACATATATCAAGTAAATGAACCTGAAAAACATCAATTTATAAAAAACAACCTAAGCTAAAATATTCCAATTAACTGATAACTCTAGCAGGAACTGAAAAGCATAATGCAGAAACACTGAACTGGCAGTGCTGGTCCACAATCCACAGTCTCTTCAGTGATGCAGTAGGGTTAACTACTCTTTGCTGAATATGTTTTAAATTTTGACCCCTTTGTCCTTGAAATCCCTTCATAAAGCAAAGACATGCAAAAAAAAAAAAAAAAAAAAAAAAAAAAACTTAATATGTTGCATTAATCTAATATTGTCTTTCAAAAACAACATCCTTATGACAAAATATATTTTATTCATGTATCTTTTCAGTTTGATGTAGTCGCTCCGATCGAAGCCTTTATTTCCCATTTCCTCCTGTGAGATTTGGCGTCTGATAGTGATCCAACATTTGTGAGTCAATGAAAGCAGTTCAAAGATGAGACAGAAGATACTGCTCTGTAAGGGACCTATGCTGTACATACAAGAGCCAGTCAGTATGAAGGTTATAATGTGAAAAATAGGATCTTTATCAAACAGAATGCTAATATGGAACATTTTATATTACGCCAACATTTGTGCCATATTGACGTGCCAGAAGCATCGCCATTTGGGTTTTTAAGGGATCATTTAAGATTTATTTTTTTTCCAGTACATGAAGTCTTGCTCCAGTACAGATATTTTGTAAAATATGCTCTTTGGGTCAAAATAAGACTGCTGTGTACTGTCTGCATCCATTGATAAAGAACCAGGAAGGATGCTGTTAGCATGCTAGTTGCTGTTAGCATTACCATGGTGGCAAAAGTTTGCTATGGCCTGTAAAAGTTGTGAAATGAGCTTAAAAACTCACAGTGAATGGTTGAAATGCATTACGTAGTTCGAACCAAAATGAACTAGTTCTGTTTATCATGTTTTTAAGTAAAAATCATCAGATTCCCTTGAAAAAACTTGCACATATAGTTACACAAATGCTGCATGTTTAGATCTGAACTTGCACTATTTCTCATTGTCTTGCATGATAATTTACAGTACATTAAATAAAAATAGATTCATCCATGTACTCATAAAAGTGGTAAGTCTGCCTTTGGTGCCAGAAACATACAAAGAAAAAAACAAGGAGACAGGATCAGATTTCAGTTTCTCTCAACAGCACCAATACAATGACTACATACTTATTCTCTCTGTCCCTACCTCCTCCCTCTCTTCCTACCTTTCTTGGTTCCTCTCGCTCCGCTCTGATAACCACGGTACCTGTCTGTTCTGATGGCCTTTTCTGTCCCGTATCTTCGCTCTGTTAAACATGCCTCTCAAAGGATCCACTGGCACACGGACCACACATTACAATAGTATCAATATGGATAACAACTGAGAGATGGGCTGAGTTAAAAATAGACAGCAGGTATCTAAAAGCTGTGACTGAACCAAAACTCCAAAGTCCAATAGAGATGCATATTTCAGCCACTTAAAGTGCAATTGATGGATAAACGTTAGCGCTCAGAGTTCAGAGGGTAAAAACTTTGGAGAAGCACATGGATTTGGATGTGACATATTTGCTGCATCAAAGACAGGAAGGAGTAGAGAAAGAATGCATTCATATGAGCAGCTTAAAAGAGAAAAGAAGAAGAAGTAGAAGGCAGATCGGCGAGTATTTGCGCAATGCAAAAAGTAAAGGACAACATATTTTAGTATTACATGTTTCACATCAAACATTATCTAAGAAAACATTGGGCTTTTTGAGTACCACTGGATCCAAACTTGCAGGCCTAAATTGGTGCTACCTGTTACCAAGAAATTACCCAAAGCAGGACAAAATGTTAGAACTGTAGAAAACTTCATGTACCAAGGAGTTTGCGTATCACAGTTTGAAAAACACAAAAACAATAGAAACGTGTCCATTGACTTTCCATTCAAAACTGCTGCTTGTATGACTGACAGTGAGAATTGTTTGAATAATCACAAGTAAATACAGAGCATGGAGCAGAGAAAGCGGGTAAATCAAAACAACCATTTTCTGAGCACTCAATTGAAATACAAGTTTGAGCAAGTTAAGGATGAGGGACCACCATTGTAACATGCTTACCTCGATAATTCTATGTCCCCTTTAATCCAAAGGAATCTACATACATGTTGTTATTCTACAAGTAATGACTAAGTAAAAGCAAAAGCAAAACCACAGGTATGAAACAAACAGGTACGAAACAGTTCAAAGTATAAAGTATAAACAAAGACTGATGCAAACATATAACTATGAAGCATCAACACATAACCCAAGTGCACATCCACGTCTCAGCCAGCCACATCTGACTTGATTTCGGTGACATCTGAAACGACAGGCGATCAGTTTGGCCACATAACGCTTCCTTATTCCATTATAACCAAAACTGTAGTCGGGCCTGTGCATGGTGATTGATGTGTTATGGTGGCGTTTTGAGCCGGGATGTACGCTTGATGGAGGGAGAGGCGGGCATGAGAAGACAGGATCATCTCTCTAGCCCTGCACCTCTCTTGTTTTCTCTCCATCTATCCCTTCATCGCAGAGAGAAGGAGTAAAAGAGGATTGGACGGTGCCAGGCCTCTTGATGGATAGGAGGGCTTCCCATAGAAAGATAGAGTGATTTTTAAAAGGGTCAGGGCCTGTGGTTGAATGAGCGATGAGACGGTGATAATCCCCTATACTTAAACACAAGACCTGGAGTTAGCATTTGGATTTAAGGGCGACACTTGGGGACACTAAAACGTGGTAATAAATGGGTTGACAGTTTCATGTGGAGGTGCACGCTAATAACTGAGCAGTCTTTGGACACTTATGCAATGACATGCATCCATATTGTCTTGGCATGAGTTTTAATTAAAACTTAGAGCAATTTTTATACAGCAAAACGACACGTAACTTACTTCCCTCATCCATTCATATAAATATCTGCAATATCTGCAGTTAGAAGTAATATGGAGAACAGATACTGCAGCACAAAAGGGGAATGAAGAGTAGGAGGCATTCAGCTAATTTGTGGCACCAGGATTTGAACTTCCACTTCCTACACTTTCATTACACAAGATGTTCTCCTCATTTACACACTTAAATTGTCTTTAATACAAGATGCTAATAATTAATGTTGATGCGATTCTGTAGTATTTTTAGCCTCATTTAAATGGTTTCATTTCCCGCAGATACCAGTGGAGAGCGCAAAGAATACTTGACCATTCAAACTCACTGAATTGTCTTTTTTTCCCCATACAGTTACTTAACAATTAAAGTTATTGAGTCTTTTTACTTTTACACAACTTTTACCGCATCCATAGAAATAACTCAGTATCATATTTTTGAATAAATCCAAGTTGCAAGTCATTTTAATGCCAATCGGTGGAACATTCCCAGTAAAGTAAGTGCATTTCCACGGAGACTAGCAGCTGGCGGACCCCCACAAGAAAAGTTACGAAGTTCTGCTTAACTTATAGTGCATAGATTCTGATTAAAACTTTCCAGCATGGTTGAAGATAATAGATTGGGTATTGATATTGCTTTAGCTGATATAGTGCAAGTCTAATAGAAAACTACTTGGCCCAGACAGACAAAATGAAATGTAGGCAATTTGTACCGAGGCATCCTCAAATCAAAAGTGAAACCTCTCTCAGCGATATTACAATATTTCTGCAAAATGAATCAGCCTTGTTAGCTCAGATCTCCACACCCCAGTAGCATTTGTCTGCTTCTACTTTCAAGCTTCACAAACAAACCAATCGTCAAATGAGATTTTAACAATTTAACAAGGACAGACAAATTCAGCACATGTCTGGAGTCGCTGCTTCTGCTCTGACCACATCGCGACTTCATTACGTTCCCCATCTCAGACGAATGGAGTGTTTCAGGGCACAGAAAAGTGAATTTTGTGTCCACAGCCCCCCAGAATGAGAGTCACAAGTGATTACAGTGTGTCAAGTCTGCTGTGTCTAACATGGTTCAGACCAGTGATAGTGGATCAATGACACAGCGCAGTTTTTATGCTCCAAAGCTGGGTGGACAAAGCATCCAATGGCCTTGATTTATGGAGGGTTTTTTTGAACAACGAACACTCAAAATTAAACTGAAAATCTTTTATGAATGATTAAATGTTTTTTCACCCAGCTGCAGTTGTAAATGATCGCAAACTCATAAGAAAGAGTACCTATTCAGCGGATTCAGCCCAGATATTAACACCAAAAATGTCTGCAGAGCCAATACCAGATAAAGTTAACATATTATCAAACATATCTATTTGACCCAGAGAAAACAGACATTTTCAGAGGACTCAAGCCTCAAATGCAGTACAGTACAGGACTTGAACATCCATGAATCAATCGTAATACATCCTTGCTTGAGATAATAATAAGGGAAATGTTATAAAATACATAATGTGTTGCCTTTAACAGATGTCCTAAACCAATACTCTCTCTTCCTGTACAATTTTCTCTGACCTGACACCCGACATCATTATCAGTAGTGGATCTCACATCACTGAACAAAAATATTCAGTGGTCCCTCAAGGTGTGGTTTACTGGCTACTACTGTTATCATCTTCACTATCAATAAATCAGTTTAATTTAAAAAAAAAACATAAAACTTCCATAAATTTCTTGTAAAACTTAAAGAGGACATGTTTTGCTTTTATCTGGTACATAGTTATAATCTATGACACCCATGGATCATTATGTTACATTTTGAACATTTTAAATCACAATGTTGATCTAAATGACGTAATAAAAGAAACAAGTTTGCTGACTTCTGCGTTAGAAAACTGTGGCGCCCAATGGGAGCTGACATCGCTGTAAACATCATCACAACAAAGAGTCAGCACCTCCAATGGACAGCTGCAGATCACACTAGTGAGTTCTTTTTTTTTTAATTAATGCCAAAACGACTACACAACACTGCCAAATCCTGATTAAGAAAATGAAATTAGAGAACGAAGTAAGCATGTACCGGTAGAGGTGAAAACAGAGGTTCATCAGAGCAATGACATCTTGAATGCAACACACATGAATCACACTAAAAACAACTTGGAGAAGGTAAATGAGAAGGGGACACGATAATAACATGGTTAAAAGCTCTAAATAATTATATAATACTTCTGCTTTGAACTCTCCCAGCTTGCTTCTTAGCTCTCTTAATCATCCCCCTCCACTGCGCACACCATGACTTTGGAGTTACTTTGAGATGAAAGCCAGTTAACTTACATGTATTTGTATATTTCTCCTTTTTAAGCCCCTAGCACTACATCTGTGGATCACTGCTGACCTCCTCCAGGCTTTAGGGAGGAACGCTGAAACGAATACTACTGAGTCAACATCCTGCCCTGTGGGATGTCCTGCCCGAGGAGGGGGGTCTGCTTTGAAACAGAAAAATTTGACCACTAAATAAATGGACTAAGACATTTTAACCCTTTCAATGCTATGAAAACATGCTGATATGACTTTATCTGTATGTAGCTCAAGGTTCAAGGAGATGCTCAGATGGAAAATGCGTCCGCAAGCAACGTTATAATTTATCTAACTGTTCAGTCAAGATGTAAAAGTCCAGTGTTCTATGTAATTGTCAGGTAAGTTTAGGCAGTGTGTTTTGTTCTTATTTCCAGTTTCTATGATGAAAGATTGCATTTCCGTCATCTCTTTTATGTGATGTTGTCCTACTTCTAGTACAAGTGCATCCCATAATTGCAATTTCTTTTTCAAAAATAGTCACCAACAACACAGAAGATGACACAAAATGGTGAGTCATGATGTGGGTACAAGCAGGAGAGAATGTGGACCATGAATACTTCACATACTAAAGAGCAGATATTGAATTAACAGATCAGAAAATAGTGTAATATGGGCCCTGTTTGGATGATATAATAATAAATAAGGATGGCATTGTGGCAGAGTGGTTAGCACTTCAGCCTCACAGTTTCTCTGGTTTCTCATACCACTAAAACATATAAAAAGTTACAGGTATGCTCTATGGAAGGGTGAGCTTGCTTACACTAAGAAAGCATGATTTTTGAGTTATTTATTTAGGAAAAACACATTGAATAATTGTCCTGCTGTGGATCCACCAGAAAAGTCACAAGTTGGACCTTTGCAGTATAGCCTAGGTGTGCATTATAACACTTAAACTCATCTTAAAGGGCCCATATTATGCTGTTTTCTGATCTTTGTTATAATGTTTTGTTCCTCATCACAAACATACCTGGAGTTGTGTTTTGTTTCATTAGTACATGTTTAACACAACAACTCTGCATATTTAAACTGAGTTCTTCTCTCAAATAGAAAACACTCTGTTCCACCTTGTGATGTCATGTGGTAATACTTGAAGTGATCCACTGTGTTTTTAAACTTAATTTTAAACTTAAATTGAATCATGTGGATAATTTCAGCCCTGGAATTGGCAATCTGTACTGAAGAAAAGGTAAAAGGTAGCTATTAACTTGAAAGCTACCACTTCATGACATCACAAGGTGGAACAGAGCATTCTGAGCTTTGGAGATTTAGACAGACTAATAAAGTAAAGGATTACTCAGACATGTGTAAATGAAACAAAAACAAAAAAAACAATTCCCGGTATGTTTTTGAGGAGGTAAAAACATTATAACATGGCTTAAAGCTCATAAAAGTTAATTTTGCGTAATATAGGACCTTTAAGAACATTTAAACAACACTAAGCTGAGAAAATCTAAGCACATTCGCTCAAAAATGCATTCTGACTAGAAAGTGACCATGTGTGCATAAATCCAGATGTATTATTTTCTGTGGTATAACATTATCATTCTCTTGTGAACGACCTATTCAGCCTTGCTACTACCCTGTAAACATGAACTCTCCATGGACACTAGCCCCAGCTCACTGTCTTTTCTGGCCCTTATCCACCTCTTCTGCTTCTGTATATGTGTGTGAGTGTGTGTTTGGTCTGGATTAGCGTAGCACATTGTGGTTTTCCTGTTTAGTCTGGCTTTATGAGTGTCTAGGAGAGGACATGTGTCTGCCCCTCACGTTTACATGCTATTATAGTCACCTACTTCCTCTTTCTAAGCACACATCTGGAGAATACATCCAATTTGTATACGTATAGATTATAATGGTGCGGGCGGGTAAGAGAACATGCAAAAAAAACAAAAACGAAATGTTTTTTCATTTGGGTGTTTATGGGGTTGCTGCACCAAATTACTTGAAGATTGTCCAATTTGTATCTAGTATCAAAAAACAAGCCTCATATGTAACTGAAGAAGTGTCTTGCTCAATGACACTAAAACCAGGCGCCTGGTCAAAGTGTGAATTGAACCACCAACCCCTTATGTATTTTGTCTATTCTGACTTATTACAATATTTCAATGATGGAAAGAAAGACAAGTTGCCTTCAATTTATTTTGTATCTAAAACAAGTCTCATATGTGACTGGAGAATACAGTGTTGTTGAAGGTGTCTTGCTCAGTGACACTGACTAGAGTGGGAATTGAACCACTAACCCACTTTGTATTTTGACCTTATGACATTATTTCAATGACTGGAAGAAAGACAATGGAAAATTATGCCTTTTCCAAGCGCCTGTCAAGCTTCACTATTCACTTCACCAAAATTCCAGAGCAAACAGCTTAAGCCAAGCCTTGTAAAGTGTTAAGCCTTCCAGATTGCACAAAGATGATTCAAAATGCTACGAGGAAGTAACAGTGACAGCAGTTTAGCATGTTTATGTGCAATAAGTGCGTAGAATGTGATTTAACTCAGCCGGGATGAGAACGCTGTAAATTTGAAGTGCCGCTCGGGTCCTCCTAGTCCGGCCCGGATCCTCTCCTGATGAAGACCATATTAAATCATACCCAAGCACCGTGATATGATTTAGCACGCAACTTACACGGCGCTAGTCTAGCCTTGGTCAAACCCGCGATGCAAGGCCACTGAAGGTATAAGCACGCAGGCAGTAAAGACTACTAGAGTGTCTGGGGGATACGTTGGTGTTGGTAATGAAAACATGCCACAGAGCAGATTTACAGGAAGAGCAACTTGAACTCTGACCCCAGCAGATTTATCGCTAGTGGAGCATCTAATCGGCTCCCAGCTACACAGGGAGCGCACAGGGAGAAAAAGGGAAAAAAAAATACTCAGAGGTAGAAACGTGGACATTATTCGAGGAACATATTTATTGACTTTTATGAACTTCTTTGAAAATGTGTTTGAGGTTGTTTAAAATTGAATTCAAGGTTATGGTAGACTTTATTGTTTCGAGAATTTAGTCTCTGCATTTGATCCCATATTTAACCAGTGTCATTGGGGGGGGGGGGGGCAGGAATATTTAGCAGGAGCATTGGACTGGACATATTTTAGGTTGAGATAAACAACTTTAACACTATTCTGGCTGTCTGCGATGTAAGATTACTGATGGTGGAGAAAATCTGGAGTTGTGACTCAAAATCGTGGGCCATACGTCTCAAGACAAGGACAAGGAATAAACTTAGAACTGCGACTGATATCAGCGTGCCTGATATTTCAATATTTCAGACTCTTGATTGCAGAATGAGCCGTCCTGTCGCAGCGTCTATAATCAGTCAATCTGTCAAACAAGAGACCATTGATCTCCACTTTTTTTTCATTTCCTAACATTTACAAACATAAAAACACTGCTAGCACTGCACTAGACCTGTCACAATAACACATTTTGAAGGACAATGTAATGCTATAGAGACGTATACGTGCGATAAAGAGTACAATTGAAACTACTTTATGCCACTGATGCAGTTAATGTAAAGCAAGGTTATCCCAATAAAACATTTATTTTTTTTAAAATATACAGTACCATTAAAGGCATGAGCAACAACAAATAAATAGCTGAATGAAGCTATAATTAGCCATAGACATTACTTGTTCAACCCTCTACAGCTCAAATCTTACAACAAAAATAACAAAAATAACAAAAGAAAAAAAGTACCCATGATAACTACTGAGTCCCAAAAATATAGTTTTCAGATTTCATATATTGAACAATGAGTTGATATATTAATTATTGTGACAGGCCTATGTAGCACTGGCCTCAGCTAACCATTTCAAAAAACAGTGACTTTACCACACACAGCCTAGAGCCTGATTTTCTTGTATTACGACATCCAAAAATCGTATAAGTCATAAGAATTTGTGCAGTGGACTCCAGGCTAAAACAGGGAGGACATATATTAATATAATTAGATACAGATTGTGCAGTTGTTCCTTTACCAGAATGTTCCCTGGAGAGAAGGCTATGCTCCAGTGACTGCCTTGCACTCTGCCTCTCCACATTCTGCTCTGTGCGTTTGTTGTGGACAAGCGCCATGGAACTACTTGACCCCTGAAGATGGCCAGTGCATACAAGCTGAGGGTCACTAATCCAACAGTGGGAAGTGTTTTCTATCAGTTCAACAGACAGACAATGAACAAGCATATTAATAGACTCCTATCATTCTGCTGTCTGCAGTTTGGACTGGTATTACTACATATCCAGGATTTGTGTAATAAAGACCAATCATACCTGAGTGATATTTCTGTAATCGCAGGTCTACCAAAAAAGGGGGCACTTGTCTGTAACGCTTAAAATAAACTCATCCACAAAGTAAGCAAATATGATACTTCATTTCTAATTAGGCTAAGGTCAATATCCTAGCATAGCACGACCTTCAAAATGGAGTAAATTCACTTTTTTCCCTTTTTCCATAGAGTACATTTTTGGCTCTTTGTGACAGCATTATAAACCATTGTATTGATCAAAAACTAAGAAGAAAGAGGACTGAGCTGGATGTGTCCTTGGCACTGCAGTGCAATTTCCCTGTCAATGACATATATACCAGTCAGGGGGAAGTGTTTGAGAGTTGAGGAGGGAGATAAACTAAATACAACATACAGGATTCCTCAGAGATGCATGGATGAAACAAAGTATTCAACAGAGACTGCGTATATAAATGGACATAGTAAACCTGCTAGCCGCTGCATTCGAAATAGGAAGTGAGCGCTCTTCCGTCTCCATCAACTCCATTTCACTTTCTCTTGAAAAACTATCCTCTCTCTCTCCGTAACTTCAGCAGACTCATTATTTTGGTCTTAAAATGCTTGTATTAAACTGCTCTACATGATCCTTGCATTTTTAGTTTGCTATTGTAAGGTATTTTCTAGCAGTGCAGCACTACATCAAACTGGTATCTTGATTTACTGATGCTAAGGTAAATAACACCTGCCCACCAGTGGATATTGAATGCGTGGGGGCTCACGAAGATGCCATGCAGACCAGCATGGGGGCTTATAAGGACATATGGACAATATACAAGTGTAATACATTGTTTACTTCTTACAAAGGTGCAAAAGTGTTCTGTTTCCCATGCAGTAGTGGCCATATATCACACTAACGGAAGATAACAGCTATGTTCTGGACATTTTGGTTAAGGCCCACTTCTTATCTGTAGCCCCTCTCACTAAGGAATGTGTGACCCCAAATCTGAGAGGGTTATAAGCAGCACTCACCTTGTTCAACTTTGCTTAAAATTTCTTAATGTGTAACGCCACACAGACCAGAAGAGGACCCACCTTACACACACACATACACACCTACATTGAGAGACACTATACAAGCTGTCAAGATGGACATCTCAGGGCTCTCTTCTTATCCTTTCTGGAGAGTCTGTTGCTTCATTGTTCACGTTACCTGTGCGGAACTCATTAAAACCCTTTCTGACTTTAAGTTTCAGACTCTTGGTCCTCTTTAACGCTTAGACCAGAAACAAACATTCTTGCACTATTGTGTCTGTAAATCAAGATAAGAACATTAATAACAACAATCAGGTGCCTTCTTTCCCTGAGGTCGCTCCCACTAGCTCATGATTGACAGCATTGCCAGAATGCACCCCATTAACCCACTGTACATGCTGCTAGTTAACAAAACACATTAAGCACAATAGGCCCTTAATGCAAGTTTCAGCCCCTTAAAATTATAAGGTTTTGTCTACATTGTGGGTAGTTTTGAGGCATTGAGGGTTTAAAGCTCTGAAAGCACAATGAAATTGAGAAACTGTTTTTTTTTTTTTTTCTCATATAAATCTCACAATTTCACCAAAGTCTTCGAACTCTTGATAAAAGTGTACAGAGGGTATTCAGGAACAAGAATATGTGTACACAAACATCAGCTAGAACCTCATAATTCTAAGGGGACGATTTATACCCCATCATACTTTCCTCATTTCATGCTCTGTGTTCCTGTGCAGTTGATTTGAACCTGCTCTATCGGAGACATTAGGGTGTGCCTGTCACTGCTGCCAGTGTATTTGTATTTGTCTGTTCGGGAAATCACATCTTCAGCAGACGCCGTTGGTGGGTCGCCGGGGGGATTGTGGGTAATTGGAAATCCAGATGGACACGCATGGACCTGGAGGTAGAAGCGGTTACTGCGGAGATCGAACAAAACACAGCGCCAATGACGGTAATACTGTTTGTATCCAACCTTTTTCTTTGGAGTTTTTCCACTGGAAAAAAACTAAAAATCCTTGGGTAGTAATATGGCGTAGGTGTTATCGGTAATGTCCAATAGGAAAAATGTTAGTAGTTATGATGACTAATGTTGGCTTTCACTGGATTTATCTCAATTCTTGGACCAATTCTTGTAGGGAAATACCCTCTTTGAGCTGTTAGGCCTCTAGCAAAGATCCAGGAGGTTGGAGGCTTTCAATCTTTTGTACTGAGGGAGATATTCAGATTAGGGCTAGCGTTTTAACAGTCTGGTGACATAGAACAAAGCTAACAGTGCTAAATGTCGACAAGGATAGCATCAGTTCTGCCTAATGCTAGTAAATCTGATTTGGAAAACTTAACAGGTTGGCCTACAAACTATTAGAGAGCAAATTCTTTGGCCCATAAAAGGGGTGTTACAGAAGGGGGGCATGATTTTTTTCAAGGACCTTCAAGAGTTTTACACTCAAAAAAGGAAATGTCTTTAAATAAGCAATTTATGTCTTTTGTTTCCCATCTAAATATGTATGGTCCCCTGTATGTTATCGGTAAGAATGCTTTGATCCATAAAAAGGAAAGACAAATAGATAAATTATTAATATAAAAGAAAAATGGGCCTAGAATAGAGCCTTGTGGAACTCCTTTGGACACCTCCAGAAAAGAGAAAAGAGGACTCTGCCAGTAACTTGGTGCCTTATGCAGAGTAGTTGCTAACACATATGGCACATTTGCTATACTAGCATAAAGGCCCTGTTTGCATCTATATATAAAGTGATTTATTGTCTGATAAACAAGTGTGTGTTAGAATGGTAAGGTTTGTTAGCTTTACCATCACAGCAAAACTATGCACCGGTCTTTGAGAGTTGTGAAAAAGGCTTGTAAACTTATGACAATGACTAATTTGGTTGTTCATAATGCATAAGGTAAGTGAGGGAATGACTTTGGACCACTGCAAATAGTTTAAAAAGAACTACTTCTGTTTGTTGTGTTTTTTAAGCAAGTAAAAAATCAGATACAGCACCTTTAATTGAAACCTAATTTGGGGAAAAATCTGCAAGTAGATCTGGACTAGAACAGGACCAAGTTTAGGCCAGGACTAAAAAAATCAAACCAGTGTGAACGCCTCCATACACACACATATAGTAAAAACTCACAAACTATAATAAAATAGATTTTTGGTACTTGAACATTGCAATTTAATTTGAACTTGATTAAATTCCCTTAACTTTCTACCACTACACAAAATCCATCAGACATCCCTTTAACTCGTCCATCTTTTATTCAATGAGAGTTGTCGGGGGTAAAATGAATTCCTATCAAACTGTGAATTAAGCTCTTCATAGGCCCTCTCTCCCTGCAGGTTTCCACAGGCGTATTGAGTGATGGTTATGGCTTTGGACAGCTCTGATCTACAGGTTGCTGAGTCACGGATTGGGATGTGCTGGTGATGACTACACAAGGGCTTCTGGATGGCCCCGGGCGCCTGCTAACTGCCTGGCACCAGAACTGCTGCGCTGGACTGGCCCTAGAAATGTGTGTCCGACTTTTAAATGCGTCTGTGGGGGCCAGTAGAAAGAAAGAAGAGGTATTCATTTGTTAGTACTACGAGAGGTGATTAAATTTGGCCGTTTTGTTAGAAGTTGGTAAATTTTTTCATGTAATAATTAAAAGTGGCTTTGCCTTAGTACAGATATAGTAGCTCTTAGAATAAGCTCTCAAAATAACACTGCTATGTGCTGTCTGCATCTAGAATGTTTTTATCCTCCATGAATCAAGTGCGCTATTAGCATGCTAGTTATTGTTGGCATTAACGTGATGACAAAACTAATAACTAAGGTTGGGCTTCTGGAGGCAACTGCTGTGTCTGATTTTCTATTACCCCCAGTTTAGACTTTAATCTGGGGTTTGTTTTACAAAATCTGGACATAAAGAACTGACTTAGTTGGAGCTACAACAGGTTTGAGCTAATTTGTGCTGTAAAGCAAGTCTCTTTCAAGTAACATAAGCTGGCTCGCTTTTTAAAATGTTGTTTTTCTCTTAGGTTGCCCCAGGTTAGATTTTTAAGATAAAGATAGTGCTGTCCACGAAGGCATATTACCAAAATAAATAGGAGATATTCTTCTATGGGGGTATATCCTTTCAGTCAAAAGCCTTGACTGTTCCCTTACTGAGCCCGAGTGACTGGAGTTTGCATCTAACTCTTACTTGAAAAGAACTCAAACCCTCTAATCTCTTAGATCAATATGTGTTTAATCCCACAGAACTCTTAAATTTACAGAATAATTCCGGCCTTAGTTTGCAAAGCTTTGTAAAAGTGACAAAAAACTAGTGTTAGCAACTGTTTTGGTGACTGTGGCTGTGCATGTGTAGCAGTTTGGTGCATTCATTACAGCGGGGCTACAGACAACTACTCCCCGGTTGAACATTGATTTTCACACCAATGGATCTCACTGTTAGCAAACCTAATAGCTTGGTGCGTAATGGGGGCATGTTATGAATGTCCCCCCATAGGCAGAGGAGCAGAGGAGAGAGCCGGGGGCCAAGTGCTGCGAAAATCTCGACCATCTGAAAACGAAGTGCATTGTAGATAAAAAGGATGAAACAAACAGATGCGCTAAAGAACCAACACAGAAGAACAGACTTGCGTTGAAAGGCTAGCTGCTATTTACTATTACTGCTAATAGGTTTTAAAAGGAAGCAAGTCGTTAGCTAAATGGATAGCCCCTAAATGACACATTACCATGTTAAAGGCTGATTCCGCTCATTATTGGAGCTCTCATTCCTCCATGCATCACCAGCTAAAGGCCCGGACACGGTGCTCAGAGCTGCTAACTCAGCAGTACAGCACGATACACACAGAATACACACAGAGTAGACACAGAATACGCACAAGAATCACACCGAACACACACAGAATACACACAGACCATGTGGTGGTGAGA
>JAIEZT010001328.1:19247802-19605466 GCA_019594935.1 Periophthalmus modestus | reverse complement strand
GCATTACAGAGAGAGGGGTGGCAGCTTTCTACAATGTAAAGGAATTGGATCCAAGTCCGGTTCACTAAGTTGAACGGGCGCGGCTAGCAGGTTAGCGAGTCCATTTATATATAGAGTTTCACGGTAAAATTCAACACAATGGATATGAATTCCTATCAAAACATGTTATGATCAGTGGGTCCATTTGTTCAACTAGTATTAATACATTAAATGTAAATGCGAACTATAAGCTGTTATTTTTTCCAGCAAAACAAAATTTCATACCACGACTGGGATCACTACAGTAATGTTTTTACAATTTCAAGCCCTGATCTTGACCCATTCACATATATACGCACAAGCAGCGTACCATCTCCCAGCTGGCGCCATAAAAAAACCATTTAAAGACAAAATCCTCTCGGGCTCCCAAAATGTGTCAACAATTGTTAGCCACTTACACTTTCCTGTAATTTGCTTTCCCCACTAAAAAAAACAAAAAAAGAAAAAAAAAAAACCTCTTCAGTGGCATCAGACAAATTGATAATCTCCGACAAACTTTTTACAGCTTCCAGGGCGTGAGACTCATCTGTTGCTTGTTCTCCTCAGTAAAACTCCATTTGTCTCTGCCCAGTGACAATCTGGTTTCCACACTGCAAGAATAGGCTAAAGATCCATAGTGGCTTACAATTCCCCCTGTCTGGTAAAGGCTCAACAAACATATGTCAATTTTTGTACGTCCAGTTTTGTTTCAACCCAGGCCCCTATGACTTTTATAGTAATTCAATGAGGACACCTAAACAGCAACCCATAGGAGCTACTAAAGTAAAACTACACACTTTAATAAAGATATCTTCACAGTTAAAAGGACTTGCATTCCCGAATTTTTGAGTAGTTCTTTACAACCTTGTATGAGGTTGTTACGCTTTTGTTGTCCATCTATTTTATTATAAAAAACATGCGTGAAGTGCGTTTTAGATGTCATCCGTGCATGTTTCAGTAATTTAGCAATCTCTCCTGGGCTCCCTTTTTCGAACCCTCAGTATGTTGTATAACTGTAAATATTCTGTGCATGCTTCACCCTTTAAAACCTACATCACCCATTCTCCCCAATGCGAATGTGACCTTCATATAATATATACAAAACCAAGGATACAAAACTGGCACAGCAACTTGACAGATGTGATGCTCTGTTCAGTAGTAGTAATAGTAGTAGATATAGTGGGATGCACACTGAATAGTATGTGACAGTCGTGCGCTCAGAAGACGGGAGTAGTACATCATAAGTAGATGCCTTACATTTGTAAATGCGCTACACGGGCAGTCATATTTCAGTTCACTCCACACTTGGCTGATGGTAAGCTACATTGTATCCACAGCTGCCCTGCGGGTAGACTGACGAACAGCGAGGCTGCCATTTTTGCGCATCGGCCCCATCCCGACCACCTACAACCGATCATTCACACACACCCACCAACTTTTCATACTAGGCATGTTTGTGAAAGTGGTCTTGCCTAAGGACCCAACGACAGAACTTTGGTCCGAGCTGGACTTCGATCCTCCGACCTTCAGGTTGGGAGACCAATGCGCTAACCACTGAGCCACTGTCGCCACTGACTTAACATGGAAAGCAAAGGCAGCAAAGGGAAGGCATCGGAGTACATTGTGATCTAAATATGTTATGTGTTAGCAGTTAATACCCCATAGAAGTAAAATAATCCCTCTTACATAATCATAATATTTTTTTTGAAAATTTTGTATTATTATTTGAGAAAGATTATTGTTCTCTTTCAGTGTTTTACGAGCTCAACTCCAGATCTTCAGCCAGGATCATAGTCAGAAGATGGCTTGCTGTCATAAAAAGTATTATAATATACTGACATGTTTTGAGAATAGAGAAATTACTAATATACTTTTTTTAATTAAGATAAGGTTGTGTGTGTGGAAAATCACAATGCAACATATACATCAAGCCGCTTACAAAAAAATGAAGAAAAACATGAATAAATCTTAAGTTTTCAAAGGTAGATTCTAAATTCAAGTAATTCAGAGTCAGCTTTTACAGGTGTTTTAATGTGCAGACAGGAAGAGCCAGAGAAACAGACTTGTTAAAAAGCGGTCAGTTTGTGTGTCCAGAAGACCAGCTGTTTGTCCAGATGTGAGCGCTGATGGAGCGTGAAGAACATCTGAGGCGCCCAGTGTCCTCATAACATAGGGACAAGTTCTCACCACAGATCAACAAGCTGGATTATACATGTGAGGAAGTTTCATCTGAGATTCAATAAAGTTCATTTGGGATTTCATAAAGGAAAAAAGTTCTTTTAACAGTGTTCCCCGGTCATGATGATTAACGGTGACAGCTGCAGCTTCTGGGACTCAAATAATATGACGGCGAAGTCCTACACCAATGACCTTTGCCAGTAAACAGTATTCTCGTCTTTACTTAAGTTGGACTCTCATGTGGTTTTTATTGTTCACATTCTTATGGAAATAAAGCAATCCGACTCAAGCTTGGTTTTTTATAATTCATCACAGACAACAGACAACTCTCTCGTAAACTGTATCCAGAAGTGCGCTGAGGATCACCAGGACCATCACCAGGATAGAGTGGGTTAACCCGATCATTTTAAGGTCAGAATGATGAGTCAGCAGCACTTACAGAGAGAGGGGGAGAGGCAATGATTTTTCAATAGAAAGAGAGTCAAATTGGACCTGAATCCCGCCAATGGTCACTTCCAATTTGGAACGCAGCAGCAAGCAGGCCAGTTCTGTCCATTTCTATGTATATACCGTCTATGGTTATAAGATGTTTTTTTATATATATTTTTGGCGCATATTGATTTGGCAAATTTTCTCTTCATTAGTTTTCTCTGCAAAAATTTAGATATTTGAGAAATTTCAGTGTTCTGATATTTATTTACCTTTATTTTATAGGTGTTTTTATAGAATCAATTGCTTGTTTGCTCTTGTCTCTTATTATTGTAATCTCTGCAGAACAAAAGCTGTTTGTTCAAAATTGTGAAAGAGGCCAGGAAGATCACTGAGTCAGAGCAGCTCAGCCTTACTAACATCTTTGAAAGACAGCTGCTGCAGAAAGCCCGGTCCATTCTGTCCAGCCCTGACCACGCTCTGCTGGAGAAGAGGTTAGTCTTCCCAGAGTCAAAACAACAGATTTAGGCATTATTCGTTGTGCATCTAATGCTCTTAATAATGTGTGACTGTTGAACAGAATCTCTTTTGTATTGCAGAATCTTTTAGAGTGGCTTTTTCCAAATGAGTTGTGTCCACTGTGCCTATTAATGTTATTGTTGTCTCATTATTTGGTGTTTGTATTGCCGCTGCACACCAAACTCTCTGTCAAGGGGCAGTAAAGGTTTTGATTTGATTTTTGATTTGAGATCCTTCCTGCCACAACCAGTCACATAATCCAACATACTAGGACTGGCTGTTCTTCAGAGAGAGAACGTTCATTGGCAGGGTTTGAACTGGTACCCCTCTTGTTGGTGGTCTTCATTAACAAAATTTGGCACGTAGAGTACACTCAAACATAAGTTAAATGTTGCCAGCTCGATTGATTTTACAGGCTATTAGTACATCAGAAAGTCTAGACAGATGTTGTTGTAAACAGTCCCGAGGTCTTCACGCCAAAATATAATACCGGCCTCTCAATGATCTCAAACAGATGTAAACAAAAGCCAGACTCCTCATTCAGCCGAGCGCTGGGGAGAAATGGACAGACATGCAACACCATTTATGTTGTGTGTCGGGTCTGAATGTATGCGGTTTACAATCTTCTGTGTTTTTCTTTCATTCCACTTAAGATTATATAGCCACCACTATATGTTATATGGCAATTGATATATTCTGCCAACCTCATTAGATACAAACAAACATAATGCTGTACTGTACAACAACCCATAATAACATGTAAGCCAAATGTACCGCTACTAACAACCCGTAATTACATGTAACCCAACCATAACGCCTCATATTGCAACAACTTGTGAAATCAGGTGACGCTGCTCTGTGTAACAACCTATCATAAACATGTAACCCCAGCGTAATGCTGCGATGAGCAAAACCCCATAATAACATGCCACCCAAACGTAACGCTGTACTGTGTACACAACCTGTAATAACATGTAACCCAACGTAAAGCTGTGCTGCGTAACAACCTGTAATAGCATGTAACCCAAATGTAACTCTGCACTCTGTAACAACCCCTAAAAACATGTAACCCAATTGTAACTCTGCACTGTGTAAACAACCTGTAATAGCATGTAACCCAAAATGTTGCATTGTATTGTGTGGCAACCCATAATAACATGTAACCCAAACATATTGCTGCACTGTGTAACAAACTCTAATAACGTGTGACTCGAATGTTCTATTGCACTGTGTGACAACCCCTAATAACATGTACAACCGACAATGCTTCATTGTGTAATAACATGTAACCCAAGCATAACACCACACTGTATTACAACTTATTATAACATGTAAACCAAATGGAATGCTGTAAAACAACTTGAGATATGTTGTTACAAAATGCATTACATTACTATTAATAGTTACATATACTATATACATATATCAAGTAAATTAACCTGAAAAAACATCAGTTTATAAAAAACAACCTAAGCTAAAATATTCCAATTAGCTGATAACTCTAGCAGGAACTGAAAAGCATAATGCAGAAACACTGAACTGGCAGTGCTGGTCCACAATCCACAGTCTCTTCAGTGATGCAGTAGGGTTAACTACTCTTTGCTGAATATGTTTTAAATTTTGACCTCTTTGTCCTTGAAATCCCCTTCATAAAGCAAAGACATGCAAAAAAAAAAAAAAAAACTTAATATGTTGCATTAATCTAATATTTGTCTTTCAAAACAACATCCTTATGACAAAATATATTTTATTCATGTATCCTTTCAGTTTGATGTAGTCGCTCCGATCGAAGCCTTTATTTCCCATTTCCTCCTGTGAGATTTGGCGTCTGATAGTGATCCAACATTTGTGAGTCAATGAAAGCAGTTCAAAGATGAGACAGAAGATACTGCTCTGTAAGGGACCTATGCTGTACATACAAGAGCCAGTCAGTATGAAGGTTATAATGTGAAAAATAGGATCTTTATCAAACAGAATGCTAATATGGAACATTTTATATTACGCCAACATTTGTGCCATATTGACGTGCCAGAAGCATCGCCATTTGGGTTTTTAAGGGATCATTCAAGATTTATTTTTTTTTCCAGTACATGAAGTCTTGCTCCAGTACAGATATTTTGTAAAATATGCTCTTTGGGTGAAAATAAGACTGCTGTGTACTGTCTGCATCCAATGATAAAGAACCAGGAAGAACGCTGTTAGCATGCTAGTTGCTGTTAGCATTACCATGGTGGCAAAAGTTTGCTCTGGCCTCTAAAAGTTGTGAAATGAGCTTAAAAACTCACAGTGAATGGTTGAAATGCATTACGTAGTTCGAACCAAAATGAACTAGTTCTATTTATCATGTTTTTAAGTAAAAATCATCAGCTTCCCTTGAGAAAACTTGCACATATAGATACACAAATGCTGCATGTTTAGATCTGAACTTGCATTGTTCTCATTGTCTTGCATGATAATTTACAGTACATTAAATAAAAATAGATTCATCCATGTACTCATAAAAGTGGTAAGTCTGCCTTTGGTGCCAGAAACATACAAAGAAAAAAAAACAAGGAGACAGGATCAGATTTCAGTTTCTCTCAACAGCACCAATACATGACTACCATACTTATTCTCTCTGTCCCTACCTCCTCCCTCTCTTCCTACCTTTCTTGGTTCCTCTCGCTCCGCTCTGATAACCACGGTACCTGTCTGTTCTGATGGCCTTTTCTGTCCCGTATCTTCGCTCTGTTAAACATGCCTCTCAAAGGATCCACTGGCACACGGACCACACATTACAATAGTATCAATATGGATAACAACTGAGAGATGGGCTGAGTTAAAAATAGACAGCAGGTATCTAAAAGCTGTGACTGAACCAAAAAACTCCAAAGTCCAATAGAGATGCATATTTCAACCACTTAAGGTGCAATTGATGGATAAACGTTGGCGCTCAGAGTTCGGAGGGTAAAAACTTTGGAGAAGCACATGGATTTGGATGTGACATATTTGCTGCATCAAAGGCAGGAAGGAGTAGAGAAAGAATGCATTCATATGAGCAGCTTAAAAGAGAAAAGAAGAAGAAGTAGAAGGCAGATCGGCGAGTATTTGCGCAATGCAAAAAGTAAAGGGCAACATATTTTAGTATTACATGTTTCACACCAAATACTATCTAAGAAAACATTAGGTTTTTCGAGTACCACTGGATCCAAACTTGGTTTAAAATAAGACTATTACAGGCGTAAATTGGTGCTACCTGTTACCAAGAAATTACCCAAAACAGGACAAAATGTTAGAACTGTAGAAAACTTCATGTACCAAGGAGTTTGCGTATCACAGTTTGAAAAACACAAAAACAATAGAAACGTGTCCATTGACTTTCCATTCAAAACTGCTGCTTGTATGACTGACAGTGAGAATTGTTTGAATAATCACAAGTAAATACAGAGCATGGAGCAGAGAAAGCGGGTAAATCAAAACAACCATTTTCTGAGCACTCAATTGAAATACAAGTTTGAGCAAGTTAAGGATGAGGGACCACCATTGTAACATGCTTACCTCACTAATTCTATGTCCCCTTTAATCCAAAGAAATCTACATACATGTTGTTATTCTACAAGTAATGACTAAGTATAAGCAAAACGCAAAACCACAGGTATGAAACAAACAGGTACGAAACAGTTCAAAGTATAAAGTATAAACAAAGACTGATGCAAACATATAACTATGAAGCATCAACACATAACCCAGTGCACATCCACGTCTCAGCCAGCCACATCTGACTTGATTTCGGTGACATCTGAAACGACAGGCGATCAGTTTGGCCACATAACGCTTCCTTATTCCATTATAACCAAAACTGTAGTCGGGCCTGTGCATGGTGATTGATGTGTTATGGTGGCGTTTTGAGCCGGGATGTACGCTTGATGGAGGGAGAGGCGGGCATGAGAAGACAGGATCATCTCTCTAGCCCTGCACCTCTCTTGTTTTCTCTCCATCTATCCCTTCATCGCAGAGAGAAGGAGTAAAAGAGGATTGGACGGTGCCAGGCCTCTTGATGGATAGGAGGGCTTCCCATAGAAAGATAGAGTGATTTTTAAAAGGGTCAGGGCCTGTGGTTGAATGAGCGATGAGACGGTGATAATCCCCTATACTTAAACACAAGACCTGGAGTTAGCATTTGGATTTAAGGGCGACACTTGGGGACACTAAAACGTGGTAATAAATGGGGTTGACAGTTTTCATGTAGAGGGTGCACGCTAATAACTGAGCAGTCTTTGGACACTTATGCAATGACATGCATCCATATTGTCTTGGCATGAGTTTAATTAAAACTTAGAGCAATTTTTTTATACAGCAAAACGACACGTAACTTACTTCCCTCATCCATTCATATAATATCTGCAATATCTGCAGTTAGAAGTAATATGGAGAACAGATACTGCAGCACAAAATGGGAATGAAGAGTAGGAGGCATTCAGCTAATTTGTGGCACCAGGATTTGAACTTCCACTTCCTACACTTTCATTACACAAGATGTTCTCCTCATTTACACACTTAAATTGTCTTTAATACAAGATGCTAATAATTAATGTTGATGCGATTCTGTAGTATTTTTAGCCTCATTTAAATGGTTTCATTTCCCGCAGATACCAGTGGAGAGCGCAAAGAATACTTGACCATTCAAACTCACTGAATTGTCTTTTTTTTCCCCATACAGTTACTTAACAATTAAAGTTATTGAGTCTTTTTACTTTTTACACAACTTTTACCGCATCCATAGAAATAACTCAGTATCATATTTTTGAATAAATCCAAGTTGCAAGTCATTTTAATGCCAATCGGTGAACATTCCCAGTAAAGTAAGTGCATTTCCACGGAGACTAGCAGCTGGCGGACCCCCACAAGAAAAGTTACGAAGTTCTGCTTAACTTATAGCGCATAGATTCTGATTAAAACTTTCCAGCATGGTTGAAGATAATAGATTGGGTATTGATATTGCTTTAGCTGATATAGTGCAAGTCTAATAGAAAACTACTTGGCCCAGACAGACAAAATGAAATGTAGGCAATTTGTACCGAGGCATCCTCAAATCAAAAGTGAAACCTCTCTCAGCGATATTACAATATTTCTGCAAAATGAATCAGCCTTGTTAGCTCAGATCTCCACACCCCAGTAGCATTTGTCTGCTTCTACTTTCAAGCTTCACAAACAAACCAATCGTCAAATGAGATTTTAACAATTTAACAAGGACAGACAAATTCAGCACATGTCTGGAGTCGCTGCTTCTGCTCTGACCACATCGCGACTTCATTACGTTCCCCATCTCAGACGAATGGAGTGTTTCAGGGCACAGAAAAGTGAATTTTGTGTCCACAGTCCCCCCAGAATGAGAGTCACAAGTGATTACAGTGTGTCAAGTCTGCTGTGTCTAACATGGTTCAGACCAGTGATAGTGGATCAATGACACAGCGCAGTTTTTATGCTCCAAAGCCGGGTGGACAAAGCATCCAATGGCCTTGATTTATGGAGGGTTTTTTTTGAACAACGAACACTCAAAATTAAACTGAAAATCTTTTAAGAATGAGTAAATGTTTTTTTCACCCAGCTGCAGTTGTAAATGATCGCAAACTCATAAGAAAGAACACCTATTCAGCGGATTCAGCCCAGATATTAATACCAAAAATGTCTGCAGAGCCAATACCAGATAAAGTTAACGTATTATCAAACATATCTATTTGACCCAGAGGGCAGTGGGTGGGGATAGGGGGTATGTGGAAACAGACATTTTCAGAGGACTCAAGCCTCAAATGCAGTACAGTACAGGACTTGAACATCCATGAATCAATCGTAATACATCCTTGCTTGAGATAATAATAAGGGAAATGTTATAAAATACATAATGTGTTGCCTTTAACACAGATGTCCTAAACCAATACTCTCTCTTCCTGTACAATTTTCTCTGACCTGACACCCGACATCATTATCAGTAGTGGATCTCACATCACTGAACAAAAATATTCAGTGGTCCCTCAAGGTGTGGTTTACTGGCTACTACTGTTATCATCTTCACTATCAATAAATCAGTTTAATTTAAAAAAAAAACATAAAACTTCCATAAATTTCTTGTAAAACTAAAGAGGACATGTTTTGCTTTTATCTGGTACATAGTTATAATCTATGACACCCATGGATCATTATGTTACATTTTGAACATTTTAAATCACAATGTTGATCTAAATGACGTAATAAAAGAAACAAGTTTGCTGACTTCTGCGTTAGAAAACTGTGGCGCCCAATGGGAGCTGACATCGCTGTAAACATCATCACAACAAAGAGTCAGCACCTCCAATGGACAGCTGCAGATCACACTAGTGAGTTCTTTTTTTTTAATTAATGCCAAAACGACTACACACAACACTGCCAAATCCTGATTAAGAAAATGAAATTAGAGAACGAAGTAAGCATGTACCGGTAGAGGTGAAAACAGAGGTTCATCAGAGCAATGACATCTTGAATGCAACACACATGAATCACACTAAAAACAACTTGGAGAAGGTAAATGAGAAGGGGACACGATAATAACATGGTTAAAAGCTCTAAATAATTATATAATACTTCTGCTTTGAACTCTCCCAGCTTGCTTCTTAGCTCTCTTAATCATCCCCCTCCACTGCGCACACCATGACTTTGGAGTTACTTTGAGATGAAAGCCAGTAACTTACATGTATTTGTATATTTCTCCTTTTTAAGCCCCTAGCACTACATCTGTGGATCACTGCTGACCTCCTCCAGGCTTTAGGGAGGAACGCTGAAACGAATACTACTGAGTCAACATCCTGCCCTGTGGGATGTCCTGCCCGAGGAGGGGGGTCTGCTTTGAAACAGAAAAATTTGACCACTAAATAAAATGGACTAAGACATTTTAACCCTTTCAATGCTATGAAAACATGCTGATATGACTTTTATCTGTATGTAGCTCAAGGTTCAAGGAGATGCTCAGATGGAAAATGCGTCCGCAAGCAACGTTATAATTTATCTAACTGTTCAGTCAAGATGTAAAAGTCCAGTGTTCTATGTAATTGTCAGGTAAGTTTAGGCAGTGTGTTTTGTTCTTATTTCCAGTTTCTATGATGAAAGATTGCATTTCCGTCATCTCTTTTATGTGATGTTGTCCTACTTCTAGTACAAGTGCATCCCATAATTGCAATTTCTTTTTCAAAAATAGTCACCAACAACACAGAAGATGACACAAAATGGTGAGTCATGATGTGGGTACAAGCAGGAGAGAATGTGGACCATGAATACTTCACATACTAAAGAGCAGATATTGAATTAACAGATCAGAAAATAGTGTAATATGGGCCCTGTTTGGATGATATAATAATAAATAAGGATGGCATTGTGGCAGAGTGGTTAGCACTTCAGCCTCACAGTTTCTCTGGTTTCTCATACCACTAAAACATATATAAAAGTTACAGGTATGCTCTATGGAAGGGTGAGCTTGCTTACACTAAGAAAGCATGATTTTTGAGTTATTTATTTAGGAAAAAACACATTGAATAATTGTCCTGCTGTGGATCCCACCAGAAAAGTCACAAGTTGGACCTTTGCAGTATAGCCTAGGTGTGCATTATAACACTTAAACTCATCTTAAAGGGCCCATATTATGCTGTTTTCTGATCTTTGTTATAATGTTGTTTCCTCATCACAAACATACCTGGAGTTGTGTTTTGTTTCATTAGTACATGTTTAACACAACAACTCTGCATATTTAAACTGAGTTCTTCTCTCAAATAGAAAACACTCTGTTCCACCTTGTGATGTCATGTGGTAATACTTGAAGTGATCCACTGTGTTTTTAAACTTAATTTTAAACTTAAATTGAATCATGTGGATAATTTCAGCCCTGGAATTGGCAATCTGTACTGAAGAAAAGGTAAAAGGTAGCTATTAACTTGAAAGCTACCACTTCATGACATCACAAGGTGGAACAGAGCATTCTGAGCTTTGGAGATTTAGACAGACTAATAAAGTAAAGGATTACTCAGACATGTGTAAATGAAAACAAAAAACAAAAAAAACAATTCCCGGTATGTTTTTGAGGAGGTAAAAACATTATAACATGGCTTAAAGCTCATAAAAGTTAATTTTGCGTAATATAGGACCTTTAAGAACATTTAAACAACACTAAGCTGAGAAAATCTAAGCACATTCGCTCAAAAATGCATTCTGACTAGAAAGTGACCATGTGTGCATAAATCCAGATGTATTATTTTCTGTGGTATAACATTATCATTCTCTTGTGAACGACCTATTCAGCCTTGCTACTACCCTGTAAACATGAACTCTCCATGGACACTAGCCCCAGCTCACTGTCTTTTCTGGCCCTTATCCACCTCTTCTGCTTCTGTATATGTGTGTGTGAGTGTGTGTTTGGTCTGGATTAGCGTAGCACATTGTGGTTTTCCTGTTTAGTCTGGCTTTATGAGTGTCTAGGAGAGGACATGTGTCTGCCCCTCACGTTTACATGCTATTATAGTCACCTACTTCCTCTTTCTAAGCACACATCTGGAGAATACATCCAATTTGTATACGTATAGATTATAATGGTGCGGGGCGGGTAAGAGAACATGCAAAAAAAAAAACAAAAACGAAATGTTTTTTCATTTGGGTGTTTATGGGGGGTTGCTGCACCAAATTACTTGAAGATTGTCCAATTTGTATCTAGTATCAAAAAACAAGCCTCATATGTAACTGAAGAAGTGTCTTGCTCAATGACACTAAAACCAGGCGCCTGGTCAAAGTGTGAATTGAACCACCCAACCCCTTATGTATTTTGTCTATTCTGACTTATTACAATATTTCAATGATGGAAAGAAAGACAAGTTGCCTTCAATTTATTTTGTATCTAAAAACAGTCTCATATGTGACTGGAGAATACAGTGTGTGTTGAAGGTGTCTTGCTCAGTGACACTGACTAGAGTGGGATTGAACCACTAACCCACTTTGTATTTTGACCTTATGACATTATTTCAATGACTGGAAGAAAGACAAAATGGAAAATTATGCCTTTTCCAAGCGCCTGTCAAGCTTCACTATTCACTTCACCAAAATTCCAGAGCAAACAGCTTAAGCCAAGCCTTGTAAAGTGTTAAGCCTTCCAGATTGCACAAAGATGATTCAAAATGCTACGAGGAAGTAACAGTGACAGCAGTTTAGCATGTTTATGTGCAATAAGTGCGTAGAATGTGATTTAACTCAGCCGGGATGAGAACGCTGTAAATTTGAAGTGCCGCTCGGGTCCTCCTAGTCCGGCCCGGATCCTCTCCTGATGAAGACCATATTAAATCATACCCAAGCACCGTGATATGATTTAGCACGCAACTTACACGGCGCTAGTCTAGCCTTGGTCAAACCCGCGATGCAAGGCCACTGAAGGTATAAGCACGCAGGCAGTAAAGACTACTAGAGTGTCTGGGGGATACGTTGGTGTTGGTAATGAAAACATGCCACAGAGCAGATTTACAGGAAGAGCAACTTGAACTCTGACCCCAGCAGATTTATCGCTAGTGGAGCATCTAATCGGCTCCCAGCTACACAGGGAGCGCACAGGGAGAAAAAGGGAAAAAAAAAAAACTACTCAGAGGTAGAAACGTGGACATTATTCGAGGAACATATTTATTGACTTTTATGAACTTCTTTGAAAATGTGTTTTGAGGTTGTTTAAAATTGAATTCAAGGTTATGGTAGACTTTATTGTTTCGAGAATTTAGTCTCTGCATTTGATCCCATATTTAACCAGTGTCATTGGGGGGGGGGGGCAGGAATATTTAGCAGGAGCATTGGACTGGACATATTTTAGGTTGAGATAAACAACTTTAACACTATTCTGGCTGTCTGCGATGTAAGATTACTGATGGTGGAGAAAATCTGGAGTTGTGACTCAAAATCGTGGGCCATACGTCTCAAGACAAGGACAAGGAATAAACTTAGAACTGCGACTGATATCAGCGTGCCTGATATTTCAATATTTCAGACTCTTGATTGCAGAATGAGCCGTCCTGTCGCAGCGTCTATAATCAGTCAATCTGTCAAACAAGAGACCATTGATCTCCACTTTTTTTTCATTTCCTAACATTTACAAACATAAAAACACTGCTAGCACTGCACTAGACCTGTCACAATAACACATTTTGAAGGACAATGTAATGCTATAGAGACGTATACGTGCGATAAAGAGTACAATTGAAACTACTTTATGCCACTGATGCAGTTAATGTAAAGCAAGGTTATCCCAATAAAACATTTATTTTTTTTAAATATACAGTACCATTAAAAGGCATGAGCAACAACAAATAAATAGCTGAATGAAGCTATAATTAGCCATAGACATTACTTGTTCAACCCTCTACAGCTCAAATCTTACAACAAAAATAACAAAAATAACAAAAGAAAAAGTACCCATGATAACTACTGAGTCCCAAAATATATAGTTTCAGATTTCATATATTGAACAATGAGTTGATATATTAATTATTGTGACAGGCCTATGTAGCACTGGCCTCAGCTAACCATTTCAAAAAACAGTGACTTTACCACACAGCCTAGAGCCTGATTTTCTTGTATTACGACATCCAAAAATCGTATAAGTCATAAGAATTTGTGCAGTGGACTCCAGGCTAAAACAGGGAGGACATATATTAATATAATTAGATACAGATTGTGCAGTTGTTCCTTTACCAGAATGTTCCCTGGAGAGAAGGCTATGCTCCAGTGACTGCCTTGCACTCTGCCTCTCCACATTCTGCTCTGTGCGTTTGTTGTGGACAAGCGCCATGGAACTACTTGACCCCTGAAGATGGCCAGTGCATACAAGCTGAGGGTCACTAATCCAACAGTGGGAAGTGTTTTCTATCAGTTCAACAGACAGACAATGAACAAGCATATTAATAGACTCCTATCATTCTGCTGTCTGCAGTTTGGACTGGTATTACTACATATCCAGGATTTGTGTAATAAAGACCAATCATACCTGAGTGATATTTCTGTAATCGCAGGTCTACCAAAAAAGGGGGCACTTGTCTGTAACGCTTAAAATAAACTCATCCACAAAGTAAGCAAATATGATACTTCATTTCTAATTAGGCTAAGGTCAATATCCTAGCATAGCACGACCTTCAAAATGGAGTAAATTCACTTTTTTTCCCTTTTTCCATAGAGTACATTTTTGGCTCTTTGTGACAGCATTATAAACCATTGTATTGATCAAAAACTAAGAAGAAAGAGGACTGAGCTGGATGTGTCCTTGGCACTGCAGTGCAATTTCCCTGTCAATGACATATATACCAGTCAGGGGGAAGTGTTTGAGAGTTGAGGAGGGAGATAAACTAAATACAACATACAGGATTCCTCAGAGATGCATGGATGAAACAAAGTATTCAACAGAGACTGCGTATATATAAATGGACATAGTAAACCTGCTAGCCGCTGCATTCGAAATAGGAAGTGAGCGCTCTTCCGTCTCCATCAACTCCATTTCACTTTCTCTTGAAAAACTATCCTCTCTCTCTCCGTAACTTCAGCAGACTCATTATTTTGGTCTTAAATGCTTGTATTAAACTGCTCTACATGATCCTTGCATTTTTAGTTTGCTATTGTAAGGTATTTTCTAGCAGTGCAGCACTACATCAAACTGGTATCTTGATTTACTGATGCTAAGGTAAATAACACCTGCCCACCAGTGGATATTGAATGCGTGGGGGCTCACGAAGATGCCATGCAGACCAGCATGGGGGCTTATAAGGACATATGGACAATATACAAGTGTAATACATTGTTTACTTTCTTACAAAGGTGCAAAAGTGTTCTGTTTCCCATGCAGTAGTGGCCATATATCACACTAACGGAAGATAACAGCTATGTTCTGGACATTTTGGTTAAGGCCACTTCTTATCTGTAGCCCCTCTCACTAAGGAATGTGTGACCCCAAATCTGAGAGGGTTATAAAGCACTCACCTTGTTCAACTTTGCTTAAAATTTCTTAATGTGTAACGCCACACAGACCAGAAGAGGACCCACCTTACACACACACATACACACCTACATTGAGAGACACTATACAAGCTGTCAAGATGGACATCTCAGGGCTCTCTTCTTATCCTTTCTGGAGAGTCTGTTGCTTCATTGTTCACGTTACCTGTGCGGAACTCATTAAAACCCTTCTGACTTTAAGTTTCAGACTCTTGGTCCTCTTTAACGCTTAGACCAGAAACAAACATTCTTGCACTATTGTGTCTGTAAATCAAGATAAGAACATTAATAACAAACAAATCAGGTGCCTTCTTTCCCTGAGGTCGCTCCCACTAGCTCATGATTGACAGCATTGCCAGAATGCACCCCATTAACCCACTGTACATGCTGCTAGTTAACAAAACACATTAAGCACAATAGGCCCTTAATGCAAGTTTCAGCCCCTTAAAATTATAAGGTTTTGTCTACATTGTGGGTAGTTTTGAGGCATTGAGGGTTTAAAGCTCTGAAAGCACAATGAAATTGAGAAACTGTTTTTTTTTTTTTTTCTCATATAAATCTCACAATTTCACCAAAGTCTTCGAACTCTTGATAAAAGTGTACAGAGGGTATTCAGGAACAAGAATATGTGTACACAAACATCAGCTAGAACCTCATAATTCTAAGGGGACGATTTATACCCCATCATACTTTCCTCATTTCATGCTCTGTGTTCCTGTGCAGTTGATTTGAACCTGCTCTATCGGAGACATTAGGGTGTGCCTGTCACTGCTGCCAGTGTATTTGTATTTGTCTGTTCGGGAAATCACATCTTCAGCAGACGCCGTTGGTGGGGTCGCCGGGGATTGTGGGTAATTGGAAATCCAGATGGACACGCATGGACCTGGAGGTAGAAGCGGTTACTGCGGAGATCGAACAAAACACAGCGCCAATGACGGTAATACTGTTTGTATCCAACCTTTTCTTTTGGAGTTTTTCCACTGGAAAAAAACTAAAAATCCTTGGGTAGTAATATGGCGTAGGTGTTAATCGGTAATGTCCAATAGGAAAATGTTAGTAGTTATGATGACTAATGTTGGCTTTCACTGGATTTATCTCAATTCTTGGACCAATTCTTGTAGGGAAATACCCTCTTTGAGCTGTTAGGCCTCTAGCAAAGATCCAGGAGGTTGGAGGCTTTCAATCTTTTGTACTGAGGGAGATATTCAGATTAGGGCTAAGCGTTTTACAGTCTGGTGACATAGAACAAAGCTAACAGTGCTAATGTCGACAAGGATAGCATCAGTTCTGCCTAATGCTAGTAAATCTGATTTGGAAAACTTAACAGGTTGGCCTACAAACTATTAGAGAGCAAATTCTTTGGCCCATAAAAGGGTGTTACAGAAGGGGGGCATGATTTTTTTCAAGGACCTTCAAGAGTTTTACACTCAAAAAAGGAAATGTCTTTAAATAAGCAATTTATGTCTTTTGTTTCCCATCTAAATATGTATGGTCCCCTGTATGTTATCGGTAAGAATGCTTTGATCCATAAAAAGGAAAGACAAATAGATAAATTATTAATATAAAAGAAAAATGGGCCTAGAATAGAGCCTTGTGGAACTCCTTTGGACACCTCCAGAAAAGAGAAAGAGGACTCTGCCAGTAACTTGGTGCCTTATGCAGAGTAGTTGCTAACACATATGGCACATTTGCTATACTAGCATTAAAGGCCCTGTTTGCATCTATATATAAAGTGATTTATTGTCTGATAAACAAGTGTGTGTTAGAATGGTAAGGTTTGTTAGCTTTACCATCACAGCAAAACTATGCACCGGTCTTTGAGAGTTGTGAAAAAGGCTTGTAAACTTATGACAATGACTAATTTGGTTGTTCATAATGCATAAGGTAAGTGAGGAATGACTTTGGACCACTGCAAATAGTTTAAAAAGAACTACTTCTGTTTGTTGTGTTTTTTAAGCAAGTAAAAATCAGATACAGCACCTTTAATTGAAACCTAATTGGGGAAAAATCTGCAAGTAGATCTGGACTAGAACAGGACCAAGTTTAGGCCAGGACTAAAAATCAAACCAGTGTGAACGCCTCCATACACACACATAGTAAAAACTCACAAACTATAATAAAATAGATTTTTGGTACTTGAACATTGCAATTTAATTTGAACTTGATTAAATTCCCTTAACTTTCTACCACTACACAAAATCCATCAGACATCCCTTTAACTCGTCCATCTTTTATTCAATGAGAGTTGTCGGGGGTAAAATGAATTCCTATCAAACTGTGAATTAAGCTCTTCATAGGCCCTCTCCCTGCAGGTTTCCACAGGCGTATTGAGTGATGGTTATGGCTTTGGACAGCTCTGATCTACAGGTTGCTGAGTCACGGATTGGGATGTGCTGGTGATGACTACACAAGGGCTTCTGGATGGCCCCGGGCGCCTGCTAACTGCCTGGCACCAGAACTGCTGCGCTGGACTGGCCCTAGAAATGTGTGTCCGACTTTTAAATGCGTCTGTGGGGGCCAGTAGAAAGAAAGAAGAGGTATTCATTTGTTAGTACTACGAGAGGTGATTAAATTTGGCCGTTTTGTTAGAAGTTGGTAAATTTTTTCATGTAATAAATTAAAAGTGGCTTTGCCTTAGTACAGATATAGTAGCTCTTAGAATAAGCTCTCAAAATAACACTGCTATGTGCTGTCTGCATCTAGAATGTTTTTATCCTCCATGAATCAAGTGCGCTATTAGCATGCTAGTTATTGTTGGCATTAACGTGATGACAAAACTAATAACTAAGGTTGGGCTTCTGGAGGCACTGCTGTGTCTGATTTTCTATTACCCAAGTTAGACTTTAATCTGGGGTTTGTTTTACAAAATCTGGACATAAAGAACTGACTTAGTTGGAGCTACAACAGGTGAGCTAATTTGTGCTGTAAAGCAAGTCTCTTTCAAGTAACATAAGCTGGCTCGCTTTTTAAAATGTTGTTTTCTCTTAGGTTGCCCCAGGTTAGATTTTTAAGATAAAGATAGTGCTGTCCACTAAGGCATATTACCAAAATAAATAGGAGATATTCTTCTATGGGGGTATATCCTTTCAGTCAAAAGCCTTGACTGTTCCCTTACTGAGCCCGAGTGACTGGAGTTTGCATCTAACTCTTACTTGAAAAGAACTCAAACCTCTAATCTCTTAGATCAATATGTGTTTAATCCCACAGAACTCTTAAATTTACAGAATAATTCCGGCCTTAGTTTGCAAAGCTTTGTAAAAGTGACAAAACTAGTGTTAGCAACTGTTTTGGTGACTGTGGCTGTGCATGTGTAGCAGTTTGGTGCATTCATTACAGCGGGGCTACAGACAAACTACTCCCCGGTTGAACATTGATTTTCACCCAATGGATCTCACTGTTAGCAAACCTAATAGCTTGGTGCGTAATGGGGGCATGTTATGAATGTCCCCCCATAGGCAGAGGAGCAGAGGAGAGAGCCGGGGCCAAGTGCTGCGAAAATCTCGACCATCTGAAAACGAAGTGCATTGTAGATAAAAAGGATGAAACAAACAGATGCGCTAAAGAACAACACAGAAGAACAGACTTGCGTTGAAAGGCTAGCTGCTATTTACTATTACTGCTAATAGGTTTTAAAAGGAAGCAAGTCGTTAGCTAAATGGATAGCCCCTAAATGACACATTACCATGTTAAAGGCTGATTCCGCTCATTATTGGAGCTCTCATTCCTCCATGCATCACCAGCTAAAGGCCCGGGACACGGTGCTCAGAGCTGCTAACTCAGCAGTACAGCACGATACACACAGAATACACACAGAGTAGACACAGAATACACAGAATACACACAGAACACACACAGAATACACACAGACCATGTGGTGGTGAGAGGATGTGGGAGAAGATACAAGAGAAGCATTGGGGTGTTTGGTTTGGAGGTAAGGCTATGGAAAAGCTGGTTCTTAAATCAGAATACAAAGACGTGGCTGGGAGGTTTAGGGAACTTTTTTGCAGGGAGTTCATGTAAATCAGATGATGAATGGGACATGAGGCAGTGAGCCATATCAACAACAAACACTTTCCTATATTCATGGTAAGACTTTATAATAACTACCAAGAAAGGCTTAATTTATAATGAATAATAAGTTTGTTCAACCCTAACTCTTAACCTTTAATAAAGTTGTTAGGAAGTAGTTTCTCACTATGAATTCAGTCTTTCATGCTTCATTAAAGCTGTAAATAGTGCAAGTTTTAAATAAATGTTACCATATTCATAAAAGTATAGAAAAGTGTTTTGCCCAAGAACACAACAACAGTCCAAACTAGGAACAAGACTTCATCTACCAGCTTAATGATTGAGGACCACTAAGCCCCGATAGTACCCCAACTTTTAACTGGCTACTAATTATATAGCTATTACTACAAAGAAAATTACTATCAAACCCATGTTTTGCCCAGCGTTGGTCTATAATGTGAAAGGTTGCTGGTTCGAATCCCGCTAGAGCAAATACTGCTGTTTAAGACTGATTTGCTGTGTTGACCCCATTGTAAAAGATTAAGCAGAGTGTAATTTTTTTCTTCATAAATAAAAATGATGTTGTCATTGATGGATGAGGAGTACACATGCTTTGAAGAAAAACGTAGACAGTATATAGCCAATAGTCCTTTAATGGGCCCAAATGTGGCTGCAGTGTTTAGGTCAGTGGACAGCTGTGGAGCATGACACACTGCTTTGGCGTTTGGTTGTGAAACAGATGTCAAATCTGGATTAGCCACAGTTTGTACATCCAATATTCCAATTTACAGGACACAATCTCAAAAACATGATTTCACAAAGCATCCTACAAAAACAAATTGAACAATTGAACGATTTCATTTATCAGTGTGTAGGTTTATTAGGTTATAAAATTAGCTGCCAATATTCCAAATGACTGGAGCTTGGCAGATATAATTGAGATATTGAAATTACATTAAAACAAGCAAAACATAACAAGTATAACAGTTATAATAACCCAATATTCATTCATTTAAAAGGAATAAATTTGGCAGACTATCACTCTAGAGATCTGAGATATACAGAAAAACTTATAATATCTAAATTTTTGCTTTGGAGTAGGGCAGAGAATCACAGGGTCTGTCAGGATTTGAGACAATCCCTGATACACGGCTGACGATACGTTAATATCATGATACGGCGAGATCTGTGATTATCCATATATTGTACATGATATTCTGCATTAAGTCACTAATTTAAACAACAAATACATTTTATAACAATATTTCTTTGTTAAACCACTACCTGCACATTCCATTTATGAAATATGTTTCCTTTAATAATCAAAAGTGAATACAACACCTGTATTAAAAAAAATGTCTTCTTTTTCTAAATAGACAATACAATTTAGTGAAATGTACCATAAAATGCTCGTGCCTATAAATCACTACAGAAGCCCATAACCATGTATCACCAAATTATGTATCATGATGTGTTGGTATTTTGATATTTCGGCACACCCCTACTTTGGAGATATACAAAACTGCAATATCAAATGTTTTGTCTTTATTTTAAAAAAAAAACACTAGCACTTCCTGATGGTTTTTCCATAATATCGTCTGTATATTGTCATCGGTATAATCCCCCAAAAATATTGAAATCATACTTTTTGTCAGTATCACCAACTCCTTTAGACGATAGTTTGCTAACTTGCAGAATTCTCCCACCTTGTAAACAATGACAGCCTAGCCAAACATTTGTCCTGTTGCACATCAAACTATGGAGACAAGCACGCCTCTATTAGTGAAGTGTCCAAGGCTGCGCACTGGACAATGAGCTGCTCTGAAATAGACCACCCACCTCCTCCTCCTACCACCACCATAAAACTCAAACCAGACTGGGATTTCTCCATGGGGTCAAACAAGGTCAGAAAAGCCAACTAGTAACTACCCGAAGTACACAAAAATAATGTATGAGTTTTGGACAATAGTTTTTAAGCAGCAACTAAATATTCCAGACTCTTCCGTCCTGCTGATTCCATTATATACTGCAGTAAAAATGAATGGGTCCCCAAACGGTAATCCATCAGAACTAATAATAGTGGGGTCACTGGACTAGGATATGTACTCAGAAATATTTCCTGTTTTCCCTATTAGTACAAATACAGAATATGAGAAACAGAATAAGGAAGTCATACAAGTTGCATTCTTTGGCAAAGTTTGTGTTTTATAGTTTAATCTTGTTTTAGAAAGTTTACAGTGTGGTTCTTCAATGATGGAAAATCAAAAGTTGTCATGGAGAGGATAAATATTCCATGAACTTATAGAGGATACCTAGGATAATTGGCTAAAATATTGGGAAATTCCAGAGGAAGCAAAAACAAGCCAAACATTTGTCCTAATACCATTAACCTACTTTTGCATAAAACCAGTCACATCCCAAGCTAGTCCTATAAACTCACTCTCGCTCCTTCTTTCTCCCATTTCAGCTACAATTTTAGTTTGCACATTTCAACCGCAGCAGCAAAACAATCTACCTCCTGAGCCTCTCCAACATGCATATCATACCCCCGAACAAATATTATATCTTCATTCATTAAAAAAAAAAAAAAAAAAATTATTCAACAAATGTCGTGCTGGCATAAAAAAATATTTGGACAAATTTGTGAAATTTTGCTGACTAGGCAAAAACCAAAATATGATCATAAGTTGCACACCAAAATTGTAAAGCTTTTAACACTACTTTACCCTTTTTAATGCATATCCATAAATTATTCTAATGCCATACCCTGCATATAGCTTGACAAGGTTACTTAAAAACCTCTTCTCTGTATGTTCCCTCCAATTTTCTCCGTGACCTTAAGAGGAAGCGAGATTGTGAAATACTACTTTCTCTCTGGCCCTCTCTCGAAGTCCCGCGTGCCACTGCTCCGTGCACTCCTCGCTCTCCTCCCCTCCCTCCCCTCTCTCCTCCACGCTATTTTTCCAACCTATTTCATCTTGTGTCACATTTGAACATTTGCACTGCGTTAGCCCCTCTGTGGATTTTGCCTCGGACCGGAATAATAGGAATACAAAAAAATATATAATGGGAATGTGAAATTACATGCAGCGAAGAATGTCCTTGCACAATATTGATGAGAAAAGCAACCGGAATAATAGGGAAATGCTAGCGGTACATGGCGTTTTTTGCCAAGGCAAGGTGTGTATAAACGTTGAATTGGTAGCTAACCAAGCCGCCCTAATAGACTCTTATTCTTTTGGTGCTTTATCAGATCCATCAAGCAAACATTCGGGGCTAAAATAATGGGCTTTCTGTTTGCAGCCTCTCCCCTGTTCCTCTATCTAGGAGCGGCACGGGTGGAGTGTGTGCTGCATACAAATTTCAAATGTCAGGCCACAAAGCTAAGGCTATACCGGACCCTTATATTAGTTTTTCTATCAGTCAGAAAGAGAATTTATGTTTGGTTTAAAAACTGTTTGAGAAAGACATGAAAATGTTGAGTCCCACTTTGTAACTACACATTGATTACACCTAATAAAACATGAACAAAGACTTAATTCATAATGAACAGTGTATTCAAAAGATTCAGATAATTAGTAAGTACCTACTTAAGGGGTTATAGGGTTAGGAGTTATGGTTAGGAGCATAGACTGTATAAGAAGTGAATAGAAGTGGTGATGTCACCCACAGCTTTTGGCTCCAGTCAAATAAAGCTCATCGAGGCTAGCAGTTATAGTGGCGAATTTGGAGCCAAGTTGCATATTAGGAATTCCGACTGTGAGTATTATCGCAACCAAAGAGCCAATCCGGAGCCAGGCTGTTGAAGGTAACATCCCTGCCCACACCTCTAGTAGAGTGGCCGCTTAGCAATGCTGTCAATCAAACCTGTTGCTAATGCTAGCAGGAGTGAGCTTAGGGAAAGAGGGTGTCTGATTTGTCTGTGTCTTATTTTGAGTTAAGGACACAATAGCAAAATAAAAATACCAGGATCATATAGAGCGGGTTAATACAAGATCAAAATTAAGATCAAAATGATGAGCCTGATGGCAGCAGTTACGGAGAGAGGGGCAACAATTTTCCAATGTTAAGTGAATTAGAGCCAGAGTCAAAGGAGCCAGAAGTGCGCCCATGAGCACTTCCTATTTGGAACGCGCCGGCTAGCAGGTTAGCTATGTCCATTTAAATATACAGTCTATGGTTAGGACTTATGGTATTAATTAAGTAGTTATAAACCTAGTTCATTATGCATTAAGGCTATAATTAAGTGTTACAAAATAATGTAGTGTACAAAATTTCATATTTCACTTTTATTTGGCTTTTTGAAATGATTTTGGTCTCAAAACTGAGACTAAATTGGGACTAAACCCAGGACTACACCAGAACTAGAACAGGACTAAAGCAAATCAACTTCAGGACTGTTACTGTGCCCAAACCAAGGCCAGACAAGACAAGTTTGAATGCACTCTTAGTCTGTTGCCCTCTGCAGGTAAAAAAACGGTAATGGTACATGTTTAAATTGTAAATTAGCTGCATATAACAAAATTCTGTTGAAACCAGATCATTATTTTTTGTCAAATACTTGTCACTCATATAACTACTCACATAGTAACAAACAGTACATTTTTATACAGATATGTTTGATAATGTGTATTGCCTTGCCAAATTACGCATAGGCAGGAAGGAACTTTTAGTAGGTCCACTAAAAGCACTATCGTATTGCCTGATCACCAAATACCTATATAACCAAGCATATGACTGGGAGTACCTGACCTTACCCATCTGTTTAATGTCATGCCGTATCAAACCCACAGTGACCCCAAAGTTCAAAGATCACACAACTCCAAGAACAGGCGCTACTTCTATATTCAAAGGTCACGACAGAAAAACATGACATCTGGACTCAAACGTCCAGATGCACTGCTCTTTCCATACACGTGCTTGGGTATTTCTCCTCAGCAGGGTCCGATACTCATTTTAGTCCTGGTTTAGTTCTGGTTTAGACCTGGTTATTGATTAAGTCCTGGTTTAGACATAGTTTATTTCTGCTTTAGACCCAGCTTTAGTGCTCACTTATATTTTATTTTCATTTGGTTGAGATCCCGGTTTAGTTCTGGAGCAGGTACCGATTCTGCCCAGGTTTAGTTGTGATGATTTATATCTCATTTACTGATTGTTTAGTCCTTCTTTAGGCTGTGGTTTAGTCCTAGCTCAGGCTTGGTATAGTTTGGGTTTTGAACTGGTTTAGACTTTATGAATTACTGGTTAAAGGTGCATTCACACTTAAAACCACTAAACCAGTACTAAAACAGGACCAAACTAGGTCTACATTCTGACTCAAACTGGGCAAGAACTGGACCATAAAAGGACAAGTGTGAATGCAGCCATAATTCTGGTTTAGTCCTGATGTAGACCCAACTTTATTCCAAGTTTAGAGACCTGGTTTATTCACACAAAACAAATGCATAAAACACCAACATCTCTAGCACATTCTCCATTCACCTCAGTCCTGCCGTGAAATCCATATTGCTGCCATATGTTGATAAAGGATATTGCGGGTGAGGTAATTGGTAACCGTAGCAACCACTAAAACAGCTGGTACCAATCAGTGCAGGACTTCAGAAGGAGAGAACCAGTCTAACAAGACCACTGGGCCAGATTTCTGACCACACCAGACTGGGGGGATTGTGAAAAGTTCATTGTAAACCATGAAACATACAGAATGGTGGGAAGTTGGTATTGTGGTTGGAGGAACTGGAGAAGTCTAGCCCTCAGTACTGGGCAGGCCCGGCAGACCAGTCAGCCACTTTCAAACTTGTAAAATACAGTAGAAGCTGATGACATGGAAGAACTGTGAACATATAAATGATTTAAACTTTATCTGTTTGGAGCTGCATTTTGTTTGTAACCTTTTTAAAATGCTTGACTCCACTGTGTGACGTCAACAAGCGGGAATCTTGAAAGTCTTCTACATGTTTTTTAAAAGTCCTCATGGTGGAGAGTGTATCGTCTTACTCCATGGAGATGTTGTAGCTTTGCTTGGAATGTTCCGTACTATGGCATTACCCTTATCTGCCTTGCATTGAGAGTCATTATTGCTCAAAAGACCTTGAAAAGTATGATAGCTATTAGCGAAGATTTGACCTGTAACTTAGCTGGATGGCATCACTTATTTGAAATGTCAGATGCTCTACCAGAAAAGTTACAAAGTGCAATTTCCAAACTTCAGTACTAGCAGCTCTTGTTTAATTAAAGCTATTAATGTTTCATCAAGATTACAAAAATATTGGTTTTACAGTCTCAGCTAATACATTAACTAGCGAATTTACACTTCTATATTTTTAATGGTCAAATGCACAGACGTAAAGCTTCAAATTAACACTGGGTGAGGGTGTAATGACATGTAAACATTCATAGTAATCAATGCTTACTATCAGTCCCTATGTGCATGCCATGGCTCATAAAAAACATCTGCTTTAAAATATAAATGCATTTGGAATATTTGCCCCAGGAAAACATATTCCCTCGGAAAGCCATTATGAAGAATTACAGATCACACAGCATGTAAACCTAGTATGTCATTTATTGTTTATGATAGGGTGATCCTGTGTGACCATGACTGCACTCGGATACCAGTCATTTGCATGGTTTCTTTTAAAGCAGATGCCCTTCCAAAATGCAAACCTCTCCATCTCTCCAATTAGCTGTGTATTTGACCATATTCACATTCTGGTTCAGTATTGCACATTATAACGGTTGAACATTTTTGCTTTACATTTGTTAATGGTCTTGTCTGCTTCTCCAGTTTCATACTATCCAACCATTAGTATGCAAAATGTATGCACAGAAAAATTAATAAGTGAATGTCGTTGCCGTGCCAACATATTCTCGAAATTAGAAAAAAAAAAAGATTAAAGAATAGAAAAAAAAATCTACTTAAAACTTCTAAAGGTTAAAGCTGCACTATATATCTTTTCTGAAGAGGGGTCAGCCACCTATCTGTCTCCATAGAGATGTTATTGCTTTGGCTGGAATGTTCCACAATAAGATTGCCTTACATTAATTCTAATTCAAGTGTTTTATTGCTCGTTTACCCACAGATCTGACCTGTAACTTGGCCTATTGGTATCACCTGCATGCCTCAGTAAAGATAGATATGTTAAATGCCACACTGTAGAACACTCCAGGCAAAGCAATACATCTCCAAGGAGACAAGCAGACGGCAGGCTCTCCACCAGTATCACCAGTTCAGTTTTTATACATTTATTTGATTTTACTGCATTTAGCAATTTCATCATTTACTTTTGAGCAACCTCCAAAATTCAATTCATTCCTCAAGTTGAACTCCAAACACTGGCAACTCAAAAGCAACAAAACAACCAGCTATCTAAACAACAATCCGTGGGGCTGCATGTCTCTTCTTTATGGCCCACTTTGAAGCACTTTTGTCGGGCAGCTCTGTCAAATCCAGCCCCCTCTCTGTGTGGTAGCGCTGGATAAACACGAGTTTGGGGGAGAATGATTCGAACTGGAACGAAACAATAAGAAAAACCTCCAGAAAACCAGAAGGCAAGACTGATAGACCAGAGCAGGAGACGAGGGGTTAAGACTGAGAGGAAGAGGATGTCAGAGGGGTTCTGTAGAAGGATGAAGAGGGGAATTGGTCTCTCCATATATGTTTTTTTGTGATTTTTGAAGTTGTTTGTAGTAGTGGTAAAAGTGGTATGATTGCTTGACTGTGTGTAATAAAACAAATACATATACAGGACTTAAGATGGCCACGTTATTGCATGAAAAACACAATAGTCAGAATTGTTAAGCGTTGCCAGCAAGAAGCAGTTAAATGTCTTACCCAGGAGCACAATAACAGCATGTGCTCCAGAACCGATAACTTTCCAGTTGATGGGTAAACATTTAGTGCCATTGTTACTCATGCATGTAAAATGAATACATAAATAAACATTGACTTTCCATGTTCAAAATAAACTACCAATACCTTATATACAACCTTAATATCAGAGAAAGGAGGAGACAGGAGGAGAAGAGAGAGAGGGAGTGAGGTTGCGTTATTTCTCCATGTTTTAGCAGCTGTGGATAGTTGTGTATATATATGCGGTTACTAGTGCAATGGTCAGGGCACAGGGTCAAAGGTCAAATAAACCAATGTGGTAGACACTAGCCACAATAATGCACAACGAGTATGTATGAGCAACCACATTTAACCACAGTAACACAGGGAAGACAAGATCACCACTCTGTAATCGAGTTATGTTTAAAGTCGAGGTGGGCAGAACAGCCAAAAATAGCACCTGAGTATGAGTATCATCTGACTTTAAAAGCTGCACCTATACTCAAGAAATCAAAAGTAGTGATGCAAATAAATGGAAAATGGGTTACATCAAGCGACCACTCACCCATTCACACATACATTCATACAAAGAGTCTTGCCCAAGGACACAACAACAGTATTTATCAGCCAGTGAATTTGACCACTGAACCAATTATGTTAATCATTGGTTCAGTGGAAGAGTGGCATTCAAACCGTTAATCTTCTGATCAGTGTACAACCATTCTACCAACTGAGCTACTGTCACCCATATAGAAAACTCAAGGGATGAGAAAAAGTATTTGGTACAACTCGAATACTGAGTAACTGTTGGGAGGAATAATCAGATTTATAATTTAGACTGGCCAAACAAGAATTATGCAAAATGTCTTATATAAAAAAAAATTAAAAATTAATTAATTAATTCAGGGAGAGAAGGCACCTGATTTATCTGTTATTAATGTTTATATCTTGATTTACAGACACAATAGTAAAATAAAAACACTAGGATCTTGTAAAGTGGGTTAATACGAATATTTTAAGATCAAAATGATGAGCCTGACAGCAGCAGTTACGAAAAGAGGGGTGACAGTTTTTCAATAGAAAGTGAATTGGAGCCACTGGAGCCGATGAAGCCAGAAGCGTGCCTATGCTTACTTCCTATTTAGAACGTGGCAGCTAGCGGGTTAGCTATGTCCATGTATATACACAGTCCATGAGATTTACCCACAGTGGAAATGCTTCAAAAGTAATAGTACTGTACTCAAGTATAAAGAAAGTACATTTTATAAATCATTTCAAAATGTAGGTGAAAAATTTCAACTGCCAAATTCTCTTTCACACCATCCCCATTTGTTTATACTACATGACATCTATTTTTCATATCTTTTCCCTAACCACATATCGAGTCTATATTTTATTTTTTTAAATATTTTTTTCACTGTAACTCCAAACTTCTCCTCCTCCTCCTCTTCCTCTCTCTCCCTCTTCTCGTCTTCCCCCATCCATCAGCTCACGGCCCCGTTAGCTGTGTGCGAGCTATTGTGTCCCTGGTTGAATTAACTATTGATTTTCTCCTCAGTGTTATCAATGCTAGTCTGACAACACAACAGCTAGCAACAGACACAAACGGCGGGAAGCTAGCAGCGCGGGGATATTGTTAGCGCAAAGATGTAGTTTATTCACAGGCCACGGACCCGACAGGGAAAAACCCAAGTCAAATATTAACAGTCTCGTGTAATAATGATAATAGAGAGTACGCAAACAGACTCATGTAAATATTCAACTGCCACAAATGTGTAAATAAACTATGTGCCAGCCGTGGAGTTAGCGAGGAAATAAACAATTTGGTAATTTATGGTGGAATATAAAAAGGACTCATGTCAAAAACTGTGTACTAGTTTAGAATATTTATTTAAAATTTCATAATCATGACATAAACATGTTCAAATTAATTGTAGCTTTTACTGATAACAAGTATAATTCTGATTTATTCTTAATTATAAAAACACTGGAGATGATGACCAAGTTGTTTTTTTATAATTTGGTGTTTTGGTTATCAAGACGATTATCCAATCAGAAAGCAGAATGAGCCTCATGTAAGTTTCTCACATGGGTTGCCAATTTCAATGCTGGAATCCAGTTTGTTCAAACCTAAAATGCCTCTCTCTGATCTGAAAATGTTTTAAAATGTTTCATTCAGGCTGCAGCTCTGTGCCAGCCTCATTGTCGGAGGTTCAATTTCCGGCTTCATCGTTTTGCTGAATGTCACTCCCCTCGCTTCACCCTATCACATACTTCCATCTATCTTATCCAATAAACCATATGAGAACATGTCGTGTCAGTGTTATGTGTCTCTTGGTGACACATTCATCCCTCTACACTAATCATCACAGTCAAACATGTTAGCATAGTCCCTTCCATCCATGTCCCCTCACAGGTCCCCAGCACAGAGCATGTAGAGCACACTGTGCTTGTGAGTTAGCACGTGGCTAATTTTAGCCTCCAGAGGATTCCCCTATAACAGTACACAAACACACACACCTGTTGGTCAGGAGATACAGGCTTTGGTAAAATGTCACGGCTTTAACACCCACCTTCTGCTCATTTGTGGAAGATTTTGTAGAATTGTTGTAACATTATCAGAAAATACATTTAATCAAAATGTAAAAATACAGCTGATGCAGGATTACAAATATGAAAATGTATTGTGATTTAAAATGTTCAAACAACGGTTTTAGTCACAAACTTCTAATTTTTAGGTTGGTTTTGATTTTGTGGTTTATTTTTTATTTGTTAGGGACCATGTACAAATTCATTAATCTTTAGATTTAGTTACTGCTACTTTCCATGTGCAGTCCCTTGGCATGTGAATAAACATTCAAAATATATTCCATTACAATTACATTATAAGACTAACTTGGATCATCATTTACATTAGCAGGAAAATACAATAAAATGTTACCATTTCCAATATTGTATGTTACAGTAGGTTTCCTACAGTCCCCACAAATATTAAATATTAAATATTATGTGCAAGTTTTTACAGTGAATACAGAACAAATGAACTTAACCCATGTTGACACACTTATTATCTAAAATGTGCTTTCAGACAGTTTCAGACCGTCTGGAGCTGATTCCACTGTTTGAAGGTTTGAAAAGAAAAGGCTGACTGAGTGAAGGCTGAAGATATTTTTTGAACTGTGCAGTTTCAGTTCACAGAGGACCCAGTGAATCAGGGAACTACATTTTTTTCAGTGGAGGTTTCTTAGATTTGAATACAGAAAAAAAGTTTGTTGAATTTTTAATTAGTTATTAATTACATTTTTGCATGACTTTTTATTTTTCCTTTTATTAAATACATTTATTATATTATACATGTATTATTTTAAATTTTATTGAATTTATTGTATGTTCTATATTATTATATAACAGACCAATTAGGCTCCACTAGCATTAGCAACAGGTTTAATTGACAGCTATTGTGCCTCGTTGCTATGGGAAAGGGCGAGTATCTTAAACTACCTCACTCCTGATTGGCTCTTTGGTTGACCCAGATGTCCAAATATGGGTCTTGTTGCAGATTAGTCACTATAGCTGCTAGCTTTGATCGGCTTCATTTGGTTGCCATGCACTATGAGTGACGTTTCACTCCTTCAGTCCGCTTCTACATAGTCCAAGGTACAAAGAGTAGTTAGTGTCATATATAGAGCACACGGATCTAGCACCAAACGTATGCTGCTGTTAACTGTTTCAATATGTTTTATACCTGAAATCCTGCACACACTCAGAGGCACACTACGTCCCAGGCAGGATGTGGACTCACAAATTTGGGATAAATATTGGAAATACAAGTCAAACTTCACAACTGGTAAAACATAATCTTACAATAAAAACAATTTCAGCTTGTATATAGAGGTAAAACTCATCACATTTGCAAGTAAATGAAATCTCAAATTCATTTTCAAATCATAACAGCCTACAACTCGTTTCCAACTCTTTGTCATTTTTGAATATCTGGATGCTGGATACTACCAGATGCCCCCCCTTTTACAAATATACTTTGACTAGAATAGTGATTGAAGTATCTTATCCAACAAAATAACTACCGAATATGCTCAGGTACGGTTCCTGGTTATTAGCTCGTTAGAGGGCGATGCTTAACCCACTACACCACTGCACCTCCTAGTAGTGCAAACACCACCAAAGTGTTATGTCTTGATTAATTGTAAAAGAAAACAAAATATTGGTTTGATAGGTGATCAACAAGTAGAACTAGCACAGCTTGAGTGAACCACCCTGTTTAATTCAAATAGGCTAACAGCACATCTAAAATGAATGAAGAGTTTTTTGGAGAATATATTTGAACTTTGAGGCTAACATACCAACAGGGAAATCAATCCAACTTCATGCTAAGACAGTTGAAGATGGTGTAAGTGCTTTCAAATCAGTATGAAGAGTGTATCTGCAACAAGCAAACAAGAGAACTTATCTGGCAACCCCTCAGAGCAAAGCAGATTTGAGTATTACATTTAAATGAGTAGGGAACAGTGTGTATCAAAAGGTCATACATGTTTGAATGGTTAGTTTGCAGATGTAAGAGAAGAAAACGATGAAAACATGGACTTGGAGAATTGGGACTATGTTTTATTGCTGCAATCGTGTAATTCCTCACAAGATGTCTATGAGAATTCAATACTTCTGGAAGTACTTTGTTGTGTGAAGTTGTATTGCTTCTTTGGAAAAACTTACTGGAATCAAAACAAAACTTTTTTTTTCTTCTTTTTTTTTTTGTGTTTTGTTTTAATAGTTGAACAGCAATTATAAATCCAGTGACTATAGAAGTTTCACCTCAGTTATGGCAGTACAGTGGTACTCATTTTATAGCAGGGGTTAATTCTAAAAAATAATCTGCAACAGGCGAAATCCATGATGTAGTCAGCTCTATTTTTAACAATTATTATATATGTTTTAAGGATGTAAAACCCCTCACTAAACACTTTATACACTTTTCTCAGACAAGCATTAACATTTTCTCACATTTCTCTCTTGTTTAAACACTCTCAAAGTTCAAACCTTTGTATATTATATCCCTCTTCCTCGATGATCGCTTTAAATGTGTTGTTCACGTATGCCTCTGCTCCAGCAGTATCCGCAGAGGCGCCTCCCCGTGCACAGAAACACTTTTAAGTCCAAAGCGTTTCTAAAATTTGTCGGTGCAGAATGTTTCATTGACATTGTCGGTTTTGTTGGGGAGAAAAATTTCAAACATACAGCACTTCAGAGTCACACTGCTATCCAACATGTAAATTTGACTGAACACATCCTGCACTGTACAGGAGGGTCTCTGTGGTGCGAGCTGAAAGACCCCAGCCTGTTGCTCAAGAGTTGGCTGCTTTATTGTCTCTACTGCACCGTAATTACACATCAGTTCCACCGTCTTTTTCCAGGTACCACTCCAGACACACGCCGCTTCTTCGCGCCACATGCACGCGCACGTCACCTCTCACTCACGCTCACGCTCCACACTGAACTAAAGCACAGAGGAGCTTTCAAAAGATTCAGATACGCCACAAATACATTTATAAAGTGTTATTTTCATGAACATTTCAAATATTTCAGAATATGGAGTCAATGTCAAGAAACCTTAATATTTCACATAGAGCTGTTTTTCCTTTAGCTTCTGCTGTTTGTGCTAAGACTCACAAGCTCTCCCCCTCTCCTCGACCTCTACCCTGACGCTCTGACTGTCGTGCGGCGGACACACATCTAGCACAGATATAATAAACTTGTCGTTATATCAAATGGATTTATGTGGTGATTTCCTATCAGGATTTTCATTATATATCTATGGATGAGCTTATTAGCGTGTCATGAGGAGCGGGCAAAAGTCACTTCGGAGAAAATGCAGTCGCTGATAAATTATTAACTGTTTTTGGTCGGCGGCCCGGTAGCAAATGCGTCACGGACCAGTACCGGTCCCCGGCCCGGTGGTTGGGGATCACTGGTCTACAGTCCCTTAGCCAATCAGGACGCAGAACACAATGTGTGTTCATACGCTGTTAAAAAAAAAAAAAAAAAAAAAAAAGCGTGCAAAATTGCACACAAAAATAAAATAAAAATCCGCTAAACAGCGAGGCCGCGAAAGGTGAACCTCGATATAGCGAGGGACTACTGTATTACATCCATGGAGATATACTGTTGCTGTACTGTATACTGTACTTGATTGTGTTTAAATGTTTGCACTCTATGGGTCCACTTTGTATGAGGGAGGTACTGCAGCCCTATACTCCATCCAGAGTATAGTAGACTGTGGCAGTGCCCAGTCAGTGCCCTCTGCCTGTCAGATCCTAGAATACAATGAAAACCCACCTCCCTGGCATTTAATACTAGCTGGACAGGATAGCTTGGTGTTTTATTCCTATGTATCGTGTTATGGGATTTTTTTTTCCTCTGTGTGTATGTGTTGTTGTTTTTTTGTTTTTTATTTTATTTTATGTAAAGCACTTTGGTCAGCTGAAGTTGTTTTAAATGCGCTATATAAATACATTTGAATTGAATCAAATTAGAAAATCACAGTGTACTTTTATCGGTACTATACTTTAACTTTTCATTTTGAAGGCGTGATCCCTGTACTAATGGCAGCTTAACTTGTTCATATATTAACTGAACACACATACTTACATAATGAAACGTACTGCTACCAAGCTGTTGGCATTTCAAAATAATTAAAAATGCCCAACAACAAACAAGGCGAGGTCAAACAGCTCAAACTATTTCTACAAATTGAAAAGAACCTTTTTCAGGGCCAGAATATTAATTACACTAAAATAACAGAAAGTGTAAAATAATTTCCTCACTAAATCCCCCCTATTCTGTAAAAGCTGATGCTGTTTGGAGCTCTACAAACATGTTCTGAAATGTATGGGACTCTTGAGCTGAAGTCCTTTTGCCATTTAGCCAATTAATCAGTTGAGTCTTAGTTGGCCAAAATTTGTATTAGTAGACCAATTATTTTACTGTAATTTTGTGGATTTTTATGGACCATAACAGAAAGAAAAAGGCACTGAGCGAATTAGAGGGAGTTTGGGAGAGACACACCCCCTTTTAGATGATGAACTGATGCACTAGGGATGTCTTTAGTCCACAGAGAATGTGTTTATTTGAATACACACCTAGATTCTTGTATAGTTTTGTAAGGTTGCATGATTCAAAAAAAAAAAAAAAACAAACAAAACAAACAAAAAAAAAAAAAACAGAAAGAAAAGCATTTTTTCTGACACGTGTTGGAGAGGACATATTGTGCTTGTTTCTGCTCTGTAGTTATAATCTCTGACATCTGTGGATCATTATGTTATAATTTGCACATTTTAAATTGCAATATTCATCTAAAACAACTTAATAAAAGAAACAAGTCCATGTTAGAAAACTGCTGTGTCCAATGGGAGCTGACGCTGCCATAATCGTCATCACAGCAAAGAGTCGTATAGCTGCAAATCACACAAGCAGTGGATTTTTTTCATTTATACCAAAATGACTACATGACACTGCCGAATCCTATGAGTATCATCGAATATGAAAATGAAACTGGAGAACAAAGTAAATACAGAGCAGTGAGCGTGAGTTGGGGTCGGTGAAAATGGGGATCAATCGGCAAAATGGCGTCTTGAAAATAAGTGATTAAAGAATAATCAAATATGCACGAATGACTCCAAAACAACGTCAAGAGAGTAAATGCGAAGAGAGAAACAGCTATAACATGGTTAAAAGCTCTGAAAAGTCCATTTTGCAGAATAGGCCTGCTTTAAAAAGGCAGGATACTATACAGAGTGAACATTGTAAACATACAAAACTAAGACAAAAATCACATGCTATTCAGAAACCCTTAAGCGTACCACCTTGGGTACTATACATACATATGCATTATTTTACTGTACTAGTGTATATGCCAATTGTTGCTAGATTATATTTATGTCCCAAACCCTCCAAATCATTCTTAAAAAACATTACATTTACAACAAAGAACAAGTCAAATTAGATTTTTTTTTTTTTTTTAAGTACATTCCAAACCCCCTGGTGATAAGTACTTCCATAAACCCGGGTAACTGTGAACGTTGAGATGATGTGATAAACAGGAGTTATGTTTAAACTCTTGGATGTGTTTCAAAATTGAACTGAATCTCAAAAAAAAAAAAAAAAAAAAAAAAAAAAAAAAAAAAAAAATTAAAGCCATTAATTTAACCTTAAACCCTCGATCAGATTTCACTTCTCTTGTTGCTGTTTTTCCTCCCCTCACCCTGTCCAACCCTCTCTCACCACCATCACCCTAGACCCTATCCGAACCCTCTCCTCTCTCCTCCAGGCCTGAAAACACCTCTTCACCACCCTCTTCCATCTCCTCCCCCCTCTCATCTGCTCTTGTCCTCCATCTCGATCTGATTATCTCCCCCCTTCTTCGTACGTGTGTGTGTGTGTGCGTGTGTAAGCGATGGGGCACGGCTGGTTGACACTGCCGTAATGAGGATGCTAACCCAGATGGCCTCTCCAACACAGATATCAAGTATGCAGGATCACTGAAGGAGCAGCCCGGGCCCCTCCCCCTCGTGTTCGGAGGACACAGGCCGAAGCGATGGGAAAATAAAGGTCAAATGTTTCCCCCCCGTCTCTATATGTGTTGACTAACTTTCTGTCACAAAATGTTATGCATCATAATAGGTCACTTTACAGATGATGTCACAACCTTAAACAAACACCACATCACCCCCATCTTCTCTGATCTTCTCCGACCTTCTCCACATTGCCGCTCACTATGGCCTTTTTTTACATCCTCAGAATAAAAAATATGATGGAAAAAGGTAGAAGAACATTTATCTCACACACTTTTAACAACAGTAACGTTCAAATTGGGAAACATAATTACATACTACAAACATGAAAGAAACCAAATCCAAACCAAAATTCAGTTTCTCCTAATGATACAGAAAATGTAATCCAATCTGCTAAACAATTAACAAATAGCAAGTCATTTAACTTCAGCACATATCCTGAAATATTTCATTCATAAATGAACTCAAACCTTATTTTAGTTTAGTTATGTTATGCCTTTATTTTATGATGTATATGTATTCCTTCCAAATGCCCCTCTCTCTCTCTCTCTCTCTCTCTCTCTCTCTCTCTCTCTCTCTCTCTCTCTCTCTCTCTCTCTCTCTCTCTCTCTCTCTCTCTCTCTCTCTCTCACTCAGGAGTTGACATCGCCATAAATGTCATCACAAAAGAGGCGGTTCCACCTTTGGATAGACGCAGCAGATATTTTTATTTTTTTTTTTGTGCGTGATGTTGCGGAATTATACAAGCATCATCAATTAAGAATATAAAATTGGCGAACAAAGTAGGTAGGTGGTGGCGAAAATGGGAATTATTGCGTCTTGAAAATAAGCGATTAAAGATTGCTCAAACATACACAAGTCATGTTGAGAGGAAACAACTGGTTAACAACATGGTTAAAATCTTGTAAAAGTCAATTTTGCACAACAGGCCTGCTTTATCGCCTTACTGTGGTGAAATCCAGACAAAGCCATGAAGACAAACAGATAGTGAACCCTCACCAGAAAAAGTTGCATAGTCCAGCTTTGAGATATATTGTACCAAAACATACTGCACTTTCTATCAGTGAAAATATCGACATGTGGCAGTAGCTACTCCCAGTGATTCCAACAACTGAATCAGGTCTTGTGACAACTTCAGCCTGGTCCAGTCCCACACAATCATAGTGTAGCAATCCCATTATAACACATAACACTGTGCACATGTACTATCGATTCAGCCTCACCTGCCTGTCCCCATCTCTTTGGAGGACATCATTGACCCATTCTGATTTTTAACAACGCCAGAGCCTCACGCATCAGCACATAATTAATGGAAGAAAAAATAACATGGCTGCCGTGTCCTAGAGGATATTCCATGTGACAATTTGTGCTATAAATGGATTCTACTCAAATTATAAAAGACCACACGATATTCACTTCAGTCACGTGACACTCCAGAGATTATACAGACATACCAGGACAATGGGTGAAATGAAAGAAATATGAAGAAAGAACAAAAAAAAAAAAGAACTTATAATTAGGAAATGAGTGGATAGAGTGTTTGCCCTCTGACGCAAAGGTTGGCAGTTCGAATCCTGCGCTGAACATCATTGGTAGAGCACTGGTTAGATTCATTGACCCACAGGTTGTCGGTGCGATTCAAGCTCCTACAGATGGATATTGTTGTTGTGTCCTTAGGCAAGACACTTGACACATCGCCTCCAGTGTCTGTGCACAATGGTGTATGAATGCGCGTTAAATGGTGAGCGGTTCCTTGATGTGAAGCGCTTTGGGTGACTTAGGTAGAAAAGCGCTATATAAAAACCATATGGCCATATTTATATAGTCGTTTATATACATGTGAACTTGCACCTCTGTAGCCAGTGTAGAGCTATGTTAATTTTGATTTGGGACTGCTCTTGACTTGTTTATAGTTTGTTTGTTTGTTTGTTTGTTTGTTTGAAAAGAGGCATGTATTCATTCAAAGTAAATCTATCTAATGACAACTTGAAAGGCATGTGCTCCATGGGAATTGACCCAACAAACCCAAACCAGGCCACCCAGAAGGAAAACGACTGTCCAAAACAAACACCTTAAACAAAAAGGCCAGGAGAACTTTTGCAAAGGCCGAACTCAATCCAGCATAGCTTTACATTCGTCTTCAGGGGACTTAACTTCATCAGTGCAAGCAGCTAAAGTTGACACCATCTAACTTTCTGGAGGTGGCATGTTACGTGTGTTACCATGAAAAGGTTTGTGGAGATGCAAGCCCGCTCACAAGAAGCACATTTCCTCAGTGCAATATAAACCTCCAACATGATGCTTTTATCTGAGTCTAAAAAGTTACAGGGTGGGCTTTAACACTGAGAGATACGTGTGGCAGACCAAACATGGGGTTAGTTTAGAGTGACTCAGGAAACAGCAGCCCCTGGACTAAGCACTCCCACATGTTGCCCAGTATCCAGCGGTGCGCTCCTGGTAACACACATGTAAACTCTGTTCTACACTCTATGGTTAAGTCTCTGTAAAGTTCATGTGAAATCCCGTCACTATCTCTTTATCTGCCTCTGATAAGCCTGATGAGGTGAGCCCAGTCACTGACACCAGCTCATTTGTGTAAACGCGTCTCGCTGCGCCGTGTAACCAGTCAATTGATCAATCAGCGTGTGTATGAGCCACGCGCGGACTCACCTCTCTGCTGCGCGTGGACGCATTGCCATAGCAACGTGGTGAGGAGCGCGAGCCGTGGGAGCGCCATCGGATCCACGGGGAAACAGTGTCCGCGGCGCGCAGTGCAGTGGAGCGTGTGTGTCGGAGCCAAATGTCATCCGAAACTTTGGCTCCCAACTTTCTTTCCCCTTTGCTTCTCCGCTGCTCGTCTCCTCCTCCTCTTCCTCAGTCTGGCCTCCCTCCCTTCCTCTTTTCTGAAGCTGCAGCGCGAGGAATTTAGCCAAATGCAAAACAAATGTAACGTATTTTAGGTCAAACAATATGAATATACACCGCAGAAGTATATATGCGCATGCGTACTGGCACAAGTCCATCAAGTCCAGCTCTGTCAGAATAATAACTGTTGACCTAAATCTAAAGGTGCGCTATGTCACTTTTCTGGTGGATGGTCCTCTGTCTCCATGGAGACACACTGGCGACATCTCCAGGCCAAGTTACAGGTCAGGTCTAGGAAGAGGAGAGCCTGCTGACAGACTGTAATTGAATAAATGGAAGATATGTTGAGTATTATGGAACAGTGTGATCAAGCAATAACATCTCCATAGATACTCATAAGTGGCAGACTCCCCATCAGAAAAGTCACGTAGTTCACCTTTAAATGCATTCAAAATGAACTATAGCCTATTGTAAGTGTCTAAACTGGTCAAATATCCACTAAATATATATATAAAAAAAGTTTAAAACAAACAATCAAAAAAGGTATGAAATATATAAATAAATCATTTAAAATGTTTGGTATTAAGTGGCTTTTGAAAAACAAACTTGTGCTCTAACAGTAAAAAGCTCCTTGATCCATCTGAAGATGACAATAAGATCAAAGTACCACATTACAATAAAAAGAACATGTAACTTCAAAAAGCATGAGGTTGTATTACTGCTCTGAGCTGTGCAGCTTCTACAAAGACTTCTCATAAACCAGATACCAAACACACATGTAGTTCAGATGACAGTACAGGACAGGGGAGGGAGGGAGGAGGGGAGAAAGGGAGGAGGGGAGAGAGGAGGGTGAAGGGGAGAGAGGAGGGTGAAGGGGAGAGAGGAGGGAGAAGGGGAGAGAGGGAGGCCAGAGAAGATGGAGGAGGGGAGAGCGGAGGGAAGGAGGGGCAGAAGTTTGGAGCTCAGTTGTGCAGCTCCTCCTGCTGCCCCTGTCGTCTCACCACACTTTACTGTCCCAGCGCAGCACAGGCAGAGGAGGAGCAAGGGCAAGTCATACAATGGAGACCAATGTACACTCATGCCAAGGACATTACTGTTTTTATTAGTATTATGCCCAGGTTCATTTCAGTTACATACAGTTACATATATTTTTTTTTTTCTCTCTCTTTCAAATAACTTCACAGAGTCATTTTCAGACTCTATATTTTGACACCTAATCTGTACAGTGTAACAGTACTCTTATACAGTTTTTCAGTGCAATAAACACAACAAAAATGAAAAACGCTCTTGCTTGCTCTTACTTTAGTGTATTTTTTGGCTAAAAAGTTACGTCATGGGGCTTTCATCAGATGTTATGATCAGACAGCACTTGAGTTGTAGTTGATCACTTTTTAACTCTTGGGCTATTTCTTGGAAGACTACTTTACTTCTGCTTGAGTAATATTTTAAAGTAATCCTTGGCTATTACTATTGTGTATACTGCAAACAACTACAAAATAGAATAAAAAGATGCAAAAAGGTCGATCTCTTTTTCATCATTAAAATTTTATTCTCCGCTTTGGTACAAAATTATAATGTGAAACGTTCGTCTTAAACTTTTTATTACATATGCAAACTTTGTATGACTGAAAGGTTCAGACTCTCCAGCTATTAGCAGTATTTACCTGTCCACAGTCCAAAAGCAGGCCGTATTAAAAAGTCTCGGCTCACTGGCTTGTCAATCACTCTCCTGGACAAGTACAATATCATTTTATAATAACGATTTAGCCAATGCATTCTTTACACGCGGGCTGAATCCATCTGAACAACTGTTGGAGATCCAGAGCAGAGAGGCTAAGTTGGCAGACATCCAGGCTGAAAATGAGCTCTCTTCACTGGGCACGGGGCACGGGACAGCCCTGGGGTACTCCTGGGTCACTGTGGAGCTGGGCAGCAGACAGATTACACTTCAACTGGACAGCAAGGTAAGAAATATTTTGTATATTTTTTTATGATAAAAGTATTGTAAAAAAAAAAATATAAAAATAATATAATAATAATAATAATAATAATAATATTAATTAATTATTATTATTATTATAATAATAACAATAATAATAATATAATTATTAAATAATAATAAAAAAAATCTTGATAAAGTCAAGAAGCAGTCATGGGTTTCAGCTTTTCTGTTGTCTTACACTTGTAATCGCTATGGCAACAGTCCTAATCATATTGAACCCATAGATAGGGAATTTTTATTTAATATTTCTTGTAGTAAAATACATATTAAAACGTGTGTTGGATTTTAAAATGCTACTTAGGATAAAATAATTTTCTTCTTTTTTTCTAAAATGGGTTGGCATCTGGCATAAAACCTGCTTAAAAAAATGTAATACAATTGAAATATCTATATTTTTTCTCCATATCAAAATAAAAAAAAATATGAACTATAACAAATGTATTCAAACAGTTGAGTAAAAATAATATGGAGTGCTCAACTGTATACATGTTATTTTTAAATGTGATTTTTACATAAAAAAAAATATATATATATAATTTTGGACTTTGCTTTAGGTTTACTTCTGATAATGAAGAGACGCTCATTCTCACTCAGTCTGATGAGCTGAGCCGTGTTTATGGTGAAGACACCAGGCTGCCTTTGAGCAATACACCTTTTACCTCAACCTACAGCCCCTCCAAAAGGCCCACTCAAGAAGACTGCTACCAAGAACATGCTAAAGTACAAGATCAGCCAAAAGCCCACACGGTGGAACGGATGTGTGCTCAAGATGGAGGGAAGCAAGAAGAAGCTGGCCCCAAACAAGTCAGATGTAAAATGAAGCAAGTAACAGTGAAAACGACTTTGAATCCAACGCCAACCATAACGGCATGGGAGGCAGGGTGGAACGTGACCAATGCCATCCAGGTAAGCAGCAGAAATATGTAAAGGTGCACTATGCCACTTTTCCGGAGGGTCTGCCTCCTGTTTGTCTCCATAGAGATGTTATTGCTTTGCCTGAAAGTTTCCACATCAAACCAGATGATGGATCCAGGACTTGTTACAGGTCACTGAGGTCAGATTTATGGGGAGGTGATCCTTTTCACAGTAAGAATTTTCATATATAATGGGGTCATAAAAACACCAGTAAATAAATAAATAATGCCAGATGTATATGTTTAGATTGAGAGCGCCACGTTAAAAAAAAATTACATGGTGCAGCTTTAAAAAACATATTTGCTTGTAATTCTATAAGATACAATAAAACAAAACTCTGTGTTGTCATATACTTCATAATATATTCACATTCAATGATTTTAGAGTCACTACAAGTTCACCCCTAACCTATAGTTGAAGGTTGGATTCCCATGTATCAGGCTGAGGTTTTGTTCTTGAGCCAAACACCTTGAGAATCGAACTATAACTCTTTTATTTATCTCTTATTTCCAAACCTACTAAGTGGACCTTGCAAGTTAACCTCCGCTTAAAATTGATAAATCCTATTTTACTTTCAATACAATAATATGACATTTGGAAGGTTAGCTTTGTTAGCAACCTTTATCGCTAGCTCTTTTTCATAATATTGAGCATAAATCAAATAGTTTAACCCATGTTGCGGTCCTTAAGGTGATGAAGCTGTATTATTTCATAAATGCTACCCTTGTCTCCTTTCACTCTCCATCGGTAGCTAACATGAATAGCCCTGCATACAATAACATAATGAAACACATGCTAATGCTAAACACTATCCACTGGGAACATGACTCATTTACATAAACATTTGCGTGGGAAAGATGTAAACAATGCAATTTAATGATTAGCAGCCACTGATTTAGCACTACTATCTGTACATAAATACGTGTTTGACAATGGGATTGGACTGGGGCCTGTGCAAGTGTTTCTTATGCTAATGTGCAGCGTTAGCGTAGCAGGCATGTCTTCAGAGAGCCGCATGTCTTTGTTTAGTGTCCAAATGTTTTTTTTCTGTTTTATCAGAAGCAAGCAAGCTCAAGGCAAAATGGATTTAGCTACAGGAAATGTTTACAGTTATAACTTGGGGGATTCTTTGTTTTATATGGGAAAATTATAGATTTTAAATAGAGTATGAAAGTCAAAATGCAGTCTTGTTGTTGCTAAATCATGAGAATAAATGATTTAAAGGTCCACCTAGAATATTACAATATGGCATTAAGCTTATCTATCATCATGGAGACAAGCGGGTGACACCATTAGGCCATGTTACGAGTCAGATCTGTGGAAAGGTGACACCACTTATAATAAGAACGTATGATTTTTATGGTGGCCTATATGTTAAGCTATAAAATGCATGTGAGATAGGTAAGTTTAATGACATACAGGGGAACATTCTAGGCAAAACAAGAACATCTCCATGGAGTCAAGTAGATGTGATATGCTCCATTGAATGCATGTGACTTAGTGGTCAGTTTCCTGCTCACCCACAGCTTGGGGTGTGATTCAAGCTTCCACAGATGAATGCTGTCGTTGTGTCCTTGGGCAAGAGACACTTAACCCACCTCGCCCCCAGTGTCTGCGTGCTCTGGTGTACAGTATGTGTGTGTGAATGTGTGAGCGGTTCCTTGATGTAAAGTGCTTTGAGTGCCTTGAAGGTGGAAAAGCTCTATATAAAAATGTGACTATTTACATAGTGCACTTTTATGATTTAATTTAATAGAAACTCTCCCCCTTAAACAAAAAACAACAAAAAAAAGCCAAGTATATCTTATCGTGTAGAGGTTATCGTTATCTTTGATCCACCCCCACTAAGCTGATCTAATAATTACATGTCTGCAGATAAAATATAAACAATTCACCTTATTCTAGACGTTACCGTGGGCGACTACAGAGCTGTTTTAAAACCTCCAGAGAATCAGTGCAGTGCTGACTGGTTAGTGCACATGATCATAGTACATTTTACACAAATGAACCTACTTTATATCATATTTTAGTGGCTTTTCCCAAATTCTCTATTGAAATGAATACGATTCCTGCCTAACCAAGAAAAGCACAGTTTACCGCAAAAGAGGGTAGGGCAGAATAAGGTCAACAGAAATTTTAAGCATCAATATTTTGCATAGGAATCTATACTTTTCAATGCCTTGTCACGATATATTAATATTTTGATACTGATCCTGCCAATCACATTTTTATTTATTTATTTATTTTTATTGGAAAATCTGCAGTCTATTATTTTCAACTTGATCACAAAAATAAACTCTGTTACGAAATAAAAGGTTAATAAAGAGTATGAAGTGATGATTCAGTTTTACGACACAAAAACACCAATACACACAAGAATAATAGGAAAATAAATAAATTGGTTTCTAAAATTGTGTGGCATTTTACCAACCAAACCTCTCCAAATCCTAGACGTCACTTTCCTCAGAATCAGCTCGTGGATGTTATTGCTGTTATTGGAAGAACAGTGGTTTTCATCTTAGCATCAAGGCTAAAAAAGTGTATTTTTCTCACTTGGTTTGTTGATGCCAATATTACTGAGTGTGTGCCAACTAAATCAACTTTTTATTAGACAGTGAATTGCTGCCAGAAATATCAAAAGCAACTCTGCTGCTTGAAACTCATAACATGGGAATATTATGACGAAGTTAACCTGGAAAATGAGGAATGCAAAGCTATGTCTCTGTTTTTATGGTAAATGCTCAAAGTTTTATACTATAGCGGAGGTAGTATGTAAGATTTTAAATGTCAAAGCTCATGCAAACCAATCAAATGAATGTACTGACAAAAAAATCTGAAGTTATACCTCTGTTCCAAATACGGAAATACAATGATGCCACTAACATAAAAAAAAAAAAAAAAAAAAATCACAAATTGACACTTCTTAATCCATTTTAATTTTAATGTTTTTTTTTTATTTTTTGTATTTTATTTTACATTATGATAATCACATACAAATAATGCACATGTTGCAAAATTACATATCAAATCCCTTTAACTGCCTTTTTAACAACCAACATTTTTATTTATTTTTCCACAGTTGGATGCTAGTTCAGGTTTAGCCAACGTGGAATTACTTGGCAGGATCACAGACAGAAAGCAGCAGTGACTATGGGAGACGAGGGTGTCCGGAAGGGGGTTGATATTTGGATTTGATACCCTTTTGATCCCCCCCAGCTTCATTTCTACATCAAAAAATGCTAGCATATGCCTAACAGACTGCACTTAGCAGCTAGTGACTTAAAAGTGCAGGTTTTTATCTTAGCGAGCGTCAGTCCTCTGCGGTACGTTTTCCTGCTCCTACGTCCAAAACGCCAGAGCCAAATCAAAGTGGTTATAGTCGTCATCTCTGATCTAAGCGAGCAAATAGAGGAGGTTGCTAAATTCATCTGCCAGCTTTGCTACATTGCCACCTGCCTAGTTACATGCAGGCAAAGCAATAACATCTCTATGGAGACTAACAAGTAACGACCATTCCCCATAAAAGTTACACTGTGCAGCTTTAATTTTAAGCTTAATTTTATTTAAATATTGACCTACTACACCAGACCTTGTAAGTCCAACATATTATGCAATCTAAGGTTTCAAAATAGATGTAAATATATGGAATTAAATCACTATTCTTTAAACTGGGACTGTAAAAACTTTTACTGTAAAAGTACTACAATTACAACTCAGACTGAAGTACCAGGGCCTTAACCTGCAGATAGAGGACACAATTTATTTTATTTTATTTTTTTCCTCATTCTTGATATATGGACACGCCATGACTCATGTGAAAGCTCAGAACCTCCAGAATTCATTCACTGAGCTGCAGAGGCTGCACTAGCACTCATTAATGTTTGGATGCTTGGGTTTAGGTGATGACGATTCAGATCAGAGTCCTTTTAGGTTTAAACAAACTGAATTTCAGCATTGAAACTGGCAACCAAAATGAGAAGCTCATGGGAAGCTAAACCGCTTTCTGATTTGATAATTATCTTGAGAAACAAAACACCAAATTACAACATAAACAACTTGACCATCATGACTACCTCACATCTGGGAACACAGATAGGACATGCTCATAATATTTTAAATAAAAATCTCCCGTATGTTCCCTTTAAGGATGATATATCAATTTTCAAAATTTGAGGAAAGTGTGAAGGAGCTGCAGGTACAGGACTTGTAGCTAAATCAATTGCTGGTGTTGTAGAATAAATTGTAGACTGAGAGTTGAACAGAAGAGGCACGAGGCTGAAGACTATTTACATCAGCACAGACCCCAGCACCTGGAGACATGACCCCTCAGCACATTGTGATATTGTTGTCCATTCCTATCTAATGCACTCCAGTCTGGCTACGCTTCCGTTGTAGGGAGTATTATACCTCTGATTACATAGGCCAAAATAACAAGGACTGCGCTGGCAGTGAGTTGAATTAAATTATGTAAATAAGTTTGCACTTGGTGGTGTTTCTGGGATTGCCACAAAACTAAGTATATCAGTAAGATTACTCAAACGTGCATGTATGAGTTTGACAAGGAAACAAAATTCACTCAGTGGGTAAATATTCCACCTTTAAAGTCAGGAAATATTCTACATTTAACCATATATTTCTAGCACCAATTCAAATCTTCTTGTTACACCAAACACTATTTTTTCATAGTCCCACAATCACTTCCTCTGTGTTTAAATCTCACTCTGTCTCCTGTTATTACTTCTCAAACAAGTCACAACAATCATCCCGGGAACTCAATTCTCGCACCATTTTATTCCATTTCCAGTCAATCGCTCTGCTCTGAATGCCCCAGAAAAGAATGCATTTTGTAGCATTACGACCACAGCTGTAGAAGTAGGTTGATGAGTGTTGTTGTGTGCAGGGTATCTTTGTACTGGACCTCCCCTACGCCCTGGTGCATTCTGGGTACATGGGGTTGCTGTTGCTGGTGCTGTCAGCTTGGGTGTGTAACTACACCGGGAGGATACTGGTATCTTGCCTGTATGAAGAGGGACACTGGTGAGGATTACAAAATTATGGTATTATTTTGTGTGTTGTTGTGTAAAGTGTAACCAAACACCACTTTTTTAGCTAATAAACTGTGTGTATGGTGTTTTAATAGCATTATCTACTATTCCTATTCATTTTGTGGCAACTTTAGTGCAAGCTAAGTAAATTTGCAGCTTTCTGGTTAAAAACGCATACATCTCTTTGAGCTGTCTTCAGTGGCCTGTGCACTATCAAGTAGTTGGTGACATCCCAAAAGACTGTCCCGAGTACAGCCAGGTGTTTCTGATAACAAACACTTGGCTGCAGAGGTGGACCCTGCCCCTCCTTCCCCCTCACTCTTGAAATGTGGCTGTGGGTGGTGAGTTTAGATGTTCAGTCCCATTTTAACTCACTGCGTAACATTGTAGCAAAAAAATAGACTAGTTAAAGGATCTTTTTTTAATTTTTTATTTTGTTTTCTTGTACTGAAAAACATAGTAACACATACATCTACATACGTCCATAAGCGAGCTTGCATCCCAACAAACAGACTCTTATTTGGCATTGAGGAAGACATCTTCTTGCTTGTTTCCACGGAAATGTTGCTCCATTGGCTATAATATTCAACAGTATAGCATAAAACATATCTATAAAGTATGGTTTGAAAATGTTTCTAAAAGCTCAGATACATATACTCCATACTCATACTACACAATTTCTACTTAGTAATGTCTATTCCTGTGTATGTTTTTTGTCTATATAGTGCTGTCTACCAAAAACAAAAAACAAAAATAAAATAAATCAGATTTTTTCTTGATATTTTCTAGTGGAGGTCCGAGGGTGAGAGTGCGCCACAGTTACCAGGACATCGCAGAGACGTGCTGCAGAGGCCTGTGTCCACGCTGCCCTTCACTGGGAGGAGCACTGGTCAATGTGGCTCAGGTCACACTTACATAACTATCTCAACAATTCATATTTGTACTGTCAATTTTTCATGCCTCTTCATGGCATATCTGTTTCCATAGCTGATTGAGTTGCTGATGACCTGCACACTGTACCTGGTTGTCTCCACCTCCCTGCTCAGTGACAGCCTGTCTGGGTTGGCTGTACCCAGGTTGAGCTGCTCTCTGCTGGGGCTGTTGTTCCTGATGCCCTGCCTCCTGCTCACAGACCTCCGGCCAGTGTCTACTCTCAGCCTGCTCTGCACCGTGGCTCATATACTGATCAGGTTACTGTCAGATAATCTGCACCTTTAATACAAAAACTACAAGAAGAGATTAGATTTAGTCACATGCAAGGCGTGCCACAAAGGGCAACAAAACACACATTTATATCATTACGGTTTGAGTTAAGGTCTTATAAACTATATGACTGTTCTTGAAGAAACTGATGCTGCTGCAGTGGAGCTTGAGCAGAGGGCAGACAAATAGATGGAATGTTATGACAGTGGGGGTTGAGAGAGCAAATATATGAATTGCATACAAGGTGATTGGTTGAGAAGTAAATGTAGGCTATGACTGGCTGACAATAACAATTATAGCTTGATAACGTGATTTATAAACCATGAAAAGAGAAAGTCACTTTTAAATCGGTTTACCTAGTTGGTAGCTCTTACAAATCCTGTGCTACATCATTAGTATGGATTTATTGACCATTAGCACAGCTTTAGAACAGCTTCATGAGATAGAGAAGTGAAGCAGGATCGACTGCCCTTACGTTAGCTAGAGCTTTTATTTTCTACTAAATTTCTGCATAGTAAGTGATAGCAGTGATAGTGTGTGTGTGTGTGTGTGTGTGTGTGTGTGTGTGTGTGTGTGTGTGTGTGTGTGTGTGTGTGTGTGTGTGTGTGTGTGTGTGTGTGTGTGTGTGTGTGTGTATGCGTGTGTGTGTGTTCATGAGTGTGAGTGTCAGTGGTGGTCAGGAGGGCAGATGGCGCAAATTGGCTGTCTTAGTTGTGTCAGTCTACCCCAGGGCAGCATGGCTAATTCACAGTGTAGGTATTATTATTATTATTAACAGCAAAAAGCAGGGGATAGTTGGTCTATTGTAAGCTCTGATCAATGAAATATGTTGTTGATCTTAGACTATATTCTCGATCCATGTCTCTTTATCCTCTTAGCCTGCTGGTGATGCTGTACTGTCTAAGCTGTGCCCGCTCCTGGCACTGGTCCTCTCTGTCCCTGTCTGTGGACCCTGAGGACTTTCTGGTGTCTGTGGGTGTCATCATCTTCTCCTACACATCGCAGATCTTCCTCCCATCACTAGAGGGCAGTATGGAGGACAGGGGCCAGTTTGATGCCATGCTGGGCTGGACTCACGGGGCTGCATGTGTGATGAAGACTCTGTTTGCTCTTCTGGTAAGGTTCTGGTATGATTATGTTCAAATAATTTATTTTGATGCTGAACTAGAACTAATATTTATGCATGCTTTCTTTGATTGGAAATGTGCAATGTTTTGAATGTTTTGATCACTTAAAGAAGCAATTTAGTACGTGCAGATTTGTAGTCATACCCTGAGACAGTATGACTCAAGTGCGGTTGCCATTAGGTGTCAGTATCCAATACAACTATGAAGGAGTGTATATTAAGAAACTATTACAGTATAAGACAATTCAATATGTTATATTTAACAACACTGTTACTATTTAGTGTTGCATAATAAAGGTATAAATAAAAGCTTCAAAAAGATACTGAAATACATTTTCAAGACGTTCTGCCTGGTGAGCCAGTCTCTGCAGGGGGCACTGGAACCAGACAGTCATTCTCTTTTGAGATGTGCCAGTCACAGCCAGCTGCTAATTTGTACCGTGTGTGTTAAATGCAGAAGACATCTCCTCTTAAATGTCCTGATGTACAGTACTTCATAATGAAATGTACACCTTTTACCTCAGATAGAGTTTGTTCTCATTGATTCTGCACATATCTGCACTGCTTCTAAAACCTCTGTGTTTTTCTCTTTTTTTCTTTTTTCTGACTCAGAAGACAGCGTGTTTGTTTTGCCACAAATAGAATATGTGTTTCTCAGATTTGTTCATCCGGCTGTCAGTCCCACCCATTGCAAATTGTGGAAACGGTTTAAGTTTCCAGACTATAAATCTTCTAAAGTGTGTGGTCTTGACTGTATCTATTTTTAAGTTGTTTTCAGTCTATTGACTTGCTCTTTCTCTTTGTTGAGGTCATGTTTGTGGGCGGGACTTTGACTCCAGGTCAACTGTTCCGTCTAATGAGCAGGCAGGATGAGGATGATTGACGGATCATATTGACAGATGTTGCTTCTCTCCTTAGTGCGTTTTGACCTGGGGCCATGACACCCGTGAGGTCATCACAGACAACCTGACCCCTGTCCTCCGTCCACTGGTCAACACGTGTCTGCTGGCCAAGGCTCTGCTCTCCTTCCCCCTGCCCTTCTATTCAGCAGCTGAGATACTGCAGACGTGGATACTGACAGGTACAACTATGTCCAAATTACAATGACCTAAAGTCAGCAGCAGTCCAACTTGTCACATTGCTACCAAAGAAAAGATTTGGCTTTCCAAGTACCACCAGATCTAAAGTAGGTATATAACAGGACTCTTCCAGATCTAATCTAAAAGTGGATAAAATGAACTCTAAATTAAATAAACCCACACACTGAAGAGCTCTCCAAACACCATCTGAAGGAACTCGTGTACCAACAATGGTGCAAGTACCACAGTTTGAGAAACGCTACTTTAATATATAAATACTAAATCAAATGTGTAAAATAAATTAACTTAACCCTCTGTAGTACTGAGCAAGGCTGATTTGTAAGCCTTTTTTGTGGGATATAATCAAAAAAGTTTCCAAAAAAGGTTTTTTTGTTTTGTTTTTTTTTAAATGTATTACTAAACCTGTATATACTATATCTAGAATGGAAATGGAACAGTGGTGGGTACCTTTAAGAATTACATTGAGCAAAAGAACAACTAGTCGAAAAATAGCCCACCCATTTAATTCAAAACTGTTGAATAAATGTAAGTAGTCCAAGAGCTGCAAGCAGAGCCATGAGACTGCAGTCCTAACACAGAAGAAGTTTATTTACCATCAATACAGGGCCTGGTCACTTGAAAACTCACACATTTTTGGCATTGTGCATTCAACCATGGCTATGCTGCTGTTGTAGGGAGTATTATACCTCTGATGATGTAGGTGAAGATAACAAAAGCTGTGTTGGCCTAACAATGAAATCTCTCGATGATCATCCATGATTTTTTCAATGTTAGGACAATAATTTGACATTTTGTTATCGGTATGGATAAGTATGTTTGTGATGAGGAAACAACATTATAACATAAATCAAAAAATAGCATAATATGGGCCCTTTAAGTATTATGTCGATCTTGTAGTCACATGCTTGGAAGATGGAATCTGCTAGTTCCGGTAGGCTTAAATGTCTGGGAATAATTTTTTGCTCCAGTTATATCTCTATGAAGTTTTAGCCAAGAATAGATATAAGTAAGAATCACGACTGATCTCGGGTAACAAAACACTACTAACACTGCAATTACCAAAACATTTATGTATATTCTCTAGGCAAAATACCTCTAACCCACTCATCCTCGTATCACAAATATGGTGGCGAATATGTAGATGGCTGTGCCTGGGGGAATCTCATTCGTTTATAAAGTGTTGCCCTCTCTTGCTCTCTCTCAGGAGTATAGGAGAAACTTTGGCCTGTGGCGTGAATGTGTTTAATACAGTCCCATGGTAATCTCCAGTCACAAACACGAGGAGTGAACTTTTGACTTTTGCTTTTTTGACGGTGCCCTGAAGTGAGTGTAGCTGTTATTTATGTAAAACAGAGGATGACTAACCGGGTCACCACCTATTGTAAATGCTCTTATCTCTCATTTAACACATCATTCAATACTGATATATACATATAAAAATAACGTAATGCTAAAAATATAAATGGCATTGCTTGCTTTCATAAACCCATTTGATCCAGCTCACACAGCTTTAGATTGTTTAGGTTGTCTTTTTCATTATTTTATTTAAAAATCCCCTTGTGCCGCTTGCCTGCACTTCTTATCAAATCATATCACAAACTAAACATTGTGTCATATTACTTTGGTCATTCTGTTCTAGAGAAAACCACCACTGTATCTACTGCCCACATGACTCACTGAGCCTTGGATCTGTTATTGACTGTCAACACATATCTGCCATTCTGTGCTTTAGGTCATGTTTAAAGCAGGTCTTAGATAGTCTTATTACACAAAATTTACTCTTGTGATCTATAAGAGAAGTTAGAATTTTACCTCCTCGAAAACATGCCTGGAGCTGTGTTTGTTTAATTCACACATGTTTGAATAATCCTGCATTATATAGTCTGTCTGCATCGCCAAAGCTCCAAATGCTCTGTTCCACCTTGTGATGTCAAAAAGCTGTAGTTTTTTTAACAGCTACCATTTACCTTTTATTCAGCAGAGATTGGCAATTCCAGGGCTGAAATCCTTCAAATGATTCTAGTGAAGGTGTATGGAGTTTAAAAACACAGTGGAGCACTTCCTGTATTACCACATGACATCACAAGGTGAAACAGAGAGTTTTCTGTTTGAGAGAAGAACTCAGCCTAAATATGGAGCTTTTTTGATGAGGAAACATTATAACATACATCAGAAAACAGTGTTACATGGGCCCTTTTACAGTGTTGTTTTTTTTTTTTGTTTTTTTTTTACATTAATATCAGGGATAGATGTGTTAAAAATCCATTGTATGTGATTTCTGGAAAAAAAAAAAAATTCTCAGAATGTACCAATGTTTTTCATTTAACACATACCAGTTGATTAGAATAAGACTCCAAAGACCACGCGTGTGAGTGTCTCTGACATGTCTTTAACCTTCACCAGCTGAGCCTCTATTTGAAAGACAATTTGTTCTTCCTCTATGGCCCATGTCCCATCAATAGTATTTCTTAACCCTGTCGGCTAGTGTCGTTAAAATGGCATCGAGCTGCAAAAATTAAATATAAATTGTCTCATTGTGAAGTAATTAATCACAGTAATGGTCTTTTTATTTATGATCTTGGTACAGGGCTGGTGATCTGACTGCTCAATGATGTTACATACACACAAGGAATTAACCTAATCTATCCTTCCATCCATCTATACATCTATCTATCTATAAATATATAAATAGGACAAAATTGTGTCTAATTTTGTGTATGCATGTTATGGCACTGTATATTGTCTAAAAAGAGAGTTCATAATGATTTTTTAAATTTTTTTTTTAATGTGATTTCTTAGCGGAAAAGGTATCCAGTATAGAGTCCTTTCTTCATATCAAAATTGAGTTTGATTTCTAAAAGGCTTGATATTACACAAAATTGATTACTATGGCAACGGTCCTAACTTTTCAGCATTCTCAAACCCATGAATAGAAACCTTTTTATTATTACAACAGAACAGACTAAAGACTAAGCTAACTAAACTAAACTAATCTTAACTTCTCCAATTCTAGACACCCCCGACCATCCCAAACCAGGCTGTGCGCTCCCCCCTCTCCCTGTACTCCTCCTCCGTGCTGCCCTCCTCGTCTCCTCCATGCTGCTGGCTATGCTCCTGCCCATATTCTCCCTCCTCATGGGGCTCACGGGCAGCGTGACCGGAGCCGCCATGACCCTGGTCCTCCCTTGCGTCTTCCACCTCCGGCTGCAGTGGCACGGCCTGACCACACGGGGCAGGCTGATCGACGGGTGCGTGCTGGGGCTGGGGGTGCTGTGTAGTGCCTCCGGACTGTTCTGTGCAGTGAAGAGGCTGCTGCAGGCTGGACTGTGAGAACTGAGAAGATATATGGTAACTGCTGAACAGGCGTTTTTACATTGTCGCTCGTAGCTCTTATGAGTTTTATAATGCTTTATCAGGGGGCAATTACATACAGTGAAACGTATTGATTTTTGTGGATTGATGTTGCTGTCAGTGGGTACATTAGTGCAATAGTGATTTACGAAACGTGCAATTCTTTAGATACTCTATTTTATTTAAAAGCACCGTACCTGATTTTTACTATCTTCAAAATGTCAAAACACAATGAATTCATTTTAGACAGTTTGCAGCGGTCCAAAGTTATTCCTCACTTGCCTTATGCATTCTGAGCATTTAAATTATTCACCTTGATGAGTTTATAAGCATGTTTTGCAACATTCAGAGGCCAGAGCGGAGTTTTGCGGTCATGGTAAAAGCTAACAACAACTAACATGCTAAAAGTGCACTTCTTGAAACTTATTTTAATGGTGGTAAGTACATATTAAGTAAGGGAGTAATGTCATTAAAGGCCGCGTTCCCAATCTCTTTACATGTATTTCAGCAAAATTTGTCTCACCTCAGTACACATATATTGTATAAGCAGCTCTTGAGGTCAAAAGTCCACCGTGTTCTGTTTGTGTTTAATTAGAAAATATCTTCTTGCCCAATAATCAGGAAGTGCTTGTTAGATGTTGTTAGCTTTACCGTCACGGCAAAACTCTGTACTCTGGTCTCTCAGAGCTGTGGAAAGTGCTTAAAAACTCATCACTGTGAATAATCAGGATGCTCAGAATACATAAGGTAAGCGAGGAATAACTTTGGACCACTGCAAAATCAACAAGTAAAACTGTATCTGTTAAAGGCAAATGTTAGACCTTGAACAGATTATTGTGTTGTATTATTAAATACATAAAACCATATTTACTCTGTGTATATTGTAGCGACCATAAACGGCAGGGTTGTGTTAAGAAAACCATGACATTTAACCGCATTGAGAAAATGTATGAAAGATTTTGAATAATACTGTATATAAAAACATATTCCACTATTGCATTGCCTACTCTTGAATTCAAATGGAATATATTAATTTTAATAGCTGTGAATATACTACAAATAGTATTGGGGTCCCACCGGAGGAGCTGGAGGACGTGTCTGGGGTGAGGGAAGTCTGAGAGTCCCTGTTTAGACTGCTGCCCCCCGTGACCCGGCCCCAGATAAGCGGAAGAAAATGGATGGATGGATGGATATACTACAAATAGGACAAAACTATGTCAGTATATTGTAAGTATATTTTAGTATGATATTAAGTGAGCTGCCGGGGTTGGAGGTTAACTTTCTGACTGATACAGAGCTGTTGTGTCCTTGGGGAAGACACTATGAGAGAAGTTGTAAGCAGTTCAATAAAAATACAGTGCTTTCAGTTTTGAATGCGTGCACCCATACATATGCTAAGATATATTGTTGTAACATTTTATAATATAATGTACCCCCCTGCTTGTCTCCATGGGAAAAAAAAAAAAAAAAAAAAACTGCTTTTCATAGAATGTTGCACAGTATGGCATTAAACTTCTGACATTTATTCAAAAAACAGACACACACACACACACACACAAAAATGCAATTTGCTGTAAAAAAAATAAAAAATAAAAATAAAATAAAAAATACCTTGAACAACTCACTGTGAGCGTAGATCCTCTCCACAGCTCGGACCTCTTACTTGGCCTGATGGCATCACCTATATATCTCTATGTAAAGATATACAAATAGCTCAACAGTAGCTCAGTTGGTAGAGTGTTTGTCCACTTATCAGAAGGTTAGCGGTTTGAATCCTGCTCTTGGCATAAACATTATTGGTTGAGCAGTCACATACCAGTGTCTGCGTGCACTGAATGAAAGTGTGTGTGAATGTGTGAGTGGTTTCTTGATGTAAAGTGCTTTGAGGGCCTTCAAGGTGGAAAAGTGCCATACTGTGAAACATTCCAAGCAAAGTAATAACATAATCCACGGAGACAAGAAGACAAGAAGATTACATATTTCCTGTGGTAAATGAAGTACTCAATTTTATTATTTAAGTAAAAGTACAGATACAGAGGGCAAAAAAAAAAAAACTAAACTAAAACTAAAAGTATCACATGTAAATCGCAATCTAAAAATGTACATCAACAGTAAAAAGTAAAAAATATTTCACACAAGGGTTGTTCATTTGTTTAAATGTTAAATGTAGTGATATTGATTCAAAAAACATATTTTAGTCAACACTAACAATACATTTCAGAATTTTTTAAATACATTTTGTGTATTTATTTTTCTTTGTTCAAAGCCGAAGCCTGAACTCAAAACTTTAGTGAGGATGTTACCACAAATATGGTAAAAAAAAAAATAACCCCTCAAATTATATTAAAAGTACTTTTTACTTTTCAGTCCAGTTAAAAAATGTAGTGGAGTAGAAAGTACAAAGTAAAGTTAAAAGTATCCACTTTAGAATTTACAGTACAGTACTTTTTTGCTTTGTTACTTTCCATCACTGCATATTGCACCTTTAATGCTTCTGTGTCTTCCTCACCAGAACTGATCTTTTCATTCACCTCATTAATGAAGTTAAAACAACTCATTAAGTGCATACATGGTACAGAGTATACTTGTGTAATGGTACAAGTGCACATATGTCTGAGTGAGTAGGAGTCTTCTTATTGTCTCTGTTTGAACATCTGTTTGTGAGTTGGCAGTCACAGGCTGCAGTGAGAGGAACAAGAGGACAAAAGTGTTTCATTTAGCACACTATAAAGTCTATGAAAACAACTGCAGGGAGGAGCGAGAAAAGGACATGGAACAAAGTGTTTTAAGGAAGCATAAGATTTCAATTTGAAATTCCACATGACCTAACTGTGTCCCCAGATGAGGACAAAAAGCTTTATTTGTTCAAATCAAATGTAGATTTTATGAATAACAGTTGTAATGCTTCTCAATTATTCTTTATTACAAAAACACTGAACATGATGGTCAAGTTGTTTATGTTGTAATTTGGTGTTTTGGTTGTCAAGACAATTATTCGATTTATTATGACATCTGATTTCTTTCTGATTGTTCACATCTGTGTAGGTTTTGACAAGGAAAACAGTGCAAAAATATAAATGAAAGAAAAAATGTTAAAGCTAGAGAGAATTATTATAAAAAGAGAGAATTATTTTAAAATTCAATCTACTTCCAATGTGTCTTCCCAACACAATAGTTACTCTACAAATCCATAAACTAACTGGCACATGACATTAGCAGGTGTTTTGGATGCTCACATTTCTCTTGTGCATGTTACACACATTAAAAACACATCTCATTATTGGCTTAAACTGAATATATTCCCTGTCATGTCTGTAATATTTTCTGATTGCAGTAAATTGTGACTTTGGTGTACTGTTGAGTGAGCGTTTTTACATTTGTAGCTTTGATGTGTTTTCTAAGGCTTGTGTGCTGTTATGTATGGTGAAAAGTATTGATTTTAGTGGATTGATGCTGCTGTCTGTGGAAACATTAGTGCAACAGGGATTTGTAGTCATCGTTCTTCAGATATCTTATTTTTGTGTTTTCTTTAATTTCCATGTATTGTTATTTTTTTTTACAAAATGTGTTTTTAAATGAAAATTGTGGTTGTCATTGATGCAGAAAATGTATCAATAGACAGGGTATTTTGCAAAATCAACTTATTGAAACAATGTTATAATGTTGTTACCTCATCAAAAACATTGTCTTAGATGTCATCCACGCATTTTTGAGTAATCTAGTGATCTCTCCCAGGCCCTATTTGAACCCTCCATACCAGCATGTAAAAGATATAAAGATATAAAAACACAAAACAATGCACTACAACTTCACAAACCTGATGCGATCTGCAGGAGTTTCATTAACATGATGCACAGTGATGGTGTTCTGATAGCGCTCTGAAGGGGGTGTGACTTACCACTCAGAGCATCAAAGACAAAACTGAAACTAATTACACATTTGAATGTTGTTTTTGGCAAATTTTATGCATTTTCAAAACAATAACATGGTGACTTAAATAAGTTAATACCTCAAGTAAAACTCCCCTTCTTTAAAGCTAAAAGAAGAGGCTCATTTCTATAGCTAATAAAAGTCACAGCTGAAACCCTATACTATGGGATACAGTGGTGACAGGAACTCCCACTAATATCATGAGACAATAAAGACATGCTGGGGCAATGCAAAATATGCTTAACAGTAACTATAGCAACAGTGGGAGGCACAGAGACACTATAAGAATTCATATAATGTCTCTCATCATTTTTACTCAAAGTTACATTTTAATCCATGCATGTTTGAGTAATCCTGTTTTATCCTGCATTTGAAGCTTGAGAGGTCAGAAAAATTTTGTTTTCACCTACCCCCTATCTGCTCTGTACTGCCTTGTGCTGAACATGCAGATTAAAAGTGTTTTAATAAAGTGTTACCTATTTTGTCATCTTTAATTCACATTTTGTATCATTATCTTTCCTTATCCTTTCCTTACATGTATACTAACAGAAACTCCACACTTATAATGACATTTAAACTCCTGAAAATTGGGTAGAGTAGCCAAAAATTGCACTCGAGTAAGAATAATGTTACTTAAAAATAATATTACTCAAGTAGAAGTACAAAGTAGCGATCCAAGCGTAGGGAAACTACTACTCAAGTAAGAGTAACTTTTGCGACCTAACATCTGATTTATAATTTGAAGTCTAAATCATAACTGAAGGAACATTGGAAGAAACACAAATAATGTACTCAAGTAAGAGTACTGTTACTTCAATAAAAATATTACTCAAGTAGGAGTAAAAGTATGCTGTTAGAAAAGTTCTTTGAAAACTACAATTTCGCAAGTAAATGTAACTGAATAGGCTAAATGTGAGTACTACCCACCTCAGCTCTTTGATACTTTTTTGGTCTTTATTTCCCTCACTTTCCCATGATCCCCTCCTCCCTCTCTCTCGTCTCTTTCTTCCTCTTTCTCTGTCTCTCACTCTCTTCTCCTCTTTCTTGTAGAGTTGGTGTTGCAAACGGTCTCTCGTCTCTGGTTTCACTCACGGAGCCTCCTCACAGGCGACAGGGCCACAGCACCTGTCGCCTCCTGTAGTGTGAGAGAGGGAGAGAGACAGGGAGGGGGCGAAGGTGACGGCGAGAAAGGAGGGAGGGAGAGATATAGAGAAGGACTGAGAAGGAAGGAGAGAGAGATGAGGAGAGGAGTGAGAGAGGGGGAGAGCAAGGGAGAGGAGGGGAGAGAGCGAGTGAGAGAGAAGGGGTGAGAGATTGAGAGAGGAGTGGGAGAGAGGGGAGAGAATGAAGGAATGGAGAGAGACAGACACAGCGAGAGAGAGGAGGGGAGTTAACAAAGGAGCGGAGTGAGAGAAGGGGAGAAAAAGCGAGAGAGGGGGAGTGAGAGGGGGGAAGAGCAAGAGAGAGGAGGGGAGTGAGGGAGAGAAGGCAAGGGGGTATGAGGGAGAAGAGGGGAGTGAGAGAGGAGGAGAGCAAGGGAGAGGAGGGGAGAGAGAGAGTGAGAGAGAAGGGGTGAGAGATTGAGAGAGAGGAGTGGGAGAGAGGGGAGTGAATGAAGGAGTGGAGAGAGACAGTCACAGCAAGAGAGAGGAGGGGAGTGAAAGAGGGGGAGGGAGAGAGAGCAAGAGAGAGAAGGGGAGTCAACAAAGGAGCGGAGTGAGAGAAGGGGAGAAAAAGTGAGAGAGGGGGAGTGAGAGGGGGAAAGAGCAAGAGAGAGGAGGGGAGTGAGGGAGAGAAGGCAAGGGGGTATGAGGGAGAAAAGGGGAGTGAGAGAGGGAGAAAGTAAGGGAGAAGGCGGGAAGAGAGTGTGAGAGAGAGGATTTAGAAAGAGCTTTGTACTGTCTGCATCTAATTATACATCGCTTTATTGTCAGAGAATCAGGAAGTGTACTGTCAGCATGCTAGTTATTAATATTATTGTTATTGTGAAAATTGCTTGTAAACTCATCACTGTGGATAATTATGGATGCTGGTATGCGTACGGTAAGTGAGGAAAATCTTTAAACCATTTAAGGTAAACTAGTTCTCTTTGACACATTTTTAAGACAGTAAAAATCAGGTACGGCGCCTTTGACTCTCCTTGAGTTTAATATTTAATCGTGAGTTGTAGATGTACTTTTATTCTTCATGTTCTTTTTGACTCCCTGACCTGTCTGCTCCTTGTCTGCCCGGCACACTTGGAAAAACACCTGACGTCTGGCCCTGCTTCCTCTAAGGCTAAGCTGCTGCTGCTTAAACACATGTAGGGGAGAGTCACTTTTCAAACGGCTGCGCTGAGGGATCCGATTCAGAGCAGGCTACAGAAAACATGTAAGCGAGATGGATTGAGTTCATTGTATACACACTGTAAGACTAAACCAGATCTACACAAGCCAGACCAAACTGGGCTCAAATCACGATGTGTGATTTAAATTTACTTGTAGAAGCACACGATAAGAACCTTAAAGGGCCCATATTACACTGTTTTCTGATCTATGTTATAATATTCTCTCATCAAACATAAGCCGGTAGTTATGCTTCGTTTCATTCACACATTCTTAACACACAAACCCTGCGTATTTAGGCTAACTTCTTCTCTCAGACTGAAAAGACTCTGTTCCACCTTGTGATGTCATGTGGTAATACAGGAAGAAGTGCTCCACTGTGTTTTTAAACTCCATACGCCTTCACTAGAATCATTTGGAAGATTTCAGGAATTGCCAATCACTACTCAACTAAAGGTAAAAGGTAGCTGTTAACTTAAAAACTACTGATTCATGACATCACAAGGTGGAAAAGAGCAATTTGAGTTTGGAGATGTAGACAGACTAACGATAAAGGGTGACTCAAACAAAATGAAACAAAACGCAACTCCGGATATGTTTTTGAGGTGGTAACAACATTATAACCTGGCTTAAAGCGAGTCAATGTTGTGTACTATAAGACCTTTAATCAATATTACTCTTAATTGAACAGCTGGTTTGCTATTCACTTATAATATCATGTGCTATTCATCTTTTAAATGCAAATCTGACCCCTAACTTGGCCTGGTGGCGTCTCCTTGGTGAGAGATAATGCCGTACTGCGGAACATTCGAGCAAAAATATCCTTCTTTATCCAAGAAAGGAACCATTGTGAATCAGCAACAAGCTATTTTCCATTGGATTGCCACAGTCAAAATGTTAACTTTTACACTTTAAAAGAGGTGTAGAAATAAAGGTTAGGTGGGGCAAAGATACAAATGATAGTGCTAGAAATAAAGTACCAGGCACTGCGCTGGAGCTGTATTTTAAAGGATACAATGTTTTATCATTTCTAAAACTGACCTTTTGAATTGACTTGCAAACTGAGGAGGCTTAAAAGTTATTACTGTAAATATTAAAATGAACAAAACTTTTGCTGCAGTGCACGATATATATCCTTTTTGTTGATTGGTGGTCGAATAGTATAATATAATAGTAGTAGTAATGGAAGTAGGATTCAATGCCCTATACAAACCAATGCACTCTTGGCTTTCTGATAGTAACCCCACTGAGTTTGTAATAAAGTGGATTTGTTTTGTTATCGGTCATTGTCACCGGTCTCACCAAAATAGTATTAAACATAACTGCAACTTCACTTTTCAGATGATTTATGATGCTATTTGTAGGCCTGGTTTGCTTTTAGCTCATAGCATTAAAACTAAATGCCCACTGTGTATTGGAGATATAAATATACAAATCAATTAAAGGAAATCCAATTATAGATTTGAGTGAAGTCAGTTAAATGTAATGGTTACACAGATGAATTAACTTGCATATAACTTCTAGTTTCAAAATTATTTAGCCTTAAAGGTCCTACATTACGCAAAGTGAGCTTTAATCCATGTTATAATGTTGTTATATCCCAAAAATACCTGAAGTTGTGTTTTGTTTGAGTAATCCTTTATTATTAGTCTGTACACATCTTCAAAACTCAAAACTCTTCCACCTTGTGATGTCATGAAGTGGTAGTTTCTAAGTTAACAGCTACCTTTTACCTTTTGTGCAGTGTATGGGGTTTAAAAGCATAATCAAGCAATTTCTGTATTACCACATGACATCGCAAGGTGGGACAAAGAGTTTTGTGTTAAATAATGCGTAAATATGCAGGATTTGTGCTTTAAAAATGTGTGAATGAAGCAAAACACAACGCTAGGTAAGTGTTTGAGGAAGAAACAATGTTGTAACACAGATCAGATGAAGTGTCCTTTAAAGATTTAATTGGATTCATATAACACCTTTCACTGACACTCAAAGATATTTCACAATCTGTTATTATTCGCTCTACATTCAATGGTGGTAAACTACTATTGTAGCTGTAGCATGGGTAGAGTGGGTTTCCAGTCTGAGGTCCACCTCCAGTCTGCACACCTCACTCTACAGGTGGCTCACACACCCCACTCATAGGCAGGTGGGTGAAATGTCTTTGCCTAAAGACACAACAACAGTATGCAACAGAGCCAGCAGTATGCAACATGTGTCATTCCCAGCAATCTCCCAACCAAATACTACCCAGCTAGTAGAGCCAGTTTTGTTCTGGCTAAAATCTTTTGAAGCTAGTCGCAAATGTCATTAAATCTGCTTAATTAAAACACAATTTAAAACACAACTCAAATTTAAATTATTTTTTTATTAATTCAAGTCTTTATAATCAAGACTTATTTGCAATGTGTTCATCTCAGTGTGAATTATTGCTAAGAATTGGTTTCAGTCAGAGATTAACTGTAGCACTGTTGCCATAGAAATTAAAAACTAAATATTATATCTTTAATTGGCAAAAGTCGTCAAAAATTACAGATTTTTTTTTTCTTTTGGTAAGCTTGTCTTGTGTAAAACTATACAAAACAATTACACTTAGCTCGCCCTCGTGTAATTACTCGTGCACTATTTTGGGGCACCAGGTTGGGCCGATGTGGGTTGAGGGCAGTTAAGTGTGATTGGATGAGGGTCAGGTGAGAAGGTCATGTCCCGTTGGAGCTCATTAAGAAGGATCTATGGCAGCGTCCAAGAGCCTGTCCTTCAAAAGACATGTCGCACCTGTGAAGAGTTGGGCTGCTGTACATGTGACGGGGAACAAACACAATATTGAGATTTGGGATTAACAATAGATGAGAGAGTATGCTTTTAATAGTGGTGTAGTACTTATCCTGGAGGTAGATCAGCATTTTACATTTTCGTATACTGTAAACCACAATATTCGTCTAAAATGACTCGTGTTTTTTAATGTGTTCCAGTTGGCGACAGTGGGCTTAAATGTACATTATAAAGGGTCCTTGCACCGGTGTAAACACATAGTTGCCCTCACCTATGCCCAGCTCAAAAAAAAATAATGTAGGCAGCAGCAGATATTTTGTTACTATAGATATAAAACAAATGTAGTCATTTGAGTGGGAAATTTAGGCTGCTGTAAACACATCAGCCCTGTGTCCAATAAAACTTGATATATTTTATTATTTTCAATATAAATGTATGGGCTATTGGGGACTCTCTGCTAGCCTCGGGGCCCTAAGCAGCTGCTAAGTCTGCTTATGGGCTGGACCGGCCCTGGTTATATCAATCTGCATTCATCAAAACATGACTGTGGAGGTTTTAGATGGCATCCATGCACGTTTGAGTAATCTAGCGATCTCTGTCTGCTTCAAAGGTGGGGTGCGTAAGCGTGAATGCAGCTAACTTATAACAACTATACACAATCAGAGGTCACAGCTATGCATAGAACATGTGTAAGATATATCAGCTTAAAGGTACCATTTTTTATTTTATTTTTTTGAAATGGTTAGAACTTAGGGTTAGGTTTCAAAATTTCTCTTAGAATACGCCAGTGTAACTATAATACTATAATACCCCACTGCCCACTCCAACTGTATAACATTGCAACCGGAAGGGCATCAGGCATAGAATTATTGCAAATCACTTTGGTATGGGTTCAAAAGGGAGCAAGCATATTTGCTAAGCAATTAGAATAAAGTTGTCCAAAAATGCATTGACAAAGTAGTGGCAGAGTAGTGTTTGCTGTAATAAAGCTCGTTAGCTGTGGTGTTGTGTGCCAGCTCTCTGCTCCATGTGGCTGAGGTGCACAGCGGGTATGGAACCTCCTCTTTAGTGTAGGCGTGCTCTGGCCGCGCTCACTAAGCCACTATACAGATAATGCATGAGCCTCCCACTGCACTGGCTGCCTTCACACTGATACTGTTTAGGCACATTAAAACGCATCTGCTTTCATTGGCTTTGTCTAGTGAATTGTGTATACAGGAGACATTTTAGGACTCAGTTGATGTTACATAAGAGGACTGTATTTTTGCTCATTGATTCTGCAAATTTGCAATGGAAGACACCAATGATTTTTAAAAGGGAAACACTTTTTTTCATTTTTTCTTTCATCATTGTACACGCTGGTCAAAAGAAAGAGAGTGATTGGATGAAAGCAATTAGCTAAAATGCTATCAGTATACAGGTATAATATATTGACCATTCAAACTGAAAAAAAAATTGTTTATCCTTGATCAAATTTAAATTGAAATTGTGTTGTGCTGAAAAAATATACAATGAACATACAATAAAATACAAATACATTATTACAATAAAATACAAATACATTATTATTTTTATGTATGTATTTTATTTTAATTGTATTTTTTTTATTATTATTTATTTAAATGTTTATCTAATTTATTTTAATGTATTTAATTCAATATATTTTTTATTTTTCAAAATATATATATATTTTATTTTATAAACAATATTTTTGATCCATTTTAATTGATTGAAGGCAGTTGTTTTTCAGCCAGGCTACTTATATAAATACATTTTCTTTGCCCTGTTTTTTCTTGCTATTTCAGTTACAACCCTGATCACCGGAGCAGTAGAACCACCAACCCCCTCAGCCTCTCTAACTCCTCCTCTTCACCAAGTTTGTTCACATCTAGTGAAGTTGAATTCATAATTAACATGAGCAAAAGATTCAATTGCATACAAGTATTTGCACATTGTGGCATCAGTATCCCCCCCGACTTAAAAGCGGGCCTGTTGTCAGAATTGGGCGAACAGTCCGGAGCAAAGCATTGTGGGAGCAGACAGGCTTGAGATGGTGTAAGTCTGTGTAACACGCTGTCAGCTGGAGAGCATTGAAATTGGTGCGAATGCAGAAGGTCAGCGCTAGGCTAATACTAGGGCTAGTTTTGAATGGGTTTTCTTCTTTGTACTTTTTTTTTTTTTTTTTTTTTTTTTTCAGTAGAGGAGCCAGGAATCAAAGAATCGTTTCACGCCGTCTAATCTTTGATGTTGCATTTTTCAATTCAAGAGCAAAAAAGCAGAGACTTTTTTTATTACGTGAAATTGACTCACGGTAGAATGTTGACTGGAGTTGTGTTTATTGGTCTGTCTACATCTCCAAACCTCAAAACGCTCTGTTCCACCTTGTGATGTCATGAAGTCGTAGTTTAATGGCTACCTTTTACATTTTATTTAGTAGAGATTGGCAATTCCAGGGCTGGAATCCATATGATTCTAGTGAAGCTGTATGGAATTTAAAAACACAGTGGAGCACCTCCTGTACACAAGAGTATTTTCCGTTTGAGAGAAGAACTCAACTTAAATATGCAGGGTTTGTGTGTTAAACATGTGTGAATGAAACGTAACACAACCCCAGGTCAGTTTGTGATGATTTTTTTTTTTTTTTCTTTTTAAGGAAAGAACATAATGACAGAAAATAAGCATAATATGGGCTTCATTTCAGTGGCTCAGGTGGCTCAGGTGAGGTGAAAGGGAGACAGTAGCTTATTTGGTAGAGTGTTTGTCCACTGATCCAAAGTTTCCCAGTTTGAATCCCGCTCTTGGCATAAACATCATTAGTAGAGCTGTCATATCCACTGACCCACAGGTTGGTGGTGTGATTCTAGCCCCAACAAATGCATGCTGTCGTTGTGTCCTTAGGTAAGACACTTAACCCACCTCTCCTCCAGTGTCTGCATACACTGGCGTATAAATGTGTATGAGTGTTTCCTTGAGGTAAAGGGCTTTAAGTGTCTTGAAAGTGGAAAAGCGCTGTATAAAAATGTGACCATTTACCCTTGTCAGTTCAGTTTCAGCTCTATCCAGGGAATCTGTTGATGTAATTTATTATTTTTATTTTTATATACACTAGCATATGTATTTATTCCTGCAATTTTGAATATATTCTGTATGAACTTATTTCTACAGATTGGCTAGGCTACTAATCAATCTTTACAAAAAAAAAAAAAGACAAAAAAAACTTACATTTGTATAGAGAGTTTGAATGCAGTAAACCCCTCCAAATCACTATACAAAATATTCAAACCCACTTCTGCTAGACATATCATTTTCATTTCATTACCTCTTGGCTAAAATTGAACAAAATCCAGTCAGCCTTGCACATTTTGGTGTGAATTTTGAGGACTTGCTTGAGAACCGAGTTGTCATTTGAAACTAGATCTGAATATTTCATCAGTCACCAATATGCACATAGACTGAACAAAGAAATTTACATTGACCTGACCACGATCCTATATTCTTTTTATGATTTACTTGTAATAACCTGCTGTAAAACCAAGCCTGTGTTTTGAAGCTTTGGGTGTGCACTTGGTATGCAGGGAATAGATGAGGCAAGATGGATGTATTGGAGGTTGCTGGGTGAGCCTGGAAGCACATTATATTAAATCCAGTTTGGTCAGTTGGCGGTGTCATAAATATTAAGCAGAGGTGGGCAGTGCTACAAGTCTATCAGGCCTGTACGCTCTCATTCATCAGAGCTACTCATCGGCACATCCACGCTTGGCAAGAGACTGCTTTATCTGCGTGCTCCAGCCAGGACCCCCACCGCCCCCACCCCACTGCCGCACCTCCTCCTCTCACCCCATCCCTCACTCTCACTCCCCCCCGCACACAACCCAGCCGGCGCGGTCCCATAAGCTGACACTTCCGTTGGCTGGAGAGAACCAGGGAGGGTATGCCAAAGACTGCTAAGGTCCAAATCCCCAAATTGATCTTTTCATCCAAGTCATCTTCCTAAAAACATAAGCCAGTGGAAATGGTTTCTGTGTTTTGTATTTGACAAATTTTGTGTTGAAATTTTGAAGATATTTTTTATTTGTAACTGAAATCTGAGCCATGAAGAGCCTATTGTAGTTTTGATTCCTGGTTTTCAGATTCAAGAATGTGACAGTGGTGGTTGCCAGTATTCTTGTTGATAATAGTATTGCAAAATAAATATCCAAAAGGAAATCCACAACTGTTAATGGAACTATTGCGTTATTAAGCCACACCAAACACGCGTACAAGTCTGTGCAAAGCTCCTGATAGATAGATATAGATATAGATATATATAGATATATAGATATAGATATATATATAGATATATATAGATATATAAATAGATATATATAGATATAGATATATATATAACTTTGAGGTCTTTTTACAAATCAGCCTTAAAAACATTTTTCCTTACTTTTTTATATTTTTTTCTGTTGCTGTGTCTTTCCTTTATTCTTTCTTATTTTTAAATCACTTTAAATAGAATACAGTACATAAATAAATGGTAAAAAATTATTTTTATGTTTTTTTTAAATAGGCCAAATAAATAGGCTACATAAACAAACACTGAAGGTAACGAAGAGCAGATGGAGTAGCTGAGGAGGTTGATAGTTCTGCTGGGTACATGGCAACCTATGCAATCCCCTTTTAATAATACTCCTGCTTTTTCCTCGTCTGCTCCAATCTGTTGCTACATTTGAATGGCTCTTGCACTGCCTCTCTTTATCTGCTTTGTGCGACTGCAGGCCAGATGTGCCCATGGCCCAACTGCTACTGCTAATAAAACGAATATCCGGCTAACCTACGAGGCTAAATAAACAACAATAACTGCTCACATTGCACCAGAGCCGGCCTCATTATGATAATTAAAGACGCTAACGAGCTGAGCGGGGTTTTAATCGTAGCTGGTACGGGGTCAGCAGATGTGCGCCATGCTTCTCCATACAAAATATACAAAATAGATCTACTCTGCTAACTGTCTCGCGAAATGTGTGTGTTTGTGTGTGTGTGTTTGGTTACCGATGATTTCTCTCACTTAGCCTAGTTACACATCTGTTATGCTAAGGATTAGTTTGCATCGCATGTCAGAAATTAATATAGCTTTGGTTGTGTAACAAAAAGAAAGAATGGGTCAGAAAGGGTCAGTTTTGATGGGGGCCTAGATGCAGGTGTTGTTGAAGAGGAGGAGAATAGAGAGGCTGAGGAGGTTGATGGTCTGCTGCTGTGGTGGAGGTGCCGTGGGGGAGATTTATGGTTGAGTTTAGATCCACGAATACAAATAAACACATGATATTTTCATTTAAAATAAAATATTAAATAGTTACCTAGAAATCACTTGGCTGCAACATTTTTTTTTTTTTTTATGTTTTTCTGGGGTCATTCTAATGTATATAAACATTTGTTGTTGCTTTCTTTTCATTCAGTGGCTGCTAAGGTGCCTGCTCACACTGTAGTTTGAAGGTGCATATAGTTTTAAACCAGGTGTACTTACATCATCTGAGTCCGGACACTGAGATTTGGATACTCCTACCCATTGAAGTCTTTTAGAGTTTTGAGTCAAACATAGGGTGTCTTAATATGTATGATGAACTGTTTGCGTAAATATAGGAAACATCTTGGTATAGGAAATCCATTTGGTAGGACTGTATCATTTCTCTCGTTTCTCTCTGACCTCCTCTCTCTCTGGCCAGCCAAAACCACACGCACTGACAAAACTTTACAAAGACATGTGGGTCTGGAACCATATCTAGTCTCCCTGAGTTCAGACAGGTGTGATTGACAAGCGGATTAAACAATCATGTGAAATGCAGAAATGCATGGTCGTTTGTGTCAAAACAGGACTGAGAAACAGCCCAGATTTCTGCAGAATCAACAACCGAAGCACTAAAATTTTATGAGGTTTAAATGAGTTATATATTTAGTTCTGAATGATGCCAGAATTTTTGAGCAGAAATGTCTTCTGTATTTCAAAGGCACATAAATCAGTGGCTTTGGTTGGACCATCCCACGTTAGCATGGAGGTCTGTCATGCTCTGTGGTCTGATTTCAGACCCTTCTGCATTCATCCTAAATGTAGAAGGTCTTTTGTTTTTTTAGTTTTGGTCTTTAAATATTCATATTAGCCCATTCTACATGTTCCTGATGTTTTTATTTGACTATTCTGACTGTAAATCAAGATATGAGCATGAATTGCAAATCAGGCATCTTCTTTCTCTGATGTGTTTCCCGCTAACATTAGCAACACGTTTGATGCTAAACTAACAGTGCCGGCCGGAGGGGGCGTTACCTTCAACAGCTATGCTCCAGATTGACTCTTTGGTTGCTATGATACTTGTGGTCGGAATTCCAAATATGGAACTCGGCTCTAAATTCGACAACCTTCATTTGACTGGAGCCGAACGCTGTGGGTGACGTCACGCTCACTTAGTCCGCTAACGCTAACCCTAAACCCCAACAAAATCATCATTTTGTTAAGCCAATCTATCATACAAATCCTTCACTACATTGTGGAAGACACCTGACAGGATCCAAGCTTCAAAGTATATTTTCTGCATAAATATTACAGCAAACCTCTCTTGTTTCCCTATCAGTTTTGGTCTGTTTATTGAAATATACTGTTGTTCAAAACTTGACATGAACCATTTGACCTCTGAATCGGGTTACTCCTCTCTATATATTGCTACTCTAATGTTATAACAGCTGTGGTTTGGATAGACAGATGATGATTAAAATGAATTTGCTGGGACACAGATCACATGTACAGCGGCCTATATGTGGACCGCTGTATGGCAACGCCCCCTGCTCATGTATTGTGTGTGTTGTATTGTGTGTGTTGTATTGTGTGTGTTGTATTGTAGTGCAGGGGGGTCAGTCATTAGACATATTAGTTTCAGCAGCTGTTGGAAAGCCTCAGTTCTAAGGCAGGATATGGGATCAGCTTTAGACTTTTTACTGTGTGAAAGGGTTTGTATGGGGAGATCTGATCTGCGGTGAATGGCAGTTTGGGAATATACCAACTTCAGGATTTGTTAAAAATTGAGGTCATTTTCGGGCCAAAATAGTACAGTGAAAGTAATTATAAAGTAAGAAAGATGGTGGTTTGATTTCAACTTGTCTTTTGTTCTCTGCATGAGGGATATTATTGACCCTAAAGGCTAAAGTTAAGTCTATCCGATGATTAAAATGGTTACTCAAGAGAATCACCAATGACCCAGCTCACATTGTGTTCTTAGAGTATGAGTTGTTGCTATGCGGGTGGCGCTATAGAGCAACCAGATATAAAACCAATAGCAATAATTCTCTCTGCTATAACACTGACCAAAATGAAGCAGCAGTAGTGTTGTACAGGGCAGGCCTTGAAAGCTCGGCTCATGCCACAAAAGCTATAGATCAACTATGAACTGGACTGTATTTTTTTTTTTTCTTTTTTAATGGCCGCTTTTGGAATATCAAACTCGTTACTCTCTGGCAGGTGGGCAAACACTTAACACACTGTGCAACTGTCACCCCAGATAGTAATGTCTAATATAACAGCAACAAACTGACAGCTTCTCTCATTGTTGTAAGCGCAAGTTAAAATCTATAGCTTTTACTTTGCTTTTCCTCCAATCTTCTGTATCCAATCATGAGTTGCTGCTTTTAACCTTTGACCTATGTGTGAAAAAAATGAAATAATCTTCTATGTACAAGACAAACTACTATTATTTAACGGCTCCGTGGAGGAAGCATTAACAATATGCGTTCCCATTCAAGTGTCTGTGCTCCAATAACTGTAAAAGATGTGCTCTCAGCTTCCTGGTCCAAAGCTAACAGCCCTGATGGGGGTCGTAACCTGTAAAGTGCTGTGCCTCCTCTGTCTTGTCGCTGTAGGCAAATTCAAATATAGTAATTAAAGGAGCTGGACCTGGTTTTTGGGATTTTCTCATATTGTTTCAACATTTTTTTTCCTTTAAATCTGAATAAACAGAGGACCTCACTGGACAAAAATGCAGTGTTTATGGCTTGTACTCCAAAGTTTTCTCAATTATACAATACAGTATTATAATATAAAGGGCATTCATCTAAAACAGAAGTAATTAAAGGTGCTGTTCCAGATCTGAATGTCTTAAAACGTGAAAAACAGAACTGAAAAACAGAACTGAAAAACAGAACGGCTTGCAGTGGTCCAAAGTTATTCCTTACTTACCCTTTGCTTTTCGAGCATCCTAATTCTTCACCCCGATGAGTTTATAAGCAATTTTCACAACTTTCAGAGACCAGAGCCTAATGACAGTAATGACAACAACAACTACCATGCTAAACACACACTTCCTGATTATCTGACAATATACCTCTACTGGGACAAGAGAATGTAGCTGAAATATGTGGAGCAAAATCAAGTACAGGAACTTTAAGTAATCTTCAAAGTGCAAATGACACATTTTCTAATTCTGACTTGGTTTGGTGGAACAGTACCTGTGGTAAATATTTATCATGGTTTTACATCAGTTAAGTGGCATTTTGTGAAGAAAAGTTGAAAAGCAAGGTAAAATGAATCCACAAGGAGTACATTTTTCTGGCAGTTTAAACCCTTATATATAAAGAAAATATATTATCATTATTTGTATTAGTCTAATCATAACTGTTTTGTAATTTGGTCACATTTTGGTCACATTGTTATATAGCCAGTGAACACAGACCCTGGAAGCGAGGTGGGTTATTAAGTGTCTTGCCCAAGGACACAATGACAGCATTCACCTGTGAGAACTGTGGGTCAGTGGATCCGACTGCTCCACCGATGATGATTATGTTGAGAGCAGAATTTGAACCACCAACCTTCAGATCCATGGACAAACACTGATTTCAAACAAGTTCCGTCCCTTGTTAACATTATGGTTGCCAGGTAATAGTTATGAAATTACCTCTGTGTATGTCATTTCTGCTGCTCATGTCTAACCAGGAAGTAAAATTATAAACAAAAAAATGTAATAAATCTTAAACATTATATTGTTAACTATGTTTCTGTGAGTCTAAACATGCACTTTACAGATTTCAAGATTAATTTAGCGGAAAAAAAGTGAACAGTCCTGGCTTGGTCGTATGTGTCTCACCAGACAAAGGATTGGATATAACTTTTCAATTATACTTTTATATGTAATAAGTGAAAAAAAAAGTTGAAATTGTGTATTGGGGGATGGAGATAAGGGGGCAATGGGCAGTCTATGGGACAGTAAAGGCCCTATGGTAATTTCCTGTAGTAATAGCAGGAGCTGTTAGTGAGATAGATGGTCCAGAGAAGAGGTGGAAAACTCCAACTCAGCGTTTTGTACTTTATCTATTAGAGTGGTAATATTGCATGACTAACTCGGGTGTGCACCCCTCCCCCCTCCTCCCTCCCCCTCCTCTCTCCAGTGTCCATTATGTTGACTAATGAGAGCCTTACTGTCTATTTGAGTTGAAATGCTTTTCTCTGTCTCAGGTAATGCATTTGATCAGTTTTGGGATTTAAAATGAGAGTTGTGGCTTTTTTTTCCCCTTTAATTTTTTACATTTTAAAGAGACTATATTGCGATATTTTTGGATCTATAATGTTTCCTCATCAATAAAAATACCTTGTGTTTTGTTTCCTTCACACTAGTTTAATACACAAACCCTGCATATTTAAGCTGTGTTCTTCTCTCAAACAAAAAACACCCTGTTCACCAAGTGATGTCATGCCGTAATACAGGAAGTGCTCCACTGTGTTTTTAAACTCTATATACCTTCACTAGAATCATTTGGATACATTTAGCCCTGGAATTACGAATCTCTATTGTACAAAAGGTAAAAAGTAGCTGTTAACTTGAAAACTATACATGACGTCACAAGGTGGAACAGAGCATTTTGAGCTTTGGAGAATTATACAAACTAACAATAAAGAGTTACTCAAAAATGTGTGATTGAAACAAAAGAAAACTCCAGGTATGCTTTTGATGACGTAACAACATTATGACATGTCTTACAGCTCTCAAGAGTATATAAGACCTTTAATATTGAATTAGTTAAATTGGGGGTAGACACAATAAACAAATGGATAGCTTGCTACATTACTTTGGGGAATTTCCAAGCCAGATGCTCTTCCCAACGTAACCAACCATTTTACTGTGAGTGGAGAAATGTGTATGTGTGTGTAGGAACTGAACACACTTCCCTCTGGTTCAAGGTCAATGCTTAACGCACAGCAAGATATTTTCCAAATGCTTCTATATCATTATTCTAAACAGGTAGTTTCTGTGACTATTACATATATTGTATAGGTTCTGTTCATTGTCATGTATTTTAAATAGAGTAATACTGTCCAAGGATGTTAACCATATTTCAAATGTAAAATGTATGGTATAAAAAGAACTACTTATGTATTGAATGGGGGATGTTGAATGTGTCTGTGTTATGCATGTGGATGGAGTGTACATATGTAGAGATGTGATTTTGAAGCTAAGTGAAGCCTTGACATATGAAGATGCTATGATTTAACTGCATATTGACGTCTTGCAAATATGTTGTTTTTTCATGGAAATATTTTTGCTTTGCCTAGCCCTAGAATGTTCCACAGTATGGCATTAAAATAGTTTTTGACGCCACCAGGCCAAATGACAGAGTTGTGGAGAGGCACGACTGCTTATAATGGGAATGGATGTTTAGTTTAAGCCATAGACTGTATGCATAAATGGACATAGTTAAAGAGCGACCACATTCCAAATAGGAAGTGCAGCTCCATCAAATGTGGCTCTAATTCACTTTACATTGAAAAAATGTCACCTCTCTCTCTGCATCAGCTACTGTGAGCCTTGTCATTTTGGTCTTAAAATGTTTGTATTAACTCGCTCTATATCATCCTGGTATTTTGTGTCCAAAAATCCTGACATGAACATTAATAACAGACAAATCAGGCACCTTTTATCCTAGAGGTCACTCCCACTAATGTTAGCAACTAGTTTGATGAGAGCACTGCTAAGCACCCTCCCTCTGCTAAACCAGGGGTGTGGACGGGAAGAGGTGTTAACTTCAACAGCTTCAGTCCAGATTGGCTCTTTGGTTGCTATGATACTTGCGGTCAAAATTCCAAATATGGGACTTAGCTCCAAATTGGCCCTTATAACTGCTAGCCTCGATGAGCTTTTTTTGACTGGAGGCGAACGCTTTGAGTGAAGTCACACTCAATTAATCCACTTCTTTATACAGTCTATGGTTTAAATGATAAAAATATCGCCAATGGAATGAATAAACGACTAAACCTGCTGGTATCCATAGAGATATTATAGCTATGCTTAGAATGTCCCACACTAAAGCATTTATTCAATTACATTACCTTGCATTCTTACTTTTGAATCAGTTTGCATCACATATCTAACATCACCTTGGATATAGATATGTTTAATGCCATTCTATGGGATATTCCAGGCTAAACAATAACCAATCCCCATGGCAAAAAGCAGGTGGCGGACCCTCCACTTGAAAAGTTACACAACGCCCCTTTAATTTTCAGTAACTGGACTGCAGCTACACTCTTGACAATGACAAACTCCAGCATAATAATAAATCCAGTGTGTAATTGATATGAATAAACCAGTTCAACAGTTCTTCCTACCTTGTTTTCTCCTCGCTAGCTCGCTTACTGGTCCCATATGTGCCTCCGTGTGTGTGTGTTATACCCCAGTCAGGCTGCGTCTAAGTGGATTAAAAACAATGAGAGCTTTGTGATGAAAAGACAATAGACTTAGTTTGTGCTCTGCTACATCTCTGCCTCTCTAAACTGGATTCTGCTTCCTGCCTGGCTCCTGACGCTCTCCTCCCCAAACAATGAAGATAAACCTATTGTGTGGTACTGTGTCTTCCCAAGTGACAGATAAACTCAATATTAACCATTCATAAAAGACGATGGTCAAATATGAGAACAGTATGGCTGTGTGCTACTGCCGTGTGGGTAAGAATTGTTTCAAATGGAAAACTAAAATTATTGTACACTCCTTATGTTTTTGAGTAAATTTTCATATAAACTGGTGGTTCGAATCCCGCTCTCTACATAAACATCCACTGATCCACACATTATACATTTATTTATAGAGCAAAATACATCCATGGCATTATAATTACTATAAAAACAGCGCCTGATTTTGGCCTTGGTTTCTGAGTGTTTCTGTGTGCTCACTGTGGACCAGAGTGATTGAGACTTCCAGTAGGCAGACAGCAGCTGGTCTGATGGCATAAGCAGTGTGAGGTCTGCGTGGTCACGGAGCACTCCCCACGTCCCAAAGATGGATTTCAGTTATTATTTTATTTTTTGAGTTTTCACCTTTAGATCTGGGATGAGTCGTAGTTCGGACCTGTTTGTACTTGATCAGAAAGCCATATAAGAATAGCTACAAATACGGTCTAAACCACGGGACAAATCCAGAACTAAACCAAATGTATATCAGAGCTTAACTCGGCTCAAACCAGGATACATGCAATTTGACCCTTATTTGGATGTCATGCGTATATATACATATATATATATATATATATATATATATATATATATATATATATATATATATATATATATACATATATATATATATATTTTTTACAGTATATATTTTTTTTAGCTTTCTACCATATTATCAGGTTTTAGATTAATTCATTCCTCCATTTTTCAGTAATTTAGCGATCTCTCCCGGGCCCTACTCTAACCCTCTTACGCTTAGATACAAGATTCTGTCCTATGCTCCGCCCACAAGCCACATCGTCAATGCTGCGACACTCCAATTCCCCATAAATATACAAAAGCATTATACAAAACTGTGCACAACAACCTGACAAACCTGATGCAATGTGCAGTAGTTTCATTAGTGGGATGCATGCTGATTGTGTTGTGATAGTGCTCTGGAAGTGGAGTGACTTAGCACGGAGAGCAAAAGAGGGGAGACTCAGAGCACTAAAAAGTGAAACTTATAAAGCTTTAACATGTTGTTTTTGGCCAATATAGCATTTTCAAAACAATAAAAGGTACCATGGTGATCTTAATATGTTTTATGTTAGCAATGAATAACCCATAGACATGAACTACTCTCTCTTTAATCTTTTAAAAATTCTAGATTTCTAAAAAATCTCTGCGCCAACATTTTTTCACTTGTTCTAGATCCTGATTATCATACAAAACTATACAAAAAAAATAAATTAATTAAATCATAGTTTGCATTATACATTACTTGTCTCACAGGTTCCACTGTGTATAATCAATAAAATAATTTTTCTATGTTGTCCTTTCTTTTCCTGGAGCACATTTGCACAGATGAGAGTGTAAAGAGGGTCGGGGAGATCACTGCGGTGGTAATTAATCAGTAATTAGTGCTTTGTGACGTGTTGTAAATTCATTTAGTGATTCCTGATTGGCCCATCTGCTGCGCTCTGCTCCTCACCGCTCGCTCTCATGCAGCTAAAGCCTATATCAGGTGTAATGGTGTGCTCTGATTCCACTGTGCTCTGGGCTCCCTGCAGACAGACAACCCGATAACAGCAGCCTCTCCAATAGAATAAGCAGTGTGTCGCCTGCACGGCCACGTAAGCGCTCACCACCTCCAGAGTCTAAGAGTGAACCAGGGACAAACAGGTTTATCTGTGAACTGGGGACTGTCAATTTGATTTTATTTTGATTTGAATGTTGCTCTTTTTAAGTAATCTAAACCAAAACCTATTCTAAGTACTGGTTTAGTTCTGCTTTAGTCCAGGTTTAGACTACGTCCCCACTTCCATGCACAGAACTAAACAAGGATTGGAACACAAACCAGAAGAAAACTCAAACCATGGACCTGAAGAGGACTAAAACCAGGTCTAAATCATGACTTAACTGGGGCCAAACTTGTATTTATGAACTAATATTAATCATACACGTTTTCTTTTACATGGAGCTCATTTTAAACATCAAACTGACTGGATTATTCAACATTTTGCCTGTGATGCTCAAGCTACCATAAGCAGCTAATGTGAGCAACTATGTTTTAAGTAAACTACCTAAACCAAAAACCTATTCTTAGTGCTGGTTTAGGTCTGCTTTAGCCCAGGTTCAGATTACGCTCACACTTCCACATACATCACAAAAAGAATAAAAGCCAGACCTAAACCAGGACTGAACATGGACTAGAAAAGGACTACAACCAGATCTAAATCATGACTAAACTAGGGTCTTGTAATAAATAATGATCAAATCTGAGGATCTGATGGATCTCATGTTAAACACTAAACTAACTGGATTATTCAACTTTTTGCCTGCGATGCTCAAGTTACAATAAGTGGCTAAAGCTAGCAACGTTACATTATTATGGTTTATTCATTCAACAGTGTGTTAAACCAGCTTTTCTTTCTGTTTTCGTTCATTTGTGGTGCACAGTTAAAGAGGGGGTATTGTTCAAAATCGACTTTTTGGACATCACCATAAACATGCCTGAAGAGGTTTTAAATGTCATCCATCAGAATATAACATTTTTCATTTCCCAACATGGTGATCTAAGTATGTCATACTTAGATCACCATGTTAGCTATTAATACTCCATAAAAGTGCAATACCCCCACTTTAAAGACCAGTCCATGTCCCCTGTTGTCTTTTCAACTATCGCAATGCATGGTGGTCTATATTGACTGGCTGGTGGCAATTGCTGTATATTACATTCCACGGTGGATTGTGGGAAATATTGAGTCCACAGTTTTTCACCCCCTGGACATTTGGCTTGCATTAAAATGGCATGACCGCTGTTTAGTGGCCTATGTACAGAATAGTAGTGTGAACAAAGTAAACTCAACTATCACATGAAAAAATCTACTTAAGAAAAAAGTATTTAAGCACCCTTTAAAAATGTACTATAGGAGTAAAAAGTATAAAGTGTTGTTCATTTGTTGAAGTGGTAAATGTAGTGATATAAATTAAAACATATCACTACATATTAACAGTAATCAATTTTTTTTTTTTTTTTTTTTTTTTTAATGAATTTTGTGTATTTATTTTTGAATAATTTTTGAGCCAAAGCTTGAACTCGAAAACTGTAGTTTGGTAAAAATAACCCCTCATCATGTGAAAATACTTTTTACTTTTCAGTCCAATTAAAAAATGCAGTGGAGTAGAAAGTAGCGATACCTACTCTGAAATGTAGAGAAGTAAAAGTAAAAAATATCCACTGTAAAATGTACAGATACAGATACCAAAAATTCTACTTAAGTACAGTAATTTAATCCTTTTACTTCATTACCCTCCACCATTGATGTACAGTGTTGAGAGGTAACTACATAAATGTACCAAAAAGCACATACACATCTTGGGTGCTGAATCCTGCAGTTATTCTTGCATTCTGGTGGTCTTCAGAATACAGCTACTTTCCTAAAATAAATTGGAATTTTTTTCACAAACTGCCACTTGACTGGTGTAAAACTATAGTAAATATTTCCCACCAAACTAGGTAATAATTTGAAAAACTTGAAAACCTGCCACATGCACTTTAAACCTCCTCTCCTCCACCTCCACCTGCGCTCCGTCCTCCACAGCACCGCCCTCTCCTTTGTGACAGCAGTCGAGTGCACCCATCAGCAGTCAAGTGCTCGGTTCACACTTCCCTCGCTCACGTTTTCCTTGATATTTCCGCCTCAGAGACAGTCCCACCTCTGCACTGCCCTGTACTGCCCTGTACTCTCCTCTGTTCTATGGAGAAGGCTGATTTCTGTCCACTGGTCTCACAATGGCCGCCAACCTCAGGATGTGTCAGAGTGGTCCCTGCTGTGGCACTAAAAGCTCTGCGCTGACACCCACATTGTAGAGTTTGTTCAGAGAAGTGAATGGGCAAACGGTTACTATAAAAGTGGATGTATTTACACTGTAGAAAACCTGCTTGTGGAGCTGAAGTGCATTCGTTTTACAAATTTTAATGAGTAAGATGAAACTAATAATTACATTTCCATATCTACAATGTTGGGAGGTAACAGTACCAAAATATATATACACATTTTGAGTACTGTATACCTGAATACAGTTACTCTCTTAAAGTCAATTTAAGTGAAGTTGGTTAATCTCAGCTTGGATGTAAATTGAGCATAAAACTTGAAATGGGCAAACATTCATAGAACTAGGGTTACATTGACTAACCTGAGTTTTATGTTCTATGTTAAGTAGCAGAATAAGGGAGTTAAATCAAACTTGTGTTTTCATCCATGAAGCTATTCAAGTAAATGCCTTATCCCTGTCCTCCACCATCTTGCGCTTCCCACTTCAATTCTCGTCCACCTCATCTCTCTATCACCGCAGCAGAATCATCAACCACCTCAGGCTTTCCCACTACTCCTCTTCACCCCCGTATTTTCCATGAGAAACAGACTTCACCATGCTTGACAATGTTGATAAGTCATTCAACATAATCAACTGTTTAGCCCATAGTGTCATGATTGGAAGGGCAGTACAAGTGTGTATTTACACTCTATGTTCTCTGCATCGCCCCATTCACAGCCCATCCCATTATATAACGCACAAAAGCAGCACCAGCCGCTCTGTCGTAATCATAATGAAACTGGTTCTCGTATCAAAACTGCTTCCTATTAGCATAACAAGTGACCTTTTCCTATTGGCTGGGATGTGGTAGCTGCAGTTCAAATCTCGATAACAACCTGGAATTAATGTCCAGTGTAATGGAGTGTGGGCATTTGGCAGGAGCCGGCAAAACAATGGGAAAAGGTGCCGAGTTCGGAGTGGGCGACCGGAGTGGCTGAAGACAAGTGCACCACAATAGGTTTCATGTTGAGAATTCCTACTGGGATGGAAAGTCGGAGTAATGGCATTTCCAATTGTACTTCCAAGGGCTCCTCATTATCACCTTTCACTAGCATTGCACAATGGGTTCAAATACTTTTATACTCTCTCTCTCTCCCCCTCTCCTCCACAATGGCTTGTCCTCCTGCCCGGTCCTCTCCTTGTTCCTTGTGCGGTGAGGTTTAATTGCATGGCTGATTAATTATAAGGGAATCAGCGAGGGTGAAAGGGAAAGCTGGCATTTCAGGTTACAAAGTGGAGAAAGTAGTCTGCACCTGCAATGCTGGTAGACGAAAGTAGAAAGGGTAATGTGTTCACCTTTGTTTTGTTTGTTAAAAGTAGACGTCAATTGGATCTAAACATTGTCTTGAAAGGATAAACTGGAGCTGTGCTATTTTTGTAATAGCTGTTGAGCTTCATTGGTATGTACTTAAAGGTGTACTATGTAACTTTTCTAGAAGGAAATCTGTTACCTGCTTTTCTTTGTGGAGATGTTATTGCTTTTGGTTGTCTCATATTTATTTAATGGTCACATTTTTATATAGCCCTTTCCCACCTTCACTCAAAGCACTTTACATTAAGGAACCACTCACCCATTCACACACACTTATACTCCAGTGTATGCAAACACTGGGGGCAAGGAAGATTAAGTGTCTTGCCCAAGGACACAATGACAGTATTCATTTTTGGGAGCTGTGGGAGCCAACCTGTAATCTTTATAGTGAGTGTGGGATTCGAAAACCTTCGGATCAGAGGACTCACTCAACCAACTGAGTTACTGTTGCCCTGGGGAGGTTTTTGTCATTCAAAAATATATTAAGACAGCTGCAGTACATCCAGAACGCTGCTGCTCAGGTCCAGACTAAAACCAAGAAGTAGGAGCACATAAGTCCTGTGCTCAGGTCTCTGCACTGGCTCCCGTGGCTCAGAGAATAGACTTTAAAGCAGCTCTGCTTGTGTACTAGTCTAGCCACTAGTCCGTGGCCTAGCACCAAAGTACATCTCCCACATGTTAGTGCCATATGAACCATCTCACACTCTGAGCACCTCAGGGACTAGCCTCCTGCTGGTGCTCAGAGTCAGGACTAAACATGGGGAATCAGCGTTTCAGTTTTATGCAGCTAAAACCTGGAACATTCTTCCTGAAGATGTGAGACAGGCCTCTACTTTGACAACGTGTAAATCCAGGCTTTAAACGGTTCTGTTTAGCTGTGCATATGAATGAATGTTTTTTTTTATTCTGCATTCTTCTCTTTTAATTATCATTTTATGATGATTAATTGTGATTATTTATGTTTTGATTTGTTGTATTGTGATTTCAATGTCTTTCTTTATCTATAAAGCACTTTACCTTGTCCATTAATTGCTATACAAATAAACTTGCCTTGCCTATTGTCTCCATAAAGAATGGGGCTACATTATTTTGGAAAGAAAATCTGATTGAATTTTTTCTGACAAATATTGCAATTAGGTTTGCTATTTATGTTTAGTAGAAGGAATTTGTTCAGAGTGCACAACTGATAAACAAATACAAGAATCTCATGCATTTCAGAACATATTTGTGGAGGTCTAAACTACAAGTATAAGAGTTAAAAAGACAAGATGTTATGGGTTTTTTTTATGTTATCCATAATTGCTTCCAGATTTGATAATTGTGACCACTCAGGTTGCAGTTTTGATTCTATTGCAATGTACAGTCCTAATATAGATGCATTGAATCACTGTTGTTTTTTTTTTTTTTGCTTTGTTTACTTTTTTTTAATATATAGCGTTTTCCCACCTCCAAGGCACTCAAAGAGCTTTACATCAAGGATCTGCTCAATCATTCACACACACATTCATAAACTAATGTACGCAGACACTGGGGGGGAGGAGGGTTAAGTGTCTTGCCCAATGACAAAATGATACTATCAATGATATTTATGTCAAGAGCAGGAACTTGAACTGCCAACCTTCAAATCAATGGGCAAACACTGATCTGAAGGTTCACCAACTTAAACATCAACTTTACCAACAGAGCTACCACCTGAGCTTGTGCAACATAACAGATAAAGCAATAGCACCTCCACTGGTAGCCTGAAAATAACTACCAAGGTCAGTTACAAAGGACAGATTAACTATTTAACTATTTAGTTTGAAATTTCTTCCAAACAAATTCACTCCTTCGTCACCTCATCTTCTTCATCTCCTCCTCTTTACCAGGCAGACTCAACCAAACTATGCCCATAGTTTTGTATTCACTAATTTGGCTGAATCCCAAACTAATAAGTCCAGCTCTGAACTGGTTTTATTTCTCATTCAAATATTAATTGACAGTTTGAAATGTAAAAAAAAAATATGTTATGTATTTCCACAGCCTGGTCAACCATATGTTGAGATTTATTTTAGTTTATGTATTTTGCTGAAACTCTTTTAAAACTTGCCAATTAGGATTCACACTATTACGATTAGAGCCTTCAGGATGCGTTGGTGTATGATCTGTAACAAAAAAGTAAGCTCATTAATACAAAATATGGACTGCACAGAATGGCTGAAGGTGACCATTCATTTTCATTCAGTTTCATTCAGTTTTTTAATTTTCATTCAGTTTCATTCAGTTTCACGGTGGCCAGTGGGCTGAGGTGGGTAATACTCAGTTATATCTACTTTTTTGTCACATTTACTTGAGTAACTTGTCGTAGATTTCAGAGACCATACACTATATTAATAGTAAGAGTTTTTTAAGAGTTTTGGTTATTCTTCCTGCTATGTGAAAGTCTACAAATGCTTTATGTTGACAATATGAAATTCTCTGAACTATTGTGTTTCCTGCACCACTCCTTCAGATGTGATTTAGGTTTTGTTTGTTTTTTTTGTTTTTTTGTTTTTTTGTGCCTGTCCATACTAGACATTTGTGAGCATTATTTATTTGTTCCTCAAATTACATTTTCAAATTATAAATCAGGCATTATGTCCTCTTACTTGAGTTTTTTTTTTTTTCTCCTGCTTGCGTCATTTGTACTTCAATTAATATTACTTTAAAGTACATTTACCTTCCTTTGTTAGTGGGACAGCGTTAGGTTCTAAGGTAGACTGTACATTACTTCACGAAGGACTGTATAGCGTTTTTTTTTTTTTTTTTTACCTTGGCCACTTGACATCATCTTGTTTCTCTTGTCTCTCCCACTTCACTGTCCATTAAAAGCTAGACATCCCATAATAGACAAAGTGCTGATGTGCAGGTCCTTCTATAACATGGTCGGAATGGGAATGTTCTACAGTCAGATAAGTCGGGATTTCTCTCCTCTCATCCGCACTTTTCCGGGTGGATCAATTCCCGAGGATTTGATGGGACTTTCCGACCAGATTGAAGTTATAGATGGAGCACTGCAGATCCCTTTATCCCTTTAAGTGTTCCATGTTTCAAAATGGGCAACGTCATAAGTATATTTTGGGACCAGAATAAAAATATGTCATTAGTCATCTCACTAAAAGTTCTGGTGTTATTTTTTGCTTGTTCAGAACTTTTCCTCCAACATAATTTACTCCACACTAATTGTGCTAAGTTAAATTCTAGCAACTGTTGTGGGAAAGCGTGATTGCTTGTGAACGCTTTTGGCTACGTTGAGGAGGCTATCAGTTATACAACCCAAGAATCCATTTTTGACCGAAAAACTATAACAACTCTACTACTACGCAACCACAAGTAAGATAATACATAAGAATAATAGACTGACTGAGGAGGAGTGCCAAAACTTCTTCTTTTGCAGGCCAAAATGGAAATATATCAGTAGGTGAAGGGCCAAAGTTAATGTTTTTAAAGCAAATCATTAATCTGCAAAGAGACTAACATTGTCTTTAATTATTATGTTGTATAGGCGGATGGTTTGGTCTCCCTTTTACTCGAAGCTGTATAGAAAGTAGTGCAATTTTGACTGTACTGCACTTTTAGGCCATGTGGGAAAGCGCAATAGGAGCTATACTTTAAAGGTTTGGTAAATGGTCACATTTTTATATAGCACTTTTCCACCTTCAAGGAACCACTCACCCATTCACACACACATTCATACACCAGTGTACACAGACACTGGGGGTGAAGGAGGTTAAGTGTCTTGCCGCACAGCAAGACACTTAAGTGGAATCGCACCGGCAACACTCTTCCAACTGAGCTACTGCTGCCCCATTGTGCGATCATGCAAAGGTTTCTGTGTAATCTGCTTCCCGTCGCGCACTACATTTTGAGAACTTTTCCCCATTCAAAAGATATCAAATTCTGTTTCATATTGCTAATCGCCATGGCAACTTTCTCATCTCATGTTTTTGAAACCCTTGGATAAGTGGTTTGTTGACAAAAATATTGACCGAGAAAGACATTCAGACCACATAATCGCTATACCAGAACTGTATTCAACTCTACAGCTCTTTTTGGCCCTCTTGGCAGATGCTTTCACTGTCAAACTATGTATGACTTTGAAAATATCACCAACATTTCACTGAAAATCCAGAATAGTTTAAAGAAGGCCTACCTCACCTGTCTGAGTGGTCTTGTTCAGTGGTCAGGTTTATTCCCACTTCAGCTCCATATAAAACCCCATGCTACCGATACGCACTTCTTAATTGCGCGTGTCCATTAGAATTTTAAGGCGTGTTTGTTTTAAGTGCACGGTTCGAGATGTGATTTAACCAGACGCCAATACAGCCAAATCTCATTAACATCAAACTGCTTTACTGCTAATCACGTTACCGAGCAACCAGCCAGCCAATCGCAGCTCCTAATGGCATTACGCCGCGCCCTGATTGGATTGGGATCTCATTTCGACTTCCTGAAAGCTGCCAGCGTTTTAATCAATAAACACGGAGCGCGGTGATGTCACGGTTTGTTAAGATTGTAAAGATGCGCTGTGAAAAATGTGGGCGTTTAGATTTTTTTTTTTTTTTTTCTTTTTTTGCATATAGAGCCAAATGTGTGAGAATTTGCGCCCACTCACACGCACTCAAATGGATGTGATGAGGCTGCAAATCAGAAATGCTAGAAAGAGAAGCACCAGCGTAGCACATCTGTCAGTATAATTACACAGTGTTGGCAAAGGGAGGAGTGGAAGGATTGGAAAAAAAGAAGAGATCTAGAAAAATGTAGGAGGGCGAAACTAAATTAAAGTTTATATGCGGCTGTATTGACTTGAACTTTTTACAGTTGTTCTAAAGGTGTGGGGGAGTGTTGTGTGAGAGCTGTGCGTCCATGAATGGAGATGCATATCGATTTCAAAGTTATTGTTCTGTCTCTTCCTGAAAGTCAAAAATTGTGCAAAGAATATATGAGGTTATTGTAATTTTTTAAAATCTCCTTCAGTGAAAGTTCTTTTCTGACAAACTTTCGTTTAAAAGGCGTTGTTGTGATATTGCAAAACCAAACTGAAGAGATTTGAATTGAAAATGTTCAATGCATTGTAGAAAGAACAGTTTATCTATTCTGTCAAATTTAAAGCCACACTGCGTAACTTCCTGCGAGGTGGCACGTTACTTGCATGATCAGAAATAGAAAGTTAAAACCGTACATCAGAAGATTCTCATTGGAGATAGATGAGTTTTATGGCATAGTGTGAAATATTATAGCCAAAGGAACAACATTTCCATGGAAACAAGCAAAAAGTAATCAAGTAAGAGTCAGATTTGCGGAGATGTTCCTGATGCTCACATTTTCACATTTTTCTGTGTTAAAAGTTAAAACAGTGTGACTTCAACCTGTAGAAAACCTATATTTATTAGTTTTGTATAGCACTTGTAGGTTTGAAAAGTGTCTTTGCTCCGGGTTTTGATTAGCAGAAGTTAATTAATTTTATTTTCAATTACATTTTTATTTTGTAATTGATTATTTGCACAACCTTAATTATTCATTGATTCATTGATTTTGTGTAGCTATATGGAGCAATCTGCCAATCTTAGTTTCACGTGTTTCAACTGCAGACCATCAAAAACCCACAATAAATATCTTCACATATTCTGAATCTGTGAAGCAACACATAAAGAGGTCGATTATCCCCGTCTCCTCACCAGCTCCTCTCTCCTCTTAAGGTCATGCTATAGATTCTCAGAAAGCTCCGATAAAATGCCACTGTACTATTTCCCCCTTTGAAAAGTTCATTCATTTAGTCCTTGGTCTATCTGCCAGTGTGGTAATCCTGTTTGTCCGTCCCCTCATCCCATTCCGTGTCCTCAAATGGGGCGAATGCGATGCCGAAACACGCCGCGGGGCACAAAATGGCCGCCCTATCATCTCCACTTACGGGACCTGTGACATTAAGTGAAAACAAAGCATTCTGGACACTTAAATCCATTTAACCTGCTGCTGATCCTGTTGCGGTCACTCCATTGGTTCTAATATCGTGTGGGGCTCCTCTCCGCCTCTCTCCCCTCCGCTCTTCCTCCGCTCGTCTTCTGCAGATCGATGGCGAGGGCGCGGAGCTAATGACCCATCTCAGCAACCAATTCACTCAGCCCTCCGCGCTTCACTATCTGTCCAAAGCCATGAGTGGACTCACCCAGGCCCGGCCTTATTTAGATAGAAGGATTTCTGCTTTTCAGGAGAAGCTGGGAGGGGGGATACTGAAAAGAAGTCAAGGGGAATTAATCATGTAGTTTTGGTGTACTATAAGTAATAATGTGATTGAATTGTGTTTTGAAATACTTTTGTGGCAGAGTGGTTAGCTTTCGTGTTAGGTGCACTATGGATGTTTTCTGATGGAGGGTCTGCCAAACTGCCACCTCCAAAGAGATGTCACTGCTTTGCCTGGAATGTTCCACAGTAGGGTGATAAATGTATCAGTTCATAAATCTAGCTGTTTATTTTTATTTATTTATATGTTAGGCATCACAATGACACATAGATACATGTACACATGTATATCTAAATGGACATAGCTAACCTGCTAGCCAAACATGAAGTGACCAGGGGCACTCTTCCGGCACCACTGACTCTGGCTCCAGTTCATGATCTTGGTATTATTATTTTATTATGTCCGTAAATCAAGATATGAACATTAATAACAGAAAAATCTGGTGCCTTCTTTCTCCGAGGTCACTCCTGCTATCGTTAGCAAGAAGTTTGATTGACAGCGTTCCTGCAAAACCAGCAGAGCAGGCGGGAAGGTGCGTTACCTTCAACTGCTTCACACCACTGGCTCTTTGGTTGCTATGATACTCGCGGAATTTCAAATATGGAATTCGGCTCCAAATTCGCTCATATAACTGCTAGCCTTGATGAGCTTCATTTGACTGGAGCCGAATGCTTTGGGTTATGTCACACTCCCTTAGTCCACTTTTTTATACAGTCTATGCAAAGATATTGGTTATACCATAAACATATTTTCAAAATCTGAACAGGGTTTGTGTCAGATTTTTATAAAACACATCTTTGTTTAAATGTGTTTTCTTTTGTATTGACAGTTGTAATGAACCTAGACTAGAAAAATTAAAAAAAAAAAATTAAAAAAACATATAAATTATCAATGACAAATACAATAACGAAATGGGCCTAAACAATAGTGGCCGGTCTGAAAAAAACAAACAAAAAACTACTATACTGTTTGAACTTGTGCTACACTGGTGATCCTCCAGTGACGTGCGGTGAGGTTCGTGGCTGGTGAGGCACTGATGTCGTCACAATCAGATTTACAAACATATAAACCAGGTGTCAGTACTTTTGGCCCCGGGACAATTTCTCTCCCACTAAGTGACTTGGGGCAAGAATAAAAAAGAATTTCAAAATAAAAGTTCCGAAGTCCGTATGAAACAGCTCTAACAGTATGAAATAAAAAGTAAGCTGGTTTTGTATTGTTTTTTATCCTTATTCTGGTTCCCCATTTTTCACTGGATTGAAGTCATTACATTTCTTACCATTTCATACCACTCTGTTTGAAAAGAGCAAGTCTTTCGTCCTGTAGTCTGGAGCTTCAGTTTATTCAGTTCATTTAGCTTCAGTGTTGGTCTTCCTTTAATTATAACCTCCTGCTTTGACCAAAAGTCCAGTTTAGAAAACTGCTTGAGCTTTAATATGTAATCTTCCTCCATTTAAAAAGCAGGGCCAGACATGAAGAAAAAAGTGAACGGACTGCTAAACTTGATTTGCTAACTTTTAATTGTAGCTTGCTGTCACTATTCTGCAGCCCCTATTCTGTGGGAGTTGCAAGAATCCCTGGGTCATAAGTGCCGCCTACCTGCCTCCGAAACCAGGTAACTACGTGCCTCACCCGGAGCCTTTTGAGAGCCTCTTAAAGCAGCAGCTGTCACTACTGAGCTACAGCACAGTCATTCCATGGTGAGGCACGAACAGCTCGTGCCTCTCTGCACATCTCTTCTCAGTATTTCAAAGGTAAATGTACAAATTCAGCGATTTTGAGTAAAAAAAAGAATTGAAATTGCAAAGTTAAATAGAAAATGACTTTATAGTACAAATCATTGGATAAATATAACCATTTCATTTATTTGTCTCTGTGATAACAGGTGAGACACGGCCTCACCTGCCTCCCCTGACTGCACGTCACTGTGATTCTCTCTCTCCTACTCTCACCTCTCACCGTTGACTTCGTTCCCTTATGATGTGTGTGCAGATAGTCACTGAAGCAAGCCCAAAAATGATTGATACCGCCTTCATTTCAATGCAGATTTTTGTATTCCTCTAAACTTCACCCTCTCCCCCTCCTCCTCCTCCTCTTCCTCACCCCATCTCCCCTAGCCTCCTTTCCCCTCTTATCCATCCATCTCCCCCCTCATGCTCCTCCATAGTTCTGCTCCACTGCCTATCACATCTAAATTCATTATAGCCTCTTGAGACTTGGTTATGTGTGTGTGTGAGTGTTTGGCAAATGATTATAAAGCAATGTTATTAAAAAGTGCCATACTTACCGCGCCTCCAGCTAAAACAGTTGGATGTGAGGGTAGCTGCTGTCCTCTCCACAGGCAAAGGCAGAGTACGGGACGCGGAACATGAAAGAACAGGAGTCTATGGTAGTATTCAAAATCACCTATGTGCTTGCGGCAAGAACATGCTTCCATTTACATTAGACTACATGCTATTTATCATGTACCCTGTCCTTTTATGCTGACTAGCAATGTCCGTTGTTATGATACTGAGAATGCCAGTCTGAGGACATGATTTTTGCGGAGTGACCCAGACTGAGACCAGTAGTGATGAAATGAAAACGATACAGCAATGGTGTAGAGTAGCCAAATGTAGTAATGTAATTGGAAGGATAGGCCACAAAGTTGAGAAACACAACAATGAGAAACACTAAATCATATCTGAAGGAGCGGTGCAGGAAACACAAATGTTCAAATCATTTCATATTGTCAATATAAAGCTCTGAGTGTCTGAGAATTACAAGTAAATGTACTCTCTCTTTCCTCCTTCACTGCCATTTCATTGTCAGCAGAAACATCACCCCCTCAGCCTGTCCATCTTTCGAACCAACACTGTAATTGGTCTAACCCACAAACAAAGTAATTGGAGAGGGGCATTGTTTCAGATCTTCACTCTCCTCATTTGTTTTTTTGTTTTTTTTTATAGAATTAGAAGCTCCACGAGACAAGCCTAAAGTTGAACTGCCCTATGATGAAGTCGGCCATATTGAATTGCAATTTTGTTGTCAATTTTATTCCCTTTGTATGAAACCTTAAGAATTGTTACTGTACTTAAGAACGTACTTACTTAATTGAATGTACTTAAGAATTGTTATTAATGTTTGCCTGTTCAAATAAAGGTCATATAAAAAATTCCCTTATAATTGCATTCTCTTCCTTCGTCTCATCCATCCATATCTCCGGCACAGTGGCACATACATGACCTCAGAAAAAATAGTACAACATAGGCCCTTTAATAATAATGGGGGCTGCATTTGAGGTTGAACGCTAGCTATAAAACCTTTAATAGATATAATATTGTTTCTATGCCACTATTTCTTTACTTCTTACCCTGCTATTGCACTTTTACGGACTTCTCAATTTTATACATGAAAAAAAACAGAAAAAAAATCACATCTTCACCCAAACTTACGGGACACTCACAACACTCATTCACTGCTGTAGAAATGCCAGTTTTGTGGTGTTTTCCTACGAGATAATAGCTTCTTGAATAACTCCTTGCTACAAAAGAGAGTGGAGGAAAAACATATTACTTCTCTCTCATCAATCTCGCTAAAGCTTGGGAGAAAACAGTGCAGCGTCAGTCCTGCTCTGGCCTTTTCTTCACTGGTGAAAACACTGATTTGTTTGCAGTGCAGAGAAGCTAGGCTCAGTCTGAGAAAGCCAAAGAAAACGGCATTAAGTGGTTGAAATGAGTGATTAGAGACAGTAGCGGTGGAGTTGCAGGCATCGATTTAGCATCACAGTTTAGATAATGCTAGAGAAAGAGGGCACAGGTGACAGACAGCTACGGGCTCAGAGAAAGTAATAGTAGTAGTAGTCAAAACTTCAAAATCTACTCTAGTGTAAAAGAAAATGTCAACTATTATGTCACAAAAGTATGAGATGGTAGAGTAACTGTCCTTTTCTGTTAATAAGGACTCATAATATGGTGTAAAGTCACTGAAATAAACTGTGTGTAAATGGAGCAGCTGCAGATTAAACCAGTTGAAACCGTTAATGTTTTTAAGTGTGAAATGGGTACTTTTTCATTCACACTGATGTATGTAACAATATTTTATATCCATCTTAAATGAATGAAAATCTAATCTAATTTGGGACTTATCTTCTCATGTTGCAGTAAATATTTCTTTAAAAGTGATCTGCATATAAACTACATACTGTATTGTTATTTATAATGGAAACCTAATGCAATATTGTGACATATTGCGTTGCTGTTGAGGTGATGTCCCCCACTGTTGCATGCCCCTTTCCCCTCCTGTGGCTGATCCTTTGTCCCTGAGCCCTGTGGCCCTGGTTTATCAGTCCTCCCACAATGCACCTGTCTTGACCAGCTGGCTCACACACCTGGCTCACTGGCATCCGCCAAACGCACCACACTGTAACCGTGGCAACCATATGGCACGGCCAGGCATCGTCATGGAAACAGCCAAACAAACAGACAGACAGGGGGCAGTGGCAGACACAGAGGACACTGGATCACACTCACAACAATAACAATAAAAACTCATCAGATGGTTTACTCTTGTTGATGATGCAATAAATGACATTGAACAATGATGCAGTATGAGATAGTAGTCCCAGCTAACAGTACACTACATCAAAACATCTTAATATTTCGTGACACGTTAAAACTTAGCTGACATTGAAATTGCATTCTTACTGTGAGCAGGGTCGCCTCTTTCCATATTTGACCTGTCTAATGCCATACTGTGGAATATATGCAACCCAATAACATGTCCATGTAGATAAGTAGGTTCACCTTTAAAGAACGGAGGCACAGTTCACCTTTAAAGAATTGAAGCTGATGCTAAATAATGAACGTATCAATAAAAAGTCCAAATTGTTTACAGTTTTTTGTGAACAATTTAAGATTTAAGATCAGCTGGCCTGGGAACGCCTTGGGGTCCCACTTGAGGAGCTGGGAGAAGTGTCTGGGGTGAGTGAAGTCTGGGAGTCCCTGCTTAGACTCGGACTGGCCTTGGTTGGGTGGAAGAAAATGGATGGGTATGTGTTAAACAATATATTTTAGACTAACTGTTGTATTTCGAAGACAATGTAATGAACCTCTTGTGTTTCATTTTGTCTTTACCACATTACTTTTGCGACATTTCCTCATCAAAACCTGCCCAGCTGTGAACAATCATAGAGAAATCTGATTACTCATGTCAGATGTAACCTCTCACAGATATCAGATAACAATCACATGGTTTGTTGTGTGTGTAAACATAGCCACTGTAAAAGAAATACTACAGTACATGAACTACACAGACTGCACTGTTTCACCTGTGACTCTCACTCTAAATTCTTCCTGCACACTGAACATGTTTCTGAGGCAGCGCATAGACTTAAGATTCTCAACTGACGGAAACAAGGCTGTCAATCTGCACTTCCACATTCAAACATAGATGAGCCAGATAAAGTGTCTTGCACAATAACACAATCGCAGTAAGCATTGGTCTAAACTTGGTCTAGCAGTTAATACCAAATAGAAGTTATATTCCCCTTATTCTTTTAATTGCATTTTTACTGTATTTCATTTTGAATCATCAATCATCATTCTCACTGCTCACTTGCTCATATATTTTTTGATTGTAATATTTTTTTTAGCTTTTTGAGTGAACATAAGTTAACAAGTGTTTAGAAGAAAATTATAAGTAGTACATTAAATCCAGGAGAGATAATAGTGAGTTCCGCTTGTGTTATGGGTTATATTTAACTTGGCTCTTTCTTGTCCAGTGCCGTCTGTAATTGCCGCTAACATAGGCTGGCAAACACAAAGCTGGCAGCATCAACTACATTACAGTCTATAAAAAGCCTTCAGTGACTTTCAGGCCAAACAGGAAGTCAGTTATTTGTTGTTTATCAAGGAAATACAAGCACAATATAGAGAGGTCTGTCTTGGACACTCCTCTGATGGCACGGGTCAAATTCTTTGTAGGTGAATATTAAGATTTTTTTCTTTTCCTGTCAGTGATCATGTGTTGGGGTTTAACACTTGGACAGCAAATACTACTACTACAACAACTACTACAAAACTACAGCTAGTATTACTACCATTGATCTTCTAGGGCAAACATTTATCATTACTTGAATACAGTTTCTCAGGATATACAATCACAAACATATGCTTTTTTTATGGGAAAAAATACACCTACAAAATAATGATTATGACGACTGAATTTTTCATCTAAATTTGAGTCTAAAAATAGTTAAAACTTCTGATTGGTATGATTGTTATTATCATTTTGGGGGAAGATGGGGGTCCTTGAGATCTTTTCTTACCAACAAATAGTCCCTTGCCTCACTAGGTACTATTGTACGTATTTTATGATTCAGACATTCATTTAATAAGCAATTTGTCTTCAAATATATTCAGATGTACTGAGCAAATAAAAAAAATAAATAGCCTTCTCTCCATGAGAATAATATTGCCTAGAATTTTCCACAGTATGACGAATCCGTCTCCATAAAGAATTGATGACACCAGGCTAAGTTATAGGTCATATCTGTGGAAAGGCTATGAATGAGAGAGGATCTCGCTCACAGTCAGAGGTGAAAGATGCGAGATAGGATTAAAGTCATACTGTGGAACATTTCAGGCAACGCTTTAACATGTCCAACAAGTAGTGAACAATACAGTAATCTCAAATCAATGACATCATTCTAAATAAATGTCCTGTGTACATATACAGATAGTGAAGATTCGTCAGCTGTCAGTCCCTTCTCGCAGGTATGCAGACTGGAATTCCCTTCAACTATGCTCCTCTGAAGACAATGCCCTGCTGACAGAAGAGCTGATGGACTGGTACCAGTTTTGTAAAAGTATGAGCACTTTTAGAACAGAAGCATGGCATGCACCTCCCACACACACACTATCTGCACCTCGCCAAATATTGCTGTATTTTTTGCCTGTGACCTTGTGTCGCATATCTCCTGCACACAGACCAAACTTTTGTATATGCATGGGGTTTGGTGGAGCGTTTCCAAGCATTTTGACTCTTCCTGCTCACCTCTCCGGTACATGGCTCTGGTCTGGGCTCACATCTGGAGTGGGCAGAATTTATGTGTGAAATTGAAATAGTGAAAAGTCACTCTTTGATATTGTGATGTTGTGCTCTGGATGTATAATGAGGAGGGAGGAAAGGTGCTTTCTGCAAAGTCAAAATGTTAAGTTGTTGACTTCTTTTACCAAAATCCAAAGTGTGTATGTATATATGCTTGCCCATGTCCATGTTCCAGGCACAGCTCTAGGTCCAGGTGCAGAGCTACATGAAACAAACAATGATGTCACCAAAACATGGCTCATGTTTTTTTAATAAATAAAATCTCATTTATTCCTGACTGATTATACTATACTAATTGTATGGCCGATCTCAGCGAGTCACAAAAAGACGTTTAGTTCTAAAGTTAGTGGCGCTTTGGGACAAAAATAAAACTTGCGTAAACACAAAACTACTTCTGGTTTATCAGCGGGCTTTTCTGCTTTTATTTCACTTCTCTGTGCCTCTATGTCACATGTTAACACCTTGCGAGGGCCATGCATCCATAAACAGGAAATAACTGTTGCATTTGTGCTAGTTTTGTTTTGCAGAGTATGTCAACTCAACATTTAAGTCACCATAACCGGAAATACTTATGCAAGAAGTAAGTGAATAACCAAGTTGCAGGTCAGATCTGTGGACAGAAGACCTTGTTCATAGATTAAAACACGTTTCAAGGTGTTTAAGAAAGAAATTAAAATACATGTAATGAAAAAATAGATCACTTCAATGCCACTCTGTGGAACATTCAAGTTAAAGTAGGTAGCAAGTAGCAGACCATGCAACAGAAAAGGTACATAGGACACCTTTATATAAAAATAATTTCAGTTGGAACCAAATATACTTTACTACAAGAAAGCACCTGTTTGTTTAAATACCAATGAGAAACAGGTGGATTTGACAATTTGAAGAGACAAAAGCATGAGTCAGGCTGCACCTACTGTGAGTTTTCCAAGGATACAATGTAGCGTTTGACAGAGTTCATATCGACCCAGAGTGAAAGACAGCATTCCACACAGGTACAGGGTCGAACACGAGTGAATGGAGATTGTGGGTGCCCATTCAAATAAGACAAATCATATTTTTTTGTCAAAAAGTTTTAAAAAGTTCATCAAGTAATTTGCACCCAAGTTGCTCTGTAATGGCAGTGAAATCGTTTGCTGACAACTATGTATGAATTCATTTGAAGGTCCTGTGTTATGCTAACTGACGTTTTTGAGCTTTTAACCATGTAATGTTGTTTTTTTTTCATCATCAAATTTATATAGAAATGTGTTTCATTGATATTTTTGATTGATCAAGTGAAATCTAGGGTAACGTTTGCACATGTAACCCCATCTGGTGCTAGTGCAGGGTGCTTCTCTGTGTTTTTAAAGTGATTCGACTGTAATTAGACTGGCCAACCCAGCCATGTTGCATTCTCTCATTACACCACTAGATCCTATCTACAGTACTGCAGTCTGACAGTGTGCCAGATTTGGCCTAAAGCACAAAGTGAACAAAGGTGAGGGAAACAGGTTTCAGATCTGACATCTACTGGTGAAAAATAAAATCAAATAAGCTTATGGATGGTGGCTTTAAAGGCCATACATTTTCTTCAAATCCATTGTTGTCTGTGTAATCCCTCAGTCGTCTAGGTTTGAACCATAGCAAAAGACAAAGTTGAAATCTGTCCACTTGTCTAGTTGACAGATTTAAACTTCCTCTTTGGCAAATCCATTGTTTATAGAAGATATAAGAAGGATCACACAAGTAAAAAAAAAAAAAAAAAAAAAAAAAAAATTACTCCAGACGTTGCTGTGGGCGCCACCGTGGTCATTCACGTTGTATTATCTTGGGGCTCTCCATCTTGACGGTAAATAAGTTCTATAGGGACTACAGAGAGGTTTTAAAGCCTCTCAGAGAATCAGTGTAGTGTTGACTTGGTGGTCACATGAACATTTTACACAAATCAGCCTACTTTATATGAGATTTTAGCCAGAAAACTTTTCTGAAATTCTCAATTGAAATGAATGGGATTCCTGCTTAACCAGAAGTTCCACTACAAAGAAACTGCTGTTTAGTTGCATTCACAATAAAAGTGGGCAGAGCAGAATAAGGAAAATAGCAACACAACTCTCCACAATGATCAGCTCATTGTCAGAGGTAGAAAACATACTTACATTATACAGTAATTATGTGACTCATGTTTAAATGACAGAAAATCTCCTGATAACCACATTGTCTGCTATAATTAGACTAATTATTTTATAATCACAGCTGTGCTGTGCAGCCTGCAGTGGCTCCTGTTTCATATCAGGTACACTTCAAAATGTTATTAATTGTTTTTAAATCATCGAGGTCAATGTCAAGCCAAGTGACTGTCAAATTTGGCATATACCAAGGACAGTATACCACTGTCCTCACTGCTGTTCTGCATAGGTCTGAACACTGGCTATGGATACCAACTCAGGAATCGGGCCACCATCAGTCACCTCCACTACATGGATGACATGAGCGAGACATTGACTCACTGATCCACACCACCAGGATTTACAGCACAGACATTGGAATGTTATTCGGGCTTGAGAAGTGTAGCTGGATGGTGACAAAGAGAGGGAAGGTAGTCACTCCCAGAAGGGACAATAGCAGACATTGAGGACAGTTAAAAGTACCTTGGTATCCCAGAAGCAAATGACAACCTTGAAGAGGAAACAAGGAAAGCAGCCACGGCCAAATACCTTCGACAAGTAAGGCAAGTCTTAAGGAGTCAGATACCCAGCAGGAATCATAAGCTGGCCAAAGGAGGAGACAGACGTTAAGACCTGAAAGCTCCTGACCATGCACGGCAGGTTCCATCCCAAATTCAGCTCCCTGAAACTGCGAGCTGTCAGGAAGGAAGCAGAGGATTAATGAGTGTGGAAAGAGAAAGAAAGAAGAGGTGCTGGAAGAACCATCATGGGAGGACAAGCTCCTACATGGGATGTACCACTGGAACATAACTGAAGTGGCTGATATCAGGAAATACCAATGGCTTGAGAGAGCTGGTCTGAAGAACAGGAAATAAAGGAACATAAGAAACTAGAGAAATACACTTGGGGTAGTGACCCCCAAACCAGAGGACTGGCTACAGTAGATCCCAGGAAAAACATCAGGCATGTCAGTTCAGAAAAGTGCAGTACTAAGAACAGCAAGATACTGCGCAGAACCCTCAAGCTCCCACGCCTTTGTTTGAGGACCTGAGCATGGGAAAAAAAAAAGGGATGAGACCACCCGTAGAGGGTGAGGATATATATATATATATACATATACATTCAAACATACATACATACATACATATATATATATATATATATATATATATATATATATATATATATATATATATATATATATATATATATATAGTATATATATATATATATATATATATATATATATATATATATATATATATATATATATATATATATATATATATATATATATATATATATATATATATATATATATATATATATATATATATATATATATATCATCTCATTTGATCTTGTTGATCTTGGAAGCTAAGCTAGGTTGGACCTGGTTAGTACTCGAACAGGAAACTTCTAAGAATACCAGGTGGCACTGGGGGGCAGCAGTGGCTGCTCAAGTGCATACTGTGGTTGTGCCCTCGAATTAATGTGGTGTATGCATGAGTGTTGGATGAGTGTTGGTGGTATTGTTGGAGGGGCTGATGGTGCAGATTGGCAGCCTTGCTTTTATCAGTCTACCCCAGGGCAGCTGTGGCAACAATAGAACTTAGCACCTACCAGTTTTCAGTATGTAGTGTCTTTCAGTGTTCAAAACATTTTGCAAACTGCAATAAATTACTTGCTGTAATAAAGGGAAAAAAGTAAATTGTGGACTGAATATGCAAGTTATTTTCTCAAATTTAGTTTTTCAAAATGTAGACGCTAAATTTTTATACCAAAATGTATTTCAAATCCAATTTTCGTCATAGTCACTTTCCACCAATGCAGCCAAATTTCCTTTCATCTTCCCAAATGTGTCTAGGTCTTTTTTAATTAAACCTGTGAAATTTGATTTGAGTTTAAAGTTTAAACGAAAGTGCAGAAATGCTTCATATTCAACACGACATTTGAAGGTTGCACACTCAGGCAAAATAACACCCAGTTAGTCCAAAGATACATCTAAAATCAAACACTTTGCTATTGCTATAGCTTTAAAACACTGACAATGTTCATTCTGACGCTCAGTTTTCTCACTTTTATATAGGTTCACCAAACACAACTACAAATCAAATGTTATTTTCCTGTCATGTTGTACTAATTACAAAACACGAATGGACCCCAGAAATCTAAAGAGGACATACCTATGATAAATTTGGTCTGGAAAGTTCCTGTGAGATTCAATAACATTAAAGTAGACCTATTCTGCAAAATCAACTTTTTTGAGCTTTTAACCATATTATAGTTGTTTCCTCTTCTCATTTACCCTCTAGTTGTATTTAGTGTATGTATGTTTAACTAATCTTTATCCTCCTCAATTCAAGATGTCATTGCACTGATCTACCCCTTTTTTTTTTACCACCACCGGTACACGGCCACTGCTCTGTACTTACTTTGTTCTCCAATTTGATTTTCTAAAGATGTGATATGCATAAGATTTGGCAGTGTCATGTAGTAATTTTGGTACAAATGAAAAAAAAAAAAATCAACTGCTTGCAAGCCTGATCTGTGGTTCTCCATAAGAGCGGCGGACAGCATGTAAACATTTTTGAGAGAGCTGGTCTGAAGAACAGGAAAATAAAGGAACATAAGAAACTAGAGAAATACACTGGGGTTCTCCATAAGAGCGGCTACGATCCCAGCATGCATGTCAGTTTTACTGTAAATACAGAACCCTTTCTGGCAAAGTACGATGTAGTGGGAACTGGCTGCATCATCATGCTCTGCAATTTTCCAACCCGGAAGTCAGTGGTCTTTTTAGATCAGCAATTGCAATTTAAAATGTTTAAAATGTAATATAATGATCCATAGTGTAACTACTACTAATGTGTCTTCTTTAATATTTGGGTTTGGTTAGTTACTTTAGAGAGAATGCAACACCCAACATCCTAGTCTGAGAATTGAACCCTCAATCACGTAATCAGAATAGATAATCACGCAAAATCATACATAATATTTAAAGTTTGTGCGACTGAAAAATGTATTCACTTCTGGGGAATGACAGAGGACAAGCAGCATGTGACATTCAAAGTAACAACATTGAGGTCTTGACTGCAAAAATTTGCATCTGGCCCGCAGTTGTGCTGATGACCCCATCCACATACTGAACAAGCCTCTTCTGTTTTAAGGTACGGTACAGCTCAGGGCATCCTGAGCTACAAATGTATACACCAGTGAATGCTAAAATATGACATGGCAGTACTGAAGGAGAGGAAAATTGGGGCAAATAACAACCTGGGTAACCTACAGCTTCAACAAACAAAGCTTAAGGTGGTGCAAAATGGGCGAGCAGCAGCAGCATTGGGGCAAAGTGGAGGTTTGGACAGAAGATTACTATAGTTTTTTCCCCTTCAAGCTAACAATTGCAGGACAGAATCTACTTCACACAGGCCAAAAACTGCTCATAATATCAGAATCAACAACCCAAGCACTAAACGGTTGTTTATCTTGTTTATCTCAGGTAAAATAAGATAAAGATTTAGTTGTGAATGATATGAGAGTTTTCAAAAGGAGATGTCTTCCACGTTAGAGACACGTGCTACAAAGCATCTGCGGTTGGACCATCCCAAGCTAGGACAGAGGTTTGTCACGCTCTATGGTCCAAGTCTAAACCCTTCTGGATTCAAACAGAATGCAGAAGGGACTGGCTGGTCAGGCCATCAATTACAGATGTTTTTGTTGCAAACAAAATGCCAAGAAAATCAGTATATGATATTTGCCATCTGTAACATTGAACATGAGTGAGAGGAGTTCCCCAGTGGTTTTTCATGCTGAGAAGGATCCAAGGACAGGAGGCATTCTATAGCCTCTTTTCCATTCAGATCTGTGGAGAGGAGGTTTGCTTTGGGCCGTCTTGGAGCGGGTCTGTTTGGTACGGCTCCCTCCAGCTGAGTTGTGTTTCCACGCTCCGGGTCCAGGGGCAGAGCTCTGCTACATGAGACACTGAGGTCACCCAAACATTGCTAATGTTTTCTTTGTAAATAAAATCTAAATTGTATTTGAATTATACTCATAATTGTATGGCCGATCTCAGCGATTCATAAAAAGATGTTTCAAGTTTGTGAGATGAGGCTAAAGCTAAAACTAGTGTAAACACAAAACTACTTCTGGTTTCCCATCAGCTTTTTCTGCATTTATTTCACTTCTCAGAGTCTCTATGCCATGCTTTAGCGTCTCCTTATGTAATGCACCAGGTTTGGCTCATGTTAGATGTATTATGCACTGGAAATATAATATGATCTTTATACGTGAGTGGCATCCATAAACAGGAAAAAGCGTTGCATTCATGCTAGCTTTGTTTTGCAGAGCATGACGGCTCAACATTACGCCAATCAAATCTGGCGGTTTATCACAAGATCAAGTAAATGTTTATTATTTTCTGTTTATATATGGTTTTTGTAATCTTGTTTTCACCTGGGTCTGCATTCTCTCTTGTCCAATCATCTGTTTAGTCCTAGTAACCGCTCCTGGATCTGTACCAGACAGGCCCCAGACCTCGCTAGTAACCACAGGATCCTCTTCGAACGCCTCAAACTTATTTATCTTAGGGGAAAGAAGTTATATAAATTGTTTAATGAATGAGAATTTTTGAGTTAGGATGGAGGTTTATCACACGCTGTGGTCCAATATCAGACCCTTCTGGATTTAAACAGATTTACAAGGGATTGGCTGGTCAGGCAATCAAAGTAGTACTTCAGTAAATGTAGTTGATCCATACAGTAAAAAAGCATTTGAGCAACAGGGGCCAAATTTGAGGGATCAGATAACCTTAAACATCATCTCTCCAGTATTCCCAGTCTGTAGTAGTCAGTATCAACAAAAATATAGTCCAAGGAAGTAGCAGTGGTCTTGCAGTTAAGCTAAGGTCCGCCGGTCATAATATTTTGGCTGTAATGTAGTAATGAACTAAACCAGATGACGCTTTGACTAATACGATTCTATCTGAGCATATCTTTTCATCCAAAATCAAAACATTAGTTATATCCTTCTGGCAGCCCCGTCGGGATATTTTTTTACCCCTTTGATTTGCAGCCTGTCACAGGAGTTGACAGATGGAGAAACATGGGAAGATGATTTGTTTTTTAATACGGACAAGTAAAAATGATACATAGTTGGTAATGAAAGAGTCTGAATGAGATTTTGAAGATGCTTGCCAGTGCAAAAAATGATAATTATGCCTGTGCTTGGAAACTGCATGTAGATGTTTTTTTAAATGAAAATATATAGCTCATCTAGAACATCTTGTAAGGAAAATATTTAACTTAAAGGGGCTATATTACACTATTTTCTGCTTTATGCTATGATGTTGTTTCCTTATCACAAACATACCAGGGGTTGTGTTTTGTTTCATTTACACATGTTTAACACACAAATCCTGCATATTTAGGCTCAAACAGAGAGAAGAAAACAACTAGATGACACCTTGTGATGTCATCTGCTAATACAGGAAGTGCTCCACTGTGTTTCTAAACTCCATACACCCTCACTAGAATCATTCGGATGATTTTAGACCTGGTTTTTCCAGTCTCTACTGAACTAAAGGTAAGATTTAGCTGTTAACTTGAAAACTACAGCTTTATGACATCACAAGGTGGAACAGAGCATTTTGAGCTTTGGAGATAAAGACAGACTAATAAACAAGGAGTACAAGGAGTAACATGTGTGAATGAAACAAAATTCAACCCTGGGTATGTTTTGATGAAGTAACAGAATTATAACAGGGCTCACAAGAGTCAATTATGTGTACTCTAGGACCTTTAAAGGGCCTGTACCTGATTTCAAACCATGAGCCAGGTGCATAGTTTGATCTTTTGCCCCGCCCACTTTTTTGCCACTGAAATATTGTACCATGACACTAGAGCAGCTGTCTGAGATAGAGTCAGGCAACTGATTTCCAATTATTCTTAATAGCAATTTCCCTTATTGAATGAAAAAACTGACCCTATCACTAGCTTCAGTTATTACCAGAGAAAATACAATGTAAAATGAATAGACTATATTTTTGTCCTTTTCATCTTTTACCAAAAAATACATTTTGTAAAAAGGCATTTGTCTTGAAGAGAATACATTAAAATCAGGTATTAGTGATGGGACTTTTGGCTCTTTTATGGGATCTGAATCTGTTGGAAAAAGGCATTCAAATAACTGGCGCTTTATTTATTCATATGACAGAAGTCAATGTGAGAATTAATTTAACTACAAACTAATCAAAGAATCGGCCAAGCCTCAGATGTGTTTAAAATGCTTCAAACTGAGACTGGGAGTGTGTTTACCCTTTGAAATGATGCATAATCTAAATAAAAACTACTTGCACTACAATAATAATCATTTTAAAACTAACTGTTATTATGCCAAATATGTGTTTTGTTCCCAAAGCTCTCACTCGTGCCTCCTGCTTTCCTAATTCTTGTGTAGATTCAGTGTTAAAAAGTATAAAAATTATTACAGTTAGAAAGAAAAATGAGGTCCGGATCCAACTGTTCACATTAAGGAAACATTTAAAAGAGCCGACACATGACTACTTTTAACATGGGATCATTTTCTCAGTCATGAGGAATTTAAAATATAATGACCTCTAATCAAATCTATCAATCTATTTCTTTACATACGGTATTTATTTTAAAATGTCTCTATAGAAATCAGAGCTTACACAGGTTACCTGAAAATGTAACTCACATATTTATTCCCATTATGGAGTAAAGGTCAAATACTTCAACCATATGTCCATGCTAAGAGACAGAGAGACATAACTACTTTGTCACGATAACACATTTTGAAGTGTATAGACAATAAACAGTAATATTGAAACCAAAGCATAAAACAAAATTATCTACAAAAACTATTCTTAATGTACTATACACTTAAGTAGTTCAATTGTATAGTTTTAGTTCATAATCCAGCCTTTTACAGCTCAATTTTTTACCATATTGCAGAAAAAAATAATCAAAAATGACCACTAGTACAAAGATAAAAGTACTCATGATAAATATTGACGCCAAAAATGACCATTCCACCCATCATATATTGACCGATAAGTCGTTATAATATTTAGCGTGACAGGCCAATGTACACCCACACGCCTATACATTATAAATGAATGTAAGGATTTGAAATAATAAAAAGTCTGGCTTTCTGTACTTTGAGGTTTGTGAATCCAAAAAACGACACTTACTGGTATGTTTTGTTTGTTTTGTCACACCACAGCCAAGAAATTCCCTTATATAAGCAGCTTTCAAAACAGACAAGGACCCAGGTGCAGAGTGCCGAATGAACAGAGCGTGTGCAAATGTATGACCTGAAACAAAAAAGTTGTCAATAAATAATCCATCTCACTGTACTTATTTGTCTTTTTAAAGGTGTACTGTGGAGCTTTTCTAGTGAATGGTCCTCCACCTGCTTATTTCCATTCAGCTGTTATTGCATTGTCTGGAATTTTCCACAATATTAAACCTATCTTGCATCCAGGGGCGGCGCCAGACATTTCTGGTTAGAGGAGCTACGAGGGTGCTAAGGTCTTCAATGAGGGTTCTCACTTAATGTATTAATTTAGAGCCTTTTAACAATGGATCATGCTTTTTAACAATGGATCTGTTAGTCCCTGTAGTGATTTGTAAAAACTAAGATGGAGGGAAAAAAATAAAAATAAAATATATCTATATCTATATCTCTCTATAGCTATATATATATATATATATATATATATATATATATATATATATATATATATATATATATATATGAATATATATATATACACACACACATATACACACACACACACACACACACACACATATATTATATATATATATATATATATATATATATATATATATATATATATATATATATATGTATATGACATATACATGATCCACGCTTACTGGCTAAAGAAGCGCACTGCTCTCCATGAGCGCCTGGCAGCACAAATGAACCAGCTGCTAATGGATGGGACTCACCCTGAATGGCTAACCGAAGGGCGTACGATCCTGATCCAGAAGGATCCCTCAAAGGGTTACAGTCCCATCCAACTACCGGCCAATAACCTGTCTCTCCACAACATGGAAGCTCAAGTCAGGCATCATCGCGGCTAAGATAAATGGGCACATGGATCAATACATGAGCACAGCACAGAAGGGCATTGGCAAAGACACCAGGGGAGCCAAACACCAGCTCCTGGTAGACCGAACAGTCTCCCGAGACTGCAGAACCCGTAAGACCACCTGTGCACGGCCTGTATTGATTACAAGAAAGCCTACGACTCAATGCCACACACATGGATCACTGAATGCCTGGAGCTGTACAACATCAACAGGACTCTAAGAGCCTTCATTGCAAACTCGATGAGGTTGTGGAAACCACCCTTGAGGCCAATGGCAAGCCACTTGCACAAGTGACCATCAAATGTGGCATATACCAAGGAGATGCACTGTCCCCACTGCTGTTCTGCAGGTCTGAACCCCCTCAGCCAAATCATCAATAACACTGGCTATGGATACTGACTCAGAATGGGGCCACCATCAGTCACCTCCTCTACATGGATGACATCAAGCTGTACGCTAAGAATGAGCGAGACATCGACTCACTGATCCACACCACCAGGATCTACAGCACAGACATTGGAATGTCATTCGGGCTTGAGAAGTGTAGCCGGATGGTGACAAAGAGAGGGAAGGTAGTCCACACAGAAGGGGTCTCACTCCCAGAAGGGACAATAGCAGAGACGTTGAGGACAGTTACAAGTACCTTGGTATCCCACAAGCAAATGGCAACCTTGAAGAGGAAACAAGGAAAGCAGCTACGGCCAAATACCTCAGACGAGTAAGGCAAGTCCTAAGGAGTCAGCTCAATGGCAAGAATAAGACCCAGGCAATAACAGCTACGCCCTGCCAGTAATCAGATACCCAGCAGGAATCATAAGCTGGCCAAAGGAGGAGATACAGACCACAGATGTTAAGACACGAAAGCTCCTGACCATGCATGGTGGGTTCCATCCCAAATCCAGCACCCTGAGACTGTACGCGAGCTGTAAGGAAGGAAGGCCGAGGACTAGTGAGTGTGAGAGCCACAGTCCAGGATGAAACATCCAAGATCCACAAGTACATCCAAGACAAGGCCCCAACAGATGACGTGCTCAGCGAATGTCTCAGACAGTGGAGTGCAGAGGAAGAGGAGCTGGAGGGAACCATCATGGAAGGACAAGCCCCTGCATGGGATGTACCACCGGAACATAACTGAAGTGGCTGATATCAAGAAATCCTACCAATGGCTTGAGAAAGCTGGACTGAAGGACAGCACAGAGGCACTCATCCTGGCTGCACAGGAGCAGGCCTTGAGCACAAGAGCAATAGAGGCCCAGATCTACCACACCAGACAAGACCCAAGGTGTAGGCTGTGCAAAGAGGCCCCTGAGACAATCCAGCACATAACTGCAGGGTGTAAGATGCTGGCAGGAAAAGCATACATGGAGCGGCATAACCAAGTGGCGGGCATAGTGTACAGAAACATCTGTGCAGAGTACGGACTGGAAACCCCCAGGGCTAGGTGGGAAACATCTCCAAAGGTAGTGGAGAATGATCGAGCCAAGATCCTGTGGACTTCCAGATACAGACTGACAGAATGGTGATAGCGAACCAAACCGGACATAGTGGTGGTGGATAAACAACAGAGCAAAGCCGTTGTGGTGGACATCGCAGTGCCAAGCGATGGGAACATCAGGAAAAAGGAGCATGAGAAACTAGAGAAATACCAGGGGCTCAAAGAAGAGCTGGAGAAGGCCTGGAAGGTGAAGGCCTCAGTGGTGCCCGTGGTCATCGGAGCACTCAGGGCAGTAACCCCCAAACTGGAGGAGTGGCTACAGCAGATCCCAGGAAAAACATCAGACATCTCAGTCCAGAAAAGTGCAGTACTAGGAACAGCAAAGATACTGCGCAGAACCCTCAAGCTCCTAGGCCTCTGGTAGAGGTCCCGAGCGTGGAAAAAGAGGGGATAAAGACCACCCGCGGAGGGTGAGGAGGAGATTTTATATATATATATATATATATATATATATATATATATATATATATATATATATATATATATATATATATATATATATATATATATACACACACACACACACACATATATATATATATATATATATATATATATATATATATATATATACATGGGAGTGGGAGAAAAGTCTTTGGCGGCACAATGGGGGTGCATTGATCATTCTAGTGCCCCATCAAGACCCCCCCTGGCACTGCCCCTGCTATATAGACATTCTATTGCAAAATAAAAAAAAAATAGAAGAAGAAAAAAAACCCCCACAAAAAACATTGAAAAACATGCATTGTTCTGTGAGCAGGTTATGTTTCCTCAGGTCTGACTTGTAACTCATGGCCTGACGCTACCTACTAATATCCATGGAGAAGATACATTTTCACACTTCGGAACATCTCAGGCAAATCATCTCCATGGCAACAAACTGGTAGAATTGCTCCTCTGTACCTTTAAGTCCCTTCAGATTAAAATCATAGGTTTAATTTATAATAACTACACTTTTATAGTCTTAATAAAGCATGCACTTACTTAAAACTAAACAAAAAAGCTTCTTGGGAATGACACAGGCTCAGTTACATTCCTCACCTTAACCCTCTCATTATGTAAGTGGTTACTAAGCCTGAATCATTTCCTCCTTATGTTCATGTGTTGTAAGTGATTGAGATGTAGTTATTATAAAGTGGCACCCAAACAAAATATCATGGTGAATTGGATGTTAAAAGGCTTCTAAATCACCTTTGGTCATGGTTATTTTTCTAACTGTCTACAGACTTTTCTCTATAAATGAAAAAATGATAAGACGCAAACTTCTTCTGGCTCTATATCCTGATGACTGTGCACTTCTGATCCGTGCTGCTCCACTTTCAGATTCACACAAGGACTTTAGTTTTTGTCTAATGTCCAGCTGAAGCACTGTTGTGGCTCTGTTTGGCTCTTTCTGTTCTCTTTTGAGTCAGTGTTATGAACTCATCGTGCAAATGAACCAGTGTTCCCTCCGGCCTTTGTTGTATGGGACATGGATGTGTTTAGGATGCCTTTTGGAGCAGGGTCAGTCCAAGAGCAGGGACCCTGTGGTGCTTCCCAGATATAAATATTTGTGAGTCAAAGCTGTGTGAATGGGTCCTATAGATTTGTCATGGAGCTTTTATCAATGAGGTGGATGGGTTTTATCTTAAACTAAGCCGTTAAGTTTGTAAAAGTTACTATTACTACTTACTATTTTATTACAGAATTGAAAGAATATCTCAGAATGCACATGGTCACATTTTTGTATAGCACCTTTCCACTTTCAAGGCACTCAAAGCACTTTACAACAAGGAACCACTCAAACATTCACACACACATTCAAACACTAGTGTACACAGACACTGGGGGCGAGGTGGGTTAAGTGTCTTGTCCAAGGGCACGACAACAGCATTCATCGAGACCACAGCTGGAATCGCACTGCCAACCTGTGGGTCAGTGGTTTTGACCAATGATGTTTATGTTGAGATGTGTTCGGACCTCCGACACTGAGCTAATGTTGCCCATATATGTCTGTGTTTTCCTGTTAATTTACTATTGACTCGAAAAAAAAAAAAAAAAAAAAAAAAAATCCAATTAAATATTTTATTTTGAATCAATGCATATATTTTAAATAGATCATCAAATTGTAATTATCAACTTTGGCTCAACGTAACATTAATAAATAAATAAATAAATAGAAAAAGCTTACATAACACACTTATATAGAGGCAACATTTCATTTGAATAACAAGCTGATTGCACCCTCCACCTCACAACCAGAAGGCTCCAGGTTCTATTCCCAAACTGTGTGGGACTTTCTGTAAGGAGTTTCCATCTGCTCGGTGCATCTGCAGACGTTTCTTGGGTTCCTCCATCAGCCAAAATCATGGCTGAAGATCTGGAGATAGACCTCTCACACACTGCTCCTGACAGATTAAAAAGTAAAGTTAATATAGCCTTCATATGGAATTTTGAAATATTTACTCCAAAAAGTACTTACATTCCTTATTTGATCCTTTTTAAGTAAAATGTCTTTGTTCTATGTACCACCTGGCGATAGAACTGACATTTCATGATGTTTTTGTTCTGTTTGTCACAGTTTTGTCATTTGAATATGAATTTAAAACTCTTAATTGACTTGAAAATACACAAAATAAAGGAAAACTGTTTATTTGATTGCCACAGTGCTGCTGCGTTTTCACTAAAGGCTGCATTGAACTGTCCAAATGAGTGTTATTGTGTGAATGTGAATGGCATGTTTGGCAGTTCTCAACCATAAGTTATATTTTTTTCATTTTTGTATCGGTCCATGCGCAACAGCTCAACCTTTGCACAAAAACATGCACCCTTGCTTTGCTGTTACAGCCAAGAATCTCCATTCAAAAGTGTCTGGCTAAGTTAAACTGTAGCCTATGTGTAGAAATAACGAGAGCTGATCAACCTGGTTATTTGCAAGACTGGCAAATGACATGACAAAACTGTGGTTGTTTCAGGCATTAAAGCTCATTTGGATAAGTGCCTAAATAAATATATGTAGTTAAATACCTTAGAAGTCAGTGTTTTGTGCTAAGCCTTTTTCCCCACTACCTCATCTAAAGTGGGGCTCTTTTCACAGGGCCCCTAGCTTCACCCCCAGACTGTGGCATCATCAGTGACCGCGGCCCCCTCTCCTCTGAAATACAGCACGGACCATTTGCAGTGACATCTCCACGGGTAACCTCTTAAAGGGGGCCCCTTGGTTACACCACACTGGCCCCGTAATGTGGGCTAAGTATTCACTAATGTTTTTTATAGGTTTCTTAAATGTATTTTATTATTGTATTATTATGTGAATACTTACTATTATTCTCCCTTCTCCCTTCAGATTTTTGTGTCAGCTAAACATGTCACTTAAGTCCACACAAAAAAGCATGTATGGTTATCTATTTTATTTATTTATTATTTATAACCTTTATTTTGCCAGGCAAAACATTAAGAACAAATTCTTATTTACAATGTTGGCCTGGTGTGCAAAAGCACCCATCTGATGCTAATCAATGGATATTTACCCATCCATCCATTTTCTTCTGCTTATCCGGGGCCGGTCGCGGGGGCAGCAGTCTCAGCAGGGACTCCCAGACTTCCCTCACCCCAGACACATCCTCCAGTTCCTCCGGTGGGACCCCAAGGCGTCCCCAGGCCAGCTGAGAGACATAGTCCACACAGGGTGTCCTGGGTCTTCCTCGGGGCCTCCTCTCGGTGGGACATGCCTCCGCAGGGAGGCGTCCGGGAGGCATCCTGAACAGATGCCCGAGCCACCTCCTCTGGCTCCTCTCAACATGGAGGAGCAGTGAGTCTACTCTGAGCTCCTCCCATGTGATATTTATATTATAGCATTATTTTTTTTACATGTTTTACATTTATATTAGGGGCTCACTGATCTCACTGGTACATTCTTTTATTTTTTTAAATTCTATTTTTAGTTATTATTTCTTATGATTATGTTTATCATACAGCAATATTATAAATGTTATTATAAACAGACTCCAATGTAACTTTGTGGCATGACCCATCCTTTGTGAACTCCCAATTAAAAGTAAAAAAAAATATATTATTATTATTTTCGTTTTTAAGATAAGAATTAACTATAAGCTGTTATATAGACCCTTGATTTACACTTCATTTTAAACGTACCTATATGTTTTCTTTTCTTTTTCTTTTTTTTCAATCAGCTCGTGCCTGCTGACGTCACGCACTTTCGCTCGCGCTGTGGCTGCTCGTGCGCTCTCCGTGCCTCAGTCTCGCGCTGTGCTCACTCCTGTCCTTAGCCCGGTGTGTGGTACTTACTCTCCTCCGTCTCCGTCCGACCGTCCGCGGGGGAAAAAAACGAGCGACCCAACACCCGCCAACACACCGGACCGAAGCCTCGAGAGAATGGGGACCACGCTTTTACCGTCGCTGGAGGAATAACTACCAAACAAACTTCTATTTCCAACGAGAGACGACGGAGTTAGAGAACGGTCGAACGGTTGAAACTTTTACACCACGATTCAAACATGGATACACTTTTGGTTTGTCTTGGACTTGTCTTTCTCTTCTGCACGTCGGCGTCCGCTCAAATTCCAACAGGTAAATAAAAAAAAAGCTGCTTTCAGGTCAAATGTTGCTTTTGTTTTGCGAGAAAAAGTTGGTGAATCCTCGTAAAGCTTTTATGTTTCACAGGTGTGCCAACGTGGACATTCAAAGTGACTGTACTTGTTGTGAACGTATAACTAACCGGTGTAACTTTATTAACACGCTGTAGGTGTTTTATTCGCGTTTAAAAGGCGTGAAAGGTGTTTTGCCCCGACTCGTATTCCGTAGCTCGTGGAGGTTTGTCGGCTTCTCTTTGAACTCTGCACGTCTGCTCGCTCCAACGTTAGATAAAGCTATTTTCCACGCTTTTACGCAATTAAAAGTTGTTTGTATTGGCTAATTTTGTGGTTTGCCTGTGACTGAACTTTGCAAAGAATGTCCTATTTGCTTTACACTCTCAGGGTGAACGATACGAAACTGGCATTGTCACTACACCTCTACGTTTAACAGAGTATTTACATTTAAAAGGTTAAAGTGGGCTGAATGTGCACTAGTTCTTTGTAAAGTCTGATATCACTGCGCGCCAGGTAGTGAGGTCCACGAACTGTCATAAACTTTTAAATACATATAAAGTCCCATTGACTGCTACTGTAGTCTGGATTTCTTGGTTTTATGCACGATGACCTGCTGATAATGTTTAAAAGAGTGCACGCAATGGAGACGATGCAGCAAGAGGTAAAAGTTTGTTACGCACGGGCACGTAGGCTGCGGATATCGTTCATACTCGATCATCTGTGTTGACTTTATCTGCTCTGCGATTCATAAGGACATTACACTGACTCAATACAAGTTATGGTTCAGTCTCTTTCAGTGGATGAGGACGGAAGAGAGACGGTCGGTTAGGTTTTAAAGCTCCGCGCAGCTCCCCGGTCCCCTGCAAACCAAATGACCCGTTTCCCTCTCCCAACTTCATTCCCCGCTGCATGCAGTGAAACCTAATGAACGTGAAAAGTGTCCACACAGTGATGGCATGTTTGATTAAAGACACCGTGCAGTTCTGCAACATGATCTGACCCGAAGCTGCGAACTTGCGTTTTAACTTGAGCCATATGCGCTTCGTGCGTAAATGTTGATTTTGCTGTTTGTAATTAGGGCAAATACGAACTTAGAAGCCAGTGTGGCGCTAGGATTTGTTATGTACGAACAAGAACCGTTTTATTGCTTTGGTTTTCACTTGCAAATACTTCTCCAAACGTCCAGGATCACTGTAATAACATAGGTGAGGCAACATTAAACGAATTAGGGACACATTTCATACAGTGACTTATGAGTTATGTGTTAAATGTGACCGACTTGCGATTGTTTTCTGTGTCCTGTTCTTGTTTGGAAACTGCAAAATCAACCATAACTCAAGTTGCACGCTCTTCCCTTGCGCTCCTCTCACCTGCCTCTACCCGTAAAGCATGCTCTATTTCCGCCTTCACCGCTTACCTCTCAGGGAATGAAAAGTAACTTGCCTGCCAGGTCCGTGCGTTAGAAAGTTGACCTCCTAAAATCCTACTGTTTAACTTGCTGCGCTTTGCATTCAAGGACGTTTTACGCGTGATTAAACGCGAGACGTTTCCAGAAGCCGTGGTTTTCAGCGCTTCGCTTTTCTCACTTTACGATTTGCATAGAAATTAGTCAATTAATTACACAAGAACGTGTCAATGCCAGTCCTACTGCTGCTGCCTCACCTCCTTGTACGCCCCCCCCTCTCCCTCTCTGCACCCATGGCTGTAGGCAATGCCCCGTATCCACCCTCCTGCCCCTCCTCTTCGTGGCCATTTGGTCCTCAGGGGTAACAAATGTGAGGAATTTCTTTGAGGCCGCTCTCTGGGAATTTGAGCGCTGTTAATTTGCAAGTAAATACAAGACAACACGCGGCTCCACTGTCGAGGGAGGCGGTCAGAGGGGGAAAAAGTAGTAGTCTCTGGTGTTGTGATGTAAAAACAAACTAGATTTATATATGGAAACTGGTGTAAGATGAAAGAATGTTTTTTGCTGTGTATATAAAATGTATAAGGCTGGAGGGTATGATTTAACTATTACATACATAATCAAGTACATCAGAGGCATAGTATGAGAAATGGTTCTATTGCAAAAAATCAATATAATCAATGAATCACTGTCTACTCACTTCACTACTGAAGTTGAGGTGTCAAATGAAAAATAACAGCAAGCCATTTTGCAGTAAGTTTTCCAAACCTGCAAAACATCTCTCTCTTCCTTTGATTCATTTAATTATAACTACCCAGCATGTCAGCGGCAACAAGGACGCACAATTCCTCTGTTTTTCCCTTGTTTTGAGCAAATGACAGAAACATATTTTGTCCCCTAGCTCAATGTTAATTCCACCATTATGAACTAGTCTTGTCAAATCTTAACAAAAGTCACATTGGCTTTGAGACGTCCGTCCTCCAAAAATGCCCCGCTTTGTGACATTTACTCAAGCCAGCGTTTCGTCTTATCACGCCGCATGTTTGAAAGTCGTTGAGAATAAGTGCATCTTCCTCCCACGTCTCCAAGCCAGTTTATGTTAATTTGACAAGTTTCTAAATCTGTCTACTCTGATGGAGTTGTGACACTGATCTCCGCCTCTTTAATCTTAATGAAGTGAAATAATTGTTTTCCATTATAGACCAGGGGAGGATCGAGAAGCCCACATCTGAGCTGGTTATAATTGGAACTGTAAATTATTTTAGCAGTTTTCAGCATTTAAGACGTTAAGAAGTTAATTATAATTACTTTTTAGCCTCATTTGAAACATGAAATGAAATTGTGTGTTTTTGTCAGAGGAAAGGGAAGACGAGAGTATGGGAGAGTAGGCAAGGGAGATGCGCAAGAAAGAGGGAGAAAACAAGAAAAGCGCTGGTTTTGGCTGTGGGCATCTCTGTGAATCTAGTGAGAGTGATAGGGAGAGAGGGAGGGACAGAGTGAGAGAGAGGGAGGGGGAGAGAGAGATGGACTGTTGAAGCCTATGTGCTTGTGAAAAGGGATGTCGCGATCAACTGTAGTCCTCTGAGTACAATGTAGTGCTGTACAAATAGTACAAAAATATTGCAATTAACAATATAACTACTGACTAGTGTTGTCACCATAGTCAAATTTCAAACTCGATTTTGATACTAAGGAATAGATACTCGATACGCAATACCAATTCTGATACCACAATGATGATGAAAAACACTCTGTAATTAGACAATAGAATGTTATTTTTAACATTAAATCGTAGTACTTTCTTTTATTTTACCATGTGGCCTCAGTCGTCCAGGTAGGTTCTTTAGTTGTCCATGGGTCTATACTAGTCTGTGGCCTAATGTCCTATGTGGCTTTGATACAGCTCAATATCATTCCAAAGTTATTCAGAAATGTATCGATACCTGCTGACATGAGTATCTAGCTTTGATACTAGGGTTAGTATCGATTAGTGTCTGATTTTTCAATGCTTTTGACAACCCTACTAGTGCCACTTTCATATGCAACAATCCAAAAGTCCACTTAACTAGAGCTAAACCAGGAAGCTGGACTCAACAGCATCCAATCAGGAGTAACATAGATATTTATAATTACCAGAAATATTTTGTAATAGTCTATACGGCACACTGATAATAAAAGTATGATACTATTTGCATCTGGCATACTCTGGTAAAGACTTAAAAATACCTCCTACCGATACAAAGAAGAAATGACTTCTATTCTTCTTGTGCCAAGCTTAAACAAATCCGAATCAAAGTCATTTATCCTCTCATTAAAACTCCACTGCAGTCTACAGTCGCTCTGATCACTGTCGCTTAAGTTTTAAATCTTTGCTCAAAGCCAACATGTTTCCTCAGATTTCAATTTAAAACTCTCTCCTGCTCCCTTTGAAAGTATAGCGTCTCATTTCAGCAGTCGCCACTCATTTGGGGATGAAGTTTGAAGTGTAAAAAGTAATTAATGTGCTGCAAGAATTCATTAGCTAATCCCCCGTTTGCCCTGCACATGCGAGAGAGGCAGCCCAAGCTCAAATGTTTGGTGAAGAAATGTTGGATTGTTTTTAGTGAAGAGGTACCAGGACCAAGGCTGGCTTCAGTTCAAGTTTCCGTACAATGCATGAGTCTATTTTAAGATGCTAAGAGTCGTTATACCACACATCTGATCTGGATTGCATTCTATCTCAATCTTAAAACCAAAGACGATTAACTGAAAAAAAAAACAAAAAACAAACAAATTTGAAACTGGTGATGCTTTGGATATTATGCTGTGTCTGCATCAATCTCTCAGTATAATTATCAAACAACTGTAATGAAAGAGTAATCATATTCATTCATGCAGTGCCAAATAAAAAAGTTATCTCAAGGCGTTTTCCACTTTCTGCAAGTCTAGACCACGCACTTGAGTTTAGTTGAATGATTATCTTTGTGGCAGAGTTGTAAAGAAACATCAAAAATGCTTTTCAAACACTGTTCTAGGTTCCCTGTAGAAGACTTAAACCTATTTTGTAGAATCCACTAAAACATGCCCTGAAGTGTTTAACTGAAAGTGTCTCCAAAAGGTTTCAACTTCCAACCCTCTCCTCCACCCACCATCTCTTCATCTGAATCCATTTATTTCTGGCACAAACTGAAATATGTGCATTAAATTATTGGCCGAAGAACTGACAGTTGCAGAATGCCGCTCTGAGAACATAACAATGGCAACACAACAGTGGTGGTTAAGTCTTATAAAAAGACAAACAAAGTACTGTACTGGGATAAAGACTGTTTAGACAGTGAGGCAGTCAACAACGAAATGTATCAGTGGACAAAATAACAGCACATATCTGGCTGTAGAGCTCTGCAATCGCAATGGTACAGAGTTTTTTATGATTTCAGTTCATTTAAAACTGTTAATCAAAATCTGCCCTTGGAGAATTGAAATATTTCTCATTTTTATCTAACAAGATTAAAGTTCAGTATTTATTAAAACAAGAACTGTCTGAGTATTGTATCATCTAATCCAGGGGTTTCATTTCCTGGATGAAGGATGGTTCTACTCCAGTGTCATCCATCTCCAGAGTAGCCCCGTTCAGCGCCGGTCACAGCTGTCGTTACCAGAGTCCCACCAAAAAGACTAAATGCACTCGTTACACACATGGCTTGCTAATGACGGATTAAGTAATCAAGCCTCTCTGATTAATTACATTACTCTGCCCACTGTGCCCATACACAGATGTGAACTGTTGTGTGCAGCACTGGATTGGAAAGGCTGCTACCTCCTGGAGTTTGAGCTGCAGATAAATTATTTTATGACTCTTTAATTATCTAATAGTAGGCTTATATTGTGATGTATGCCATACCAAATTATATTAAAAAAAACAAGCAAAGTGAATGAAGCATAGAAAACGATAGGCATTTATTTTCAAAGTCATTGTGGCCATACTGCTTTCTGTGAGATGTAAAATGAGGACAATTAAGATGTTCTGAAGTGACAGATGACATTTATTTTAGGCCTGTTTGAAGCACAAAAGAACAGGTGAGGTCTTGCGTGTGCTGTTCAAAGTTCACAGGTCATAACAGGGCAAACACTCGTGCCATACGTCTTGGGAGTTTTATTTTAGACGTGGAACTTGCTTTCTATTCGTTTAAGTTCACAGAGTCGGTTAAACTAGGGAACGTCATAATACATTTATGACTGAAGCCATAACTAAAACCGGCGCAAACCAAGTGAACATTGTTCCTCCTCTACACTTGACCATATTGTATGACCCTGGGCTTGCACAGCTCCTCAGAGACAGAGCCCAATGCCTCGCAGCTGCGAATATGTGACTATTGTTCTGTGCACCACGGAAAATCTAACTGTGTCTTGTTCTCTCTCTGCTGCCCCTCTCGGTCCTAGCTCACTTGGGACGTGCCGAAAAGGGTGAGTTACGATTAGCTTCATCTGTCACAGTCACTGCCATAGTCCCAGTGTAGCCATTAGCACCATCATCATTAGCACGTTCCATTCTAGATCATCTTGGGGTTTCTCCATTACATTTTACTGGAGTTTGGTTCTGTTATGCTCATCACGTGGTTGTTGCCATTTTTGTACTAACTATTCACTTTTTGTTAATGCACGGATACTTTATATTCGTATATATGTATTTGTAATGTCTTTTAAAGGTGGATCGCTTTAGTGTTTCATATGATCCAAGGTTTGGGGAGGACCTGCTCACTGTCCTGTCCTTTCACATGTATTAGGTTGTTTTATTGCTTATTGGGTTAAGGTAAGTAAAGTGTCAGTACTGGCTGCTTGTATGTCAAGTTTCAAGCTCATATCTCACAAGAGGATTTCTATGTGATACTATATGACAGTCCAGTCTTAATAATTCTTCAGCAGGAATACATTTTTTTTTCATACATAAAAAGCTTTGGCCTTGTAAAATTTTCACTGCCAGTAATTGAGTATGAGCATTCTGTGAGTCCCTCTTGTATTCTTGCTGTCTGTGTACTTTGTCCATTTGCCGCTTGCTTGTCTCGCACAAATCTCGTCTTGTCTGTGGAGTAGGACAGCTGTCTGAACCTCCCAGGTGTTGTTTACATGCTGGAAGTTTTTATTAAAGGGCCCAGTTCAATCTCTCCATCCTAAACTGTCGATATTAGAATCCCACAATCACAGCCGCCATCTTTTTGTCTGTCCCGGCTTCTTAATGAGCGACTTGTTGTTTTTCTTTTCTTCTGTGAAAGTGACAGGCTCGTAAAGTGCACACCACAGACGCCATCCATAGAGGAGGCAGACACAAGAGCTTTGGTATCCCACAAGGCTTTGCAGCGACAGCTACCATCAAAGTCAAAGCCAATACAGGGTTTTGTTTATAGTGAAATTTTGGGGCGATAAATGAACAAAATCCACAGTTTATTTTACACAAGGTCAATCTCCGGTTAATCCCACTTAAATCAAACAGAACAATCAGCAGACATGCCCAAAACAAATGTTTTAACACATCTCATTAGGGCTGGGTGATATGGGAAAAAAAGAATCACAATTTTCTTCCCCATATTGATCGATCTTGATGCAGGCGTTACCAATATTGGCGAAAACACATGTGATGTCCATGTGCTAAATTAGGGCTTAAGTTGCACTCATAAACCGTAAGTCATTTACTTGCCATAACTTGGATTATAATGACAAGAAGCACAGGAGTAGAGAAAAGAGAGGAATGAAGGTGAGGAGTTGGATCAGAGAGAAGGAGGGACGCAGAGGCAGAGGTAAAGAGACAGAGAGTAGTCCAATTCTGCAGATTTAAGTCAAAACTTGTTAAACGCGAGGCCACGTGAGAAGACATAAAGCTGTTTATGAATTTCCAAACCAAATGCAAATGGGAAGATCAAAACAAGCATTCTCACTGATGTTGGACTCTTTGTAATTATTTTGGAGACAATTAAATCCAAACTTGGGAATTTTGCAACTAGAGGCTGTCAGAGAATCCAGATGGTGATCAGCCTCATAATGAGTCTATTGCCAACCTTTACTGAATATTGAAAATTCCAACCAAATCTTTTTAATGATGCCAACATGTTTTATAGAGATTTGGCATTACCCCTAAATTGCATACTCTGACCATGTAACTTGCGTCACTTTGAAAAATTTCAAACTTGATTTTGATACTAAATAACAGGAATCAGTACTGATTTGATGGCACAATGATAATTAAGATCTCTTTATTTAGACAGTAGAATGCCATTTTCAACTTTCTTTGATATTCCCATGTGCCCTTATATCTGTGTAACCCCTCAGTCGTCCAGGTAGGTTCCATAGTGGTCCATGGGTGTGTACAAGTCTATGCATCTTATACTTGTTCTGATACAGCCCAAGGTCACTCTAAAGCTGTTCAGGAAAGGTTCATTTCTGTCCTATGAATGTGACTTGAATAGATACTTGCTCAGATGAGTATTTACTTTTTAGTAGTTTTAGTTTTATGATGCCATCTTAATTCTCCAGGCAGTTTCTTTGTTTTGAGTAAAAGAGACAATAGGGCAAGAGTTGCGCCTCGCATAGCTTTAGGATGTAGATTTGTGGTTGACTGACATAACCCGGGGGCATCGGCTGTTCCATTAGTCCAGTTAAGAAGACATCTGTCAAAAGGGCACATTAACAGGAGTAGCCACAAGCAAAGTGTGCACCACATCACATATTAAAGTCTTATTCTCTTATCTGATCTTGCACTTAAAGCCATACATCCACTGGCTGCTAGTGTTTTTAAGCTGATTGCACCCAAGAGCAGTATGAAGCTTTGGAGATGCATATAAGCTCCCCTTTGTATGTGCGCGCGTGAACAAGGGCTTACAGACAGATGACCAGTCCATTAAGATTAACATCTACTGGACCGCTTCATGCATCTTCACTCCTCTCTCCTCCATTGGTGGTTGGAGCCGATCTAAATCTTCCTACTGATTTCCCCCCACCCTTATCTATAGCACTAAAGGTTTGTATAATCTGTTCTGCGATAGTGATGTGTCAGTGTCTTGCTGTCCTGTCTGTCAGCTGTCTGCAAATGACTAGAGAGACACATGGGCAGCTAGAATTCACATACTCACATATTATATACAGACAGTACATGCACTCCATCACCCAGGTAGACGTTTAGACAGTCAACATCTGTCTGTCTGGGCTCGGGTTTGTCCCACTTGACATGATTTGTTGAACACTGTCAAAAGGATGGGACCTGCATGCTGCGTGCAAATGTAACTAAACAGCCCCCACTGTTATTCCCAAATATGGTCATAATTCATGTGCTAATAGCAAATGTTCGCATCATGGACTGCCATTGTAGACACATTCACAAGTAAAACTGCAAATAACTGTAGCTTGCAAACTGCTAGTCTATAATTTAAACAATATTTACATTACTAGCTGGTGTTTTTTGAATGCATGTCTTTAATTTAGTAATAATAAAATAATAATTTGAAAAGCTCATTCAGTTGTTGATGAAATGTCAACTTGTGATTGAGTGAGTGTTGTAATTAGGCATGAGACGATTCTGAAATTTGGTGTCAAGATTATCATGGTCAAAATAATTAAAATGATTAAAGTTGCTGACAGTTTTAAAGTATTATGGACATGAATAATTATAATTCTAAAATTATATATAAGTTTCAACATTTAAACAGCTGTTATAGTATTGTACCTTTTCTTCAGTGAAAACAAGAGTGATCTAGAAGAGACCATCATGGAGAAGTAGGTTTTCTCTGCATATTCTGGTGATATAAAGGTCATTATCTCTGTTAGCGTAGACCTGTCAAGATAACACATTGTGAAGCACAAGATATCGCTACAGAGAAATATCACGATAAATGATAATCTTGAAAATACTTTTGTACCACTAAGATTTAAATAATGCAAGATAATGCCACTCAACCATTTTTAAATAGACGGTTTCATTAAAAGAAATGAGCTGTAACAAATTAATATCAGAATGTACCAATAATTAGCCATAAAAGGGACTAATTCACCCCTCTATTTCTCAAATCTTATCATATTATAACCAAATTACCCCAAATCTCCCAACTTTTGCAAAGAAAAAGTACTCACAATAAATATTGAGGCACAAAATGTATTGTTCCAAATGTATTGTTATAATTTCATATATTTAATGATAAGTTGTTGAGTGATGACTAATTATCATGACAGACCTGTGCTGGCGATTATCATGATTATCTAAAATGTCCCATGGACGGTTACTGTTAACCCTTTTGATCACAAAAAAACAATATTATTGTTTATTGTCCCATCCATAATTATAATGTTACATTTATAGACCCATCAACCCTCTTTGAGGCATTTTTTCCCCTCAATGACTTTGTGAAAGTTAACAAGAGTTGAGTTTTTTTTCTGAATGAATCTTAAACTGTTCTCTGGGGTCTTCCTGTTTGTTGCTGGTTATGTGGCTGGGAATGAGCATGCATTTGTGGGGAACCTTGGCCTTGAGTTGTGCCCTGTTGAATTTCTTGTTTTGTGAAAGCTGCAAAGTGTTTCCACAGGCAGCGATAAGGAAGAGGAGGCCTTGGTCAAAAACACAGCTGTACAAAAATGTGACCAAGATTGTCTAAAAAAATTGTACAGTAAAAAAGTTTAAATCAATACAAATAATACAAGAAACTTTTCACAGAGAAGTGGAATTCCTAAAGCAAAGGTATTCTTCTGGACAAACAGTTTGGACACATGCAGGCGCGATGTTGACACTGTCCAGACTCTGCAGTGTCTGAAGTTAAGTCTAGTCCTCCTGCACCCTTCAATGTTCATGTGTTTACTTCTAAACCCACTTCTCTGTTTTGGCCACGCTATGACAGAGGTTTGGTAGTAAGTATTGTCCTAAGTTTAACAGGCCCTGTCTTGCCATTGTTACTTCATAGTTTAAATATTTTTTCTGCATATATGGCTAATCTTTATAATAATGATTATACAACTTTTTGAACATGGGTTTCACTTGGTTTGGTTGTGATACATGTCTGGTTCAGTCAGTTCAATATTGTAATGAGAACTCCTGCTCCAAACATCATCCAGAACCCTTCTCCCTTTCCTAACGGCTACTTTACTTAAGCCCCTACTCCCCCCTGTTTTTTCTTGGAATTTACAACTCACCAACCTAAACAAAGAAACACAGCGTTTATCAGACCCTCCCCCGTCCCTTGTCCCCCTTTGACTCTCGTCTACAAGTCCGACTCTCCTCCCAGTCTCTCCAGTTTCCACACATCCCCTAAAGAGCCATTAGACAGAGCAGGGTGGGATTTCACTCTCTCAAATCCACAGCCAGTGGTGTAGAATTACAGGGAGTTTGAAGATTGTGGATGCAGTTTAGGGTGGGAACTTTCCTTGGAAAGACAAATGACTACCACTGAGCCAGCACAATATTTGAAAAACTCGTAATGGTGAATGTGGCAACAACAACAGCATAAGTTTTTGTCATAAAAGCTCAAGGTAATTTAAGAAGAAAGAAATGGAAATACATTGTAAATCCTCTCCTACGAAGAGCCCTGAAATGATGATCTACAGTTGATAGCCCAAGCCCCTGCTGAACGAATGGTCCCAGGACAACCTTACTTGGATGCAGCCCATCGTAAATCAGCCTAAACCTGCCCCAAGTCTTCACGCAGATCTCACTGGCCACAAATCAAGATAGAGATAAATGTGTCTCAAGTCTATAATTGCGTTTATCACTGTCTCTCTGTTGTTGAGAGTCTATAGTTGCACATAGTTACAAGAGAGTTTTGTGGCAACATTACAACTGAATATTACATACTCAAGATTGTGAGGGCATGGATTATGGATGGTATTATATTTCAGTTTCAAATGTCTTACCACATACAGAAATTGCTGTGTAAACTTATAGCTTTGTGTCACTCTGAGGCCACGCGTCTTATTCAACGCCATGACCAGAACAGAACACTTTTCTTGAGTAAACTTTTGTCACACCATAAATCGTTCATCACCTGTCTTCACCAAGGTCTTCCTCTTGTCTCACTGTTTGCAGATTGCCTTTGTTAGCATTTCTTTCAACTTTTTTACCCTTTAAGCCAGATTTACATGGACTCACACAAAACACCCTCCTCCTTCTCCTCTTCTTCTCTCCCCCGAATCCAAGTCCATGTAGAAGACAGTGTCGCTTTGTATTAAGTGGCTGGCCTAACTGTCACTATGTCTATATTGGGCTAAAGGTAAATAGCATCTCGTGTGTTTGGTTGAGCTGAGCGAGCTGTCGTGTCGCTGTAACGGTTAGCAGATACAGCCCTACCTCCTCGTGACACTACTTGTCTCTTAGCGTCAACCTCACATGTACTACACTGCTACCTTGAAGCAAAGTACTGCACCGTTAGGCCTTCAAAGAGACACAGCTCAACTTAAGTGCAGGTTGGAAAGAAAACTACAGCCTTCAGCGTCTTTGGACCGCTAGATTAAAAGAACACATATGGACGCTTTGTTGTAGACCCTGATTTATTTAACACTCAGACACTCAAATACACAGGAGTACAGGTTGTACTTAGGGCACAAAGACCTACACTAAGTCCTTATTTACTAAACAGAGGAACATCAAACCATGGCAGTGCCAAATGCTAATTCCAAAAGTAGGATTAGTAATGGAAAATACCCAAAGAAAATGACAAATTAGTACTGAAAAATAAATTAAAACAAAGATCTTACTGGGATGTCTCTCAAATGGAGTGTAGTGTAGATGTATTTATGTTCTATTAAGCCTCAATAGTGACAATATAGTATTTTTCTAATATCTATCATGATGCTTCTACGTAAGCCTGACACAATAATCACTATATGGACTTATCGTTCAATATATGAAGGCAGGGACAATATATTTTGGGGCTCAATATTTTTCATGTTACATTTTCTCTGCGATAGTGATAAGATTTTTTGCCATTTTTATGTAATACGAAAAGATTTGAGCTGCAGATTGTTGAATAACTTCTCTGGCTAATTATTAATTCATTTTGCTGTTTACGGGTTGCACCTCAGGCCTTTAAATTATGTTATATATATTTAAAAATAGGTTTATGGCTTATGGTTATATTTCTCTGACGAGCTAACAAGCACCTATCCCAGGCCTGGCTCCAGGGTGGGGCCCTAATAACGCCAATCCGGATGACGTAACTGGCCTTGTTCTTAAACTCTTTATAATCCATGTCATGACGAAGACGCCTTGGGGTCCCACTGGGAGATCTGGAGGAAGTGTCTGGGGTGGGGGAAGTCTGGGAGTCCCTGCTTAGACTGCTGGCCCGGTGACCCGGCCCTGGATAAGCTGAAGAAAATGGATGGATGGGTTATATTTCTCTGTAGCGATATATCGTGATTCAAATTGCGTTACCCCGACAGGCCTACTTCTACACTGTAACTGTTAAAGCTGATTTAGATTCAGTTTACACACGACTGGTAATTATTCATTAGTCAGAAGAAAGTACCTCCTGCTGAGCTGACCATTTGTGCTGTGTTACAAGTCTCCATCTCAAAGCAGTGTTTTGTCTTCTCCAACTGTGGGAGGTTCACACTTCTCCAGAACGCGTTGGATGGAGAAAGTAACATTAGGCTCATGATTCAAACAGTATGATTGAAATGAGTCACACAGCGAGGAATCCCAGAGGAGCTTTGACTATTTTGTAAAATACCACCACACACTTGTATGAGCAATGCACAGGTCATCCCACTTATTTAGGTTGGCAGAGTGGAGTGGAAAAACAAAATATATCTGAAATGATCCTTCTTGTTGGAAATGTCAAGAGAGCAAAGTATGTGATTACAAAACCGATTTTGATTAGATTTACCATACAACAACAATCAAAACTGCTAAATTGAAAAGCTAAATCTACAAGAATACTATGTCTAAAATAACATGTTAAAATAAAACACTTCCTTGCCCATTTGTCTTTGCACAAGTTAACACCAGTTTGCATTCGCTAGGGCCTTTAAAGTACCAGGAAACTGCATAAAAGCTAAAAAAAACCAGATCAATCAAGTTTCCTCTCAAGTGGACATTAAATGTTCCTCCAACTCCATAAAAATCTCTTAGATGTTTATAACAGAAGAACAGTGGACGACTGGAGCATCACTACTGTATCTATTATTAGGAACAAAGACCCTTTATGGGCAGCTTACTGTAATCCCCTGTAAAGTTTCCCATTCATGCTCTATACAGCTATAAGCTTCAGTAGGAGCAGCGCAGATGAAACAATTATCACACACTGCGCTACATTAAATGCATTAGGCGTCTCTGTGTTAACATCTCCTCTCATTCACCACTAATACGGTATATACTAGGGTCGCTAACCTTGGCGCACTTATACTTGACTGGTTCAAGATGGAGATTGATAATCGTGTTTTTCGGGTCACAGTATAATCGCAAAGATAAAAATCATTTTCATCTGACAGTTGTTGTTGATGTTGTGTTAACTTTATTATTTTAAAAGTTTAATTTTGTACATGTCAGACACTAGGTACTAGAGAAATGGTGATCTTTTAGACAATGTGAATGAAAGTGATTGGAGGATTTTAATATCATAGTGCCAATAACTGAATGTTCCTAGCACTACAGTTCTTGATGTTTCCATTAGTATATACAGTGAGAGGTTGAATATTTTGATATATGTAGGTCGCAATGAAGTAGGTTAGTTTGAGGCCAGCACAGGGAGAGCGGTGGGGGAAAGTGCGGCTAACCAGAACCACATGTGGCTGGGGCTCTGTCAGACTAAAGGCATGTGGACAGATAGAGGAGGGGCCCAGTTAACCTCCTATTTGTCCTGGAAGCACTGTGTGAAGCAGAGCACACTGTTTTGTAGCTGCTACATTTCACGTGGTCCACACCTGTGAACCTTGCTCCTAGAACGGTGGCCATTGTTAATCAAGTACATTATACTATACAAACTGCTTAAGTAATATATTGAGCAGCTCCATGAAGTTGTATAATTGAAGTTGAAAGTATCTTTAAAGAAGTGAAAAGCATTTTGTACAGTCAGGTTTCAGTCTCCATCACTGCCAATGGGAGCTGCATCCTATAATTACATGACAACTGTAATTTGACCTGAGATTACATGTGGATTGCAGCCTTTCACAGTGGAGACAACAGCCAGGGTTTAGTGGCCCTGTAATGAGACATTTGCTGTCTGTTGCGTTGTACTAAAGTGACTCATTGCTGTGATTTTTAAAAGTTCAGAACTCGAATCTTCTCAAGTGTACTCCGAACTGGAGCCCACTTAAGTGCGTCAAGTGTGCAGGCCACCAAGTGCATGTGAAAGAAAGATTCATATTGGCAGAGATTGGACACTGGAGGATGATGACTATAAGGACAGAGTTTGGGGCGGCAAACAATCAGCTTTTGATGTAAATAATCACCACTATTTACAAGATTACTTTAACAGTTTCTACTTTTGTCTCTGACTTTTTAACATAATCACTTCACATGGTCTTCAATGTGACTTTCAATGTGAAATCTAGTCATCTACATAGTTTGAAGAATACAAATTGTACAAGCTGTTCCACCAATAGCATCAATCATATTCTGATTGTTGAAAGTACTTTAGACTAGGCCTATCATGATAACAATGTTTTCAAGCAAATATAGATGATAAACGATAATATTAAAACTAATTTATACCACTTACACAATAACCCAAGAGCAGATTTAAACCACAAAAAATATTCTTCTGCAATAAATCAACCACTTTAGCGCTTAATTTGCATCTGTAATGAGTTATAGAAATTATTAATTCAACCTTTTACAACTCAAATCTTGTCATATAGCAAAAATGTTCCAGTAGTGCAATCTTTGATCTCAAAAGTTGTTCCAGGTTTCATATATTGAACGATAAGTCGATATAGTGATTATAGTGACAGGCCTAATATAAACACTAAATGTAAATGGAATTGGTTTTCTGTCTCAACAGCAAGGAGACCAGTGCTGTCAAGAAAGTAAGAAAAGACCCAATAGCCAACTGTATAAACTCTTGGATAGACTTTCTCATATGAGGTGGCTGTAAAACCTCGGCGATCTGAGCTCCGGCTGTAATCCTTGATGAAGAGTCGGAGGATGAAATGGCAGTAAATGATCCTGAGATGAAGTGGGCAGTGTGAAGTGTGTGGGAGAGAGAGAGTGATAAGAAACTCACTGCACAAACACTGAACGCAGCTGTACTTTTTCATTCCCTACCTCCTCCATTCAGACTGATAAGAGCACCAAAGACAAGTGCAAGAAGAGGGAGAAAGCTGAAGTGCTCCAGTACTAATATGACTTTTCATCTTATTTGGATGGCTTTACTTGGCCTTATTGGGTGGAAACAAAACTTCAAATTCTGTTTATTAGGTTTAAGTTTACTTAAGTAGAATTGAAAGATTAAAGGGGGATGGTTTCAGTGACCCAAAAGAATCTCCATGAATCACTGATGAACCACTACAGAATGTGTTGATTTTCAAGGCATGAAGATTCCAGCACTACAATACATAGTTACTTACATCAACACAAACTTTACCAGACACGTCAATATTGTACTAGGAGATGGTGTGAGCTTTTGGTGTACTCTCAAACAAGAGAGTAGACCATTTCATGGGAAATGGACTTTGCTCCCTGTTCTGGTGCACTGACGGACACTGTTTACACGTCTGTTTGGTGCAGTCCTGAGCAGAGATTGGTAAGTTCCAAATCACTCTGTTTGTCTTTCTGGGGCCTGGCTGTGTATCACATTCTTTGGGGTTCTGGATGGATGTAGGATTAAAGCTGTAGAGATGAAGACAAAATTACTCTCTTAAAAGATTTTGATATTTCCCACATTATAATCGGCCTTTGTAGTTCATTGTATCAACATAATGGTTGGTAGTTACAGCCATGATTTCAAGTGTTAGCGAGAGAAGAAACATGCTGAAGGTATTGTTTACATGGTTGTTAGTGGTTAGTTCGTTAGGTCATTAGCAGTAATATTATTTTCTGATCATTTTGCATCTCAAATATCATACCAGATCTAGTGCAATGAGTCTAGTGTAATCCATTTTACTTTGTGAAAGCATAAAACAAGCGATTTTGACATAAACGATTTCTGATTTCATGATATTGTCACAGGAAAAATATAGTCCCAGTTTCTATTCCGACGGCTCTAGTGTCTGGCCTTTAGTCATTATGCCGATCACTCAAGCCGCCCTGACACATGGAGTCACACCTCATTACTATTACAGGCACTACTTTATACTGCTTAATGTGGTGTGGATGGTCACTACTGTCACAGGGCTAGAACGAGAGGTCAAGTGGAGTTTAATGATATACAACAGTAGCCTAGTTTGAAGAGGCACAAGGGCAAGAGCTATACTATTGATTTGATGGAAAAATAGAATGGATATTGTAATGGATAACAATACCACTGACCATTGTGTTAGTAGGTACAATAGCACGATACGATAAATATGAACTGCAATAAATAAATAAATAATGCAAGAATATAACACAAGAAATAATTTCTGTCTATAATGAGTCATAGAAGTTCATAATTTCACCTTGTACAGCTCAAACCTCATTGTGATACAGAAAATTAACCAAATATTTCCCACTAGTGCAAAGAAACTGTACACTCCTCCCCCAAAAATCGTCCCATCTGTCCCTTATTGAACAGTAAGTTTATATTAATCATGACGGGTCTATTGGTTACTTGTACTCTTGCTAAAACAATAAACAGATAACTTTAACTTTTATCATTTAGTGATCACCACTAAATGATAAAAGTTACTCTATTAGCAGTAAAACTTTTACTGCCGCCGTCTCGCTGAAACAATAGACTGATGTCATCTGCAACCCTGTTATTAGACCTTAGTTACCAGATTACGCCTTTAATCTTTTATTTCAGAATTGTTAACTATACATAACATAGCCAAGTCTTGTAATCGCTCCCAACTAAATAATTAATTTCGCATACAGAAGCCCAGTTTAGTTGCCGAATTTCCTGGACTTTGGTTCCAAGAACTAATAGATTTGCACAATGGAGTGTGTCCCAGCAGAGAGCCATAGGCAGAGTTTCCTGGCGAGGTGGGAGTGTAGTGTGGGCGTGTGGGTGACTAAACTCAGACTTGGCAGATCCGGCAGCAGTATATAGCAGGCCCTCATTGGACGTATGTGACAGGTACTTAATTATTGCCATGTTATTTGTCTTCACATAACACTGACCACAGGCCTGACGGGCAGCTCTTAATTAGTCGCCACAGCTACTGATGATGCGCCTTGACAGTTGCCGTGGCGCTGACAAGAACCGGGAGCAGAAAGGCATGCTGGGAGAGGACACTGTGGCTATTGAGTTTTCCCACTGTGAGTTGTGTGTGTTTGCGTACCAAAAAAAAAAAAAAATCAAGTTTGCCAGTTAGCTGCTTCCTACCAAAGTGATTTATTTAAGGCACTGGCGTTTTGTGCTGGCGAAATTGTGAAGATAGGAAATTGCTTGGGCATTTTTAATCTTGGGGTGTGAAGTTACTTTTCTCTCTCTTCCTCTTCTGCCTTTTATTCGTCCCCGGAGGCGGCAGAGGAGCAGCGAGGGCAAATAGTCTGAAATGTGTCGCTGGCATGTCACAACAGATCTGTCGAGAGGTGGAAAAAACACATTTACGATTGTTCATCTCGAGTCAAAATCACTTGACAATACACAACGTACAATTACTGGGTCCTATTATGCAGCAGGCTTTTGAAATGGACCAAATGACAGGGAAGAGCGCCCTTGTCTCCAATACATACTTGTGTGGAGATAGACATGGGGTGTGTTTGGTTTGCCGTAGTGCGCTGCGAGATGAATCTTAATGGCCATCGTTTAGCCTCTGACCCCAGCTTATGCTAGCACAGGCGCTGACACAAAGAGGCGGTTTGGTGCTCTGGGAATGAAGTTAGGCAGAATTTTTGTATGTGCAGAAATGTCAAGGAAATGTTGGTTGAACAAGGGTTAGTTGCTAAAATGATGCACTAATATCATCTAGTGAAACAAACAACTTATCAATTTAATATTGTGGTTATGCTGTCTGAGAAAGTACTGAGTATGGACTTAAGCCAGTCACGATAATTAGACAAATAGCAAATAGAATGAAACACTTTAGTACTTAGTTTGCATCTCTAATGAGTCATAGAAGTTATTTATTCAACCTTTTACGGCTTAAATCTTATCATATAGCCAAAAAATAACCAAAAATTTCCCAGTAGTGCAAAGAAAAGGTACTCACAATAAATATTTACCCCAAAAATATTGTTCCATCTTTCATATATTGAACGATAAGTCGAAATATGGACTAGACTAGTTTGAATTATAGTAATCTCTATGGACAATGCACTTAAAAAACATTTTACACATGTAACTGTAAAATACAGTCTTTCAAACCACTTGAAGAACTGAAAAGCCCCACTCTTTGGGGCCACAGCTCTGACCCCTCCTGCAGTCGTCTCTGTTTGAACAGGTGTTGACCATTTGCAGTCGCAGCAGCAGACTTTTAGTGCACAGGTTGGTAGTATTTCCGAAAACATAGATTGAAAAGCATCTAATTCAGACTTTCAATTGACTTAAGACCTTGGAGTCTGCATACATATCTAAATAAAAAAAATGCACAATTTATGTTTGTGACAAGGTCTAGTATCACACCAGTCTTTTCAGTTTAGATACAGATTTCAGTACTATGACTTTAAGTATCTGCCGATCCCAAATATCAACCGACCCCAGTGCAGGAACTGCAAATAGCATGAATGCACAAAATGTATCTAAATGTAGCTTATGTAGCATTATGAGACTTTCTTTGCCAACTACAATAAATAGTCTTATGTAAACATATAAGCCGAACGAGGATATCTGCTGAACCGATATTTGTAAGCCAATACCCAATACAGTGCATCCCTACTTTATATATCTACATAAAAAAATCTAAAAAAATCCACTTGAATATTTGCTGCAATATCATCTGAAATCCCAGCTACACAGAAACCAAGCCACCAGGAACACTCTCATATTTGTTATAGCCACTTTGCCATGCCAGTTCTTCACCCTCTCTTGCCCCCGTGAAAAGTGAAGCGTGGCAGTTTGGAGGCTAGTGGTGGGCGTCTATGTGCATCCATCTGGCCCAACCCCCGTTCATCTCCTCCAGCTCCGAGGCACATATGGGCTGCGCTCACACACCCACAGCACCCATACCAAGGAACAGCTGAAGACACCTCCCCACCCCCTCCCCCATCGGACCCTCCTCCTGCCGTGATGCACGACTCATCCAGGTGTCCACTTCCTCCCCTCAGGCTGGATCACTCCATCTTATCTCCTGCTGTACTTCCTGTCATTGCATATGGGTCAACAGCTTTGGGTCACTCACAGTTTAGGCCAGATTATGCCAAACTGTCAAAGAAATATCACAAAATTATCTACCGATAACAATAACTGAAAATATTTAGATATTACCGCCAAAAGTCTCTCAATAATATCGTGGGCCATCACAGTATATCAAATTACAAGCCTCTGCAGAAATGCCTAAAACAACAGAAGAAACTACATATACAGTGATCCTTTACTGTTTCAGTACAGACCACTTGAAGAATTAACTTCTTTTATTTTTAAATCTTAATTATTTGGATTATTACAGAACAAAGGCGTGTCAAGGTATTTTAAAAGCAAATGTAGCATACTCACAATTTTGTTACCTTCCACAAAATATTGCAATAAATATCTTATTGTGAGATGCATATTGTGAAAATATACCGAGAGATTTGGATGCCATCCCTGTTATCTACTAAATGTTGGACGAGATAGTTTATATCAATGACAAGATCTATTGTGGCATCATTTATTTATCCAACCATAGCCCAAGACATATTAAATGCTATTATTTTTCCCCTGTAGATCTCAAATAAATCTCACAATACAAAAATATCTTACAGCAATCAGTAATAAGCATTTCCACTCATATTTTAAAAGAAGACTTTGTTTTGTATACTTTCTAGCATTATAGAAATAAATGTAATGGTCTCCTACTACTTGATCTTCTGCTCTTCCCCAACAGGAATAATGCAGGCTATAAATCTGATAATATATGTTAACCCCATGAACATTAAGTTTAAAATACCACCTTATACAATTCCAGTCCCCGATATTGAGCCAAAAGAATTACCCAGAAGGCAAATAAATGCAGTCTTTGCTCTCAATTCAAAATATAGTGCAAGTTCCACTGGCTCTTCATGGAAATAAGGGTCAGAAGTCTTAATATCTCTAACTGCAAGCTGAACAATGAACTGTCAATCACAAAGGTTCGCTTAAATATACGGTACGGCACTAACTATTGGTTTTTGGGAGAAGCATGTTGTTATTTCTGACCTCCTTGCTCTACAACATGCTATAGCTTTCTTCTTTTCTATAATTTCTATATTGCAATATAGAACGCAGTCGTGGTGTGTGGGTGGATTTTGTCAAACTGGAGATCTCAAAACCAGTGGAAGTTAGACAAAGGGTCCTTCATTCTCAACCATTTATTTGACTTTCCTGGCTGTTAATTTGACTTAAGCTATATAAGTTTGAAAGTAAAGCTAAAAAACAACAGCAAAGTCTCAACATTTTGCAACTTTAGACTTATTGGAAGAAGAAAAGAATCTACAAGATGCAAAAGCGCAAAAGAAACATGGGGACAAAGGACACGGAGAGGTAGATTTGTGCTGGAGTGCAGTTTCAGCTTCTGTGGACCCAGGAGCTCTGAATAGCGCTTATTAAGCATGGGGCCTCTTTGTGTTGGTGTGTGTGGTTATGTGCGCATGTGTATGTGTGACAGCGTGATATATTGAAACACACCTCTGTGGAACAGCTGCAATGATGAGACAGAGAGAAGGGAGTAAGAGGTGTCGTCTGCCGTACCCACACACTCACACACAAACTGTGCCCGCGCTGAGCCAAGAAGTCCTTTATTGTATTACCGAGAGCGGCCCGAGACGCACGAACAAAAGTGTGCAGGGAAAGAGAGAGAGAGAGATGAATTTGTTTTGACTGCTCCGGTGGACTCAGCTTTTTAACACAGAGCTGCTTTTCCTACTGCTCTTCTTCTCATGCTCTTTGTGCTTTTGTACCTTTGCCAAAACTATTCATAAGGTGCGAGAAGATAACTAACTTTCTCTCTACTTTCAATAAGTCTCAAACTTTGCTAGTCAGTTCTCTTGGCACATCGGAAAAGTGCAATTTCGGACAAGAAGTTCCATTTTAACGATTTTGTAGTGACCTGTTAGCATGACTGATCAGTCTGATCAAGGTTTACTTTATTGTCCCCATAGTTTGTAATCTGCCTCCAGCCCATGCAGTAGTACCTGGGACTCTTCTCCAGGTTTTGGCCAGGAGTACCAAGTTGAAGTCGTAGCCTATTGTGCATGTTTGAGGTGGAAAACTACCATAAGGAATACACACTTACACACATAAAGATCATGCTAGCCAAAAAAAAAAAGTATCACATCTGAACTGGGAATTGAAAACTAGACATTCCTGTGTTAACTTAGGGATGCTAACCATCTGTACAAGATAGTACATTCACACATTTTATTTCTAAGACTAAGATTTGTCCTTAAGGGGCTCCTGTCCTTAAACCAAAACCAGGAGCTTCACACAAAATCTCTGAACTTTTTTCAGCTCAATCCCATCCCATATTGCAGTTATTATATTACTGAGATAAGGAGAGCGATATTGGGTGGGTGACAGAAATAGAGAAAGACAGTGAGTAAAAAAGTAAAAGGTTCCAGAAGAGACACATGGAGAGGGGAGAGGCAGACAGATAGAGGAGGAAGGAGAGATTGAATAGATGAATGTGATTTATCTATAATGAAATCAGCTGTGTCTGTATGGGCCACGGCGCACCATTCAGGCCCATTTCTGCTTTACACACAGATTTAGCCGTTTAATATTCCCCAGATCAGTGACAGTAGATAGACTTCCTTCGTCCGAGCAACTGGGACGACCGTGCAGACTACTTTGAATAAGAACTTAATAAATCTCACCAGTTAAAACTTGTGTCAGTGAGAGTAAGACACCCGTTACATGCCATGCTAATATCCATTTATGGTTTGAGGTTATTAAATTAAACTAGAATACATTTGAATGCTGTACAAGAGGTTTGGATTAAGTCATAATATCAAAGCGCAAATCAAAGTGTGAATCTAGTTTGCCTATAAGCAGATTTTGTGATATGCAAACATGTATTAACTACACTGACTTCCATATTTTTACTCATTATATTTGTCACGAAAGCAAACCAAAAAATAATTATGGACACACACACTTATCTTTTCTGTTTATTTCTCATATACTTCAAAGTATTGCAGTTTTGCTTTTTTTGTGCCCGGTTCAGAAGATATAAAAGAATGCACACTACACATGAATGCCACTATGGCCAAAGGTTTGTACAGTTTGTTGTGTGGGCATCCTCTCTCTTTCTCTCTTTCTCTCTCTCTGACTACCTTTCATGTCCATCCAGGCGTGAAACTCTGCGCTCTCCACATGCGCGTGCACACACGCACACAGACTGCCCCGGGCCCATCCACATTGAACCAACGCACTCTGCATCGCCACATTGCCCCCGGTCATGCATGCGGTCCAGGGAAGGCACTTTTCTACTCCTCAAGTTGTTTGTTTGAGAGGATTTTACACAGCGCCCTCGGCATAAAAACACATTGCTTTTGAGAGACAGTATTTGTGATTGTGCTCCCCCTTCCTCCTCTGGGCATGGCATCACAACATATACATTTTCACTCTGTGTTTTTTGCTCATTGAAGTTGTAGCCATAGCAAAGGGCCATGAACCTACAGCCAGATCGGAATAGCTTACTTGCCAAAAATGTCATTGTACTCGCTGCTGTTGCTACACTGTATTTGTTGTTAAGTTGGATAATATAACTCTTTTATCTAGGTATGGGACTTGGAGTTTTCGGCTCGACTAGAGGAAGCACAAGTCACAATGGAAAAAATCCAATTATGTTGTTGATTGTTGAAGTACTTACCTTTTGAATCTAATTGGTAGTAAATATTTCAATATTTGTTGCAGGAGTCTCCTGTCTCATTGTTAGTCTGTTTTACACCAGATGCCCTTCCTATCACAACCAACCATTATTGTAACAGGGATGAGTAATAGTGGAGAACATGAAAGTATGTGCTTAGGTCGGAGGTCAACTGACAGCCAACTAGACTATTGGTAAATGTTTAACCCACTTAATCCCAGTAAAAAGTTAAACACCACAAAAAATAGGTCACGTTTACTGCATTTAAATATCATAATAAATGCTTTTACTACTCTTACACAGTGCGCCTTGAGAATGCTATAGTTGGGTTTATGTTTTTCATAATGTCTCCATCTCTGACATTGGTATATTCTCTCAGATGGATGTAAATGGCTTGTAAATCAAAGGACAGGGCTCCATCAGTGCTGCTCCCTCACACTTTCATATCATGCTGTGATTTAGAAGAAATTACAGTCATTACGAGGCCTTTAGCGTTACCGTAAATGTTGGGTAAATGGTGCACACTGATCTTCGCCGGGATTTGTTTATGCTGAAAGGATAAAAATGTCTGCCATTGCTAGGGACAGAATGGGCTCTTAATGGTGCAAAAATGGCCAACTGGTTTGATCTGGTCTTTCATCACATCTTGAGACATATTTCTACGTCTCTGTCACCATCATTCACCCCCCTTCCCTTCCCATTTCGCTCACGGGACATTGGAGCAGAGTCTATCTTCCTACAAAGCCCCTTGTCCCCTTTGATTACTTACATTATTGTGAGCATGAAGAAGACTCTGGGTTTGCTTGTGAGTGCTCAGAATGATACTGCACACTTAGTAGTATGCATTAAGGCCTGACACGAGTCCACAAGCAAAATGGACGCTAATAGATGGAGTGCTGTATAGGTTCACAAGGGCTTCTGAGAATAAAGTCGTCATTTTGGTCCATTTCTGCTTTGGGTCATTTGGTTACATAACAACATGGCCCATACTTGACTATGACTATGAAAACTCTTAACAAAAGATACATTTCGACAGTAGAAATTATGAAGAAGTCACATGATTATATTTTGATTCCAACACTAAGGAATAGACTCGATACCGTTTCCGATATCGCGATGATAATAAAAACAATAAAATATCATTTTTAACATTAAATTGTAGCACTTTCTTTCATATTACCATGTGTCCTTATATCTGTTTAATTCCTCAGTCATCCAGGTAGGCTCCATAGTCGTCCAAGGATGTATTATAGTCTATGTGGTCTTATATTCCTAGATTAGAGCACAGATTTATAACAAAAATAATAGTAGCCTATAATAATGTTAATACACCATAGATCTTGCATTGGCTGCACCTCAGATCTCACTATGTTGAAACTAAAGACTATATATCAAGTCATTATTGGGTGGGCAGGGTATTGACCCAAAGGGGTCGACTTGGCTAATGAAAGCTATAGACCTGGTGGATAGATTGGTGATTAATGAACAAGGCCAGTCTCTGCTTGTTTTCTATTATCAGTCTCCCAAACAAGAACAAACACAAACAGCGTTAATTACTTGGCACTCATTGCAGCGTATACATGCGGTCACAATGGGAGCCTTGTGTGTGAGCCGCAGTGAGTAATGAGTAAAAAAAAACCTAAAAAAAACAAAGAGAAGGAAAGTACAGTGTGGCAGAGACGAGCAGAGGACGAGCAGCGCTGTGGGAAAGTTTGGGGATGTAGGCCAGCACTCATAGGGGTAAAAAGGTAACTCATTGTTCTAAATACAGGCAATACTTTCACATGTTACAATAGTAACTCATATCTATAATATCTAATTATTTATTTTGACTAGCAAAGGAGAATAAAAACTCCTCTTTTGGAATTCTACATCTCAAACATATTAAGAATTACTTAGTATTATAGATATAGATATGGTATCCCCAGCACTGAATGAATAGTGGAAGTTTAAATGATGGCAATTTTACGTTCTTCTTTACTTAATTATTAAACAATGAATATCCATGATCCATGATAATCTCCAGACATATTTTGTTGCCTGGCATGTCTCTCCTGTAAGTAACTGGCAAATTTGGGCAATTTCTGACTTAATTTCTTGATATTATAAACAAACTGTCAGTCTTGTGCATATTGTGACATATGCAAATGTCATTATGTGCCCAGCTTGTGTAGCCTGCAGTTTTGTTTTTCTTGAACTGTGTCAGAGCTCCAGCGATGCCCAACACAGCTCCCCCTCTCAACACCGACTTTAAAGGGTCTGTCTTGGGTTGAGTCCTGGCGCCTTTGGGCTATAGGCCACAGCCACTCCAAATGTGCGCTCAGTCAGCCTTGTACTGGGCATTTCAGGGTCAAACACAGCAGACTGAAAATCGCATATTAGGGGCAAGTATGCAATTTATAATATGTAAGTCTATGGCAAAGGCTTGACCAGAGCTAAACCCACTTACCTCTTACTGGAATACATGATGAGTAGCCTTCCCGAGATTTGATTCAGGAATGCAGTTTATTATTTGTAGTCTTCTGTAATCATCAACTTGAGCAAGAAGTAAGAGGCAAATGCTCGACGTAATGAAAGTATCCAGGCTTAGTCATGTAAAACAAAACCAGACTTCCTCTAATTTAATGGAACAAGTCATGTCTCAGCTATTTCTACGAATTCAATTACACCATTATAACACTATATATTGAGAGTTGAGTTAGAACAGGAGCAACTCTTTGAAGGACAACAGCCATACATTCACTCATTTAGTCAGAGGCTATGTAAGTTTATGCATTTTTAAAAGGGGTACTGTAACATATTTTGACGATCCATGAATCCCCCAAAAGGTTCCAAATCATCCTTGTCTTAATCTTCATTGCCTGGACGAATGACGCTATGACATCTCGGTGACCCATAGTCTGTTAGTCAATAGCCTTCCCCCTAACAAAAGCGAGGCATACCATTAGTTAATTGTCCTGGCGTGGTTTGTGTGCTTTCAGGGATTTAGACCAACAACCTTTTCCTTTATTTCGCTCAACCAATAAACCTCAAAGCCAGCAGTAAATTCGTCAGTGGACTGGATGCAGAGGGAGAAGTCTTTTAACAATGCTGTCTGGTGTCTGTGGTGGTGTGTGGCCCCGCGGCGCTGCTCTCAAAACTCTGTCTGAGTCACAAACCTGTTGGACTCATTTCCTGCTCTCAGCTTTGTCATTTACAACCATGCACACACACACATGCACACACACATTGTCATAACTCCATTGACAGAGCACTCCCTGTAGGGCACTGTCACTCCCAAAAGCCACTCCTTAGCTCCCAGTTACAGGAGACTATAGAGACTTCAGTGTGAGACTACTGACCTACTCACATGGATTATCATTAACTGATAAACATTGATAAAGACGCCTACGTAAAGTGCTGGTCACAACTGATGTTATTGTGGGAAACTGCTCTATCCATGGATGTTGTTGTCCTTTACTATCATAGCAAAGTATACTTTTAGATATTAACATACTTACGCTGAAGTACAAGGCTGAAGTTTTAAGCGTGTAGGATATTTAAGCACTACTATTACTACTTGCTACATGTTTCAGAGTCTTGTTCCTTGTTTGCAAAAGGTTGAGGAGTAGGCCTGCCACGATAAGTATTATATCGACTTATCGTTCAAAACAATCAGACAATAATTTTTGGGGTCAGTATTGGTCGTGGGGACCTTTTCTTTGTACTAGTGGGTAAATATTTATATAATATTTAAAATGTTTTGTACCACAATGAGATTTGAGTGGTAGAAGGTCGAATTATGAACGTTTATTTATTGCAGTTCATATTTTTCTTAATAATATTGAACATTTAGAATCCTTTTTGGGGGGATAATTTTGCTTTATGGTTTGGTTTTCAATATTATTGTTTATTGTCTGAGTTTACTTAAGCCATATATCACACTTCAAAATTTGTTATCGTGACAGGCCTAGTTGGATGCTAACTTTTTCTAGAAATTAAAAAAAAAAGGACTTAGGAAGGACTTTTTGTACTAGCCTTAAATATATCAGACCCAGCTCATCAACACAATATTTGAGTAGCCAATAGTAATTAAAGGCTCTGATGGAAATGCAACACAAAAGTGCAAAGGTTTGTCAGGGTCTGATAATGCATTTATTATTCTAATAATGACACATTTGCCACATTGTTACATATTCCCACTTTCAATACAAAACTGGTTTCCTTGTTTTGTTCTAATCAAAGCACTCGGTCTCCATGGCACTCTGCGGAACATTAATGAAATCAGTCTAAATGAACATAATTTGCTCTAAAAGCCTTATTTTGAAAAGGGCCCATCCGAAACATCTTTAATTTTCCCTGTCATTAAACTCAAAGTCGGCTCCACAACAGAAACGTTTCTTCATTCGCGTCTTTGAAAAACTCCCTTCTCTCCCACACGCACACACAGACGCACACTACCAGAACATGCACTATTTCCCTGTTGTAAAGTGTAATAACAGCTGTCCTCGGGCCAGTTACAGCTATCGTAAAGAGACGACAACTCCCCAAACTCATTTAGACCGCACACTCACACACAAGCCGCTACGCCACGAAACCCAGCGCCTTGTTGGGAGGGAGGCCTGTCGCACCTCTCCTGCTCCCCTCTCTTCCTCTCTGTGCTCTCGCCTGCCTGTCTGTCCTCCTGTCTCACATCCAGCAGCAAGCCCCAAGTCATGTTTGACCACATTTTACAAGGTGACAACTTGCGCACATACTTGCACACTACGGTATGCACAGACTGTAAGTGGTGGTGAAAGGGAGAAAGTACTCACATCCCTAGAGGGTTTGAAGATTTGTAACATGGACAAGCCTTTTCTGATTGCATTAGAAAACTTCAATACCAGCTTTTGAAATGCAAAATTGGATATTGGTAGTAATTGTTCTGCCAACTAAGCCTGTCACGGTAGCACATTTTAAAGTGCGATATATTGCTTAAGTAAATACCAACGATAAATGATAATATTGAAACTCATTTATGCTTCTGACACAGTAACCCAAGAGCAGATTTAAACCACAAAAACTATTCTAAATCTACAATATTGTTGAAAAATCATGAGCTGCAATCAATAAACAGCAGAATGAAACGCTTTAGTACTTAGTTTACATATGAAATGAGTCATACAAGTATTAATTCAACCTTTTATGGCTTAAATCTTTTCATATAGCCAAAAAATAACAAAAAATTTCCAAGTAGTAAAAAAAAAAAATAAAAAAAATATATATATATATATATATATATATATATATATATATATATATATATATATATATATATATATATATATATATATATATATATATATATATATATATATATATATATATATATATATATATATATATATATATATATATATATATATATATATATATATATATATATATATATACATACACACAGTAAATGACCCCAAAAAATATTGTTCCACCTATTTTGTGTTGATTGACGATATAGTCGATATAGTACTTATCGTGACAGGCCTACTGCCAACATTTCAACCCTAGTTATATCAAATGTATTGTTCAAAGTTTTTCTTGCCTACATTAATTTCAGCATAACAACAAACCTAACAACTTTACTTCATCTTGCTGCAAATTAAACTTTGTACCTTTGATTGTGAAAATATATTTTATTTGGGTGTGCCGGTCAACAGTAAGGTTAGAAAATGACCTTTAATGGTTAAAAAACTAATACTGAGCCACTGTTCACTGTGCTCGGCCGTCTTGCTTAAAGTCATGGATGTTTATGCCTGTTCTGTCTAATTCTCTTAAGGCCTTCAGAATCCTATAACAACTGCCATTATACCTGCAATTACTATATTTTAGCCCTGGCATCCATGTTTATCCAGTGTCTAAACTCTACCTAGGCTACATTAAACACTACATTTCTAAATAATTCACCTTCCCGGAGAGCCAAGGTAAATATCTTTTCTTGTTGTTTATATCTCCACTCAATCTTCGACATAGTCACGCTCTTTATTTATGCCTGTTATCACTGCCGACACTCTGCTTACCCCCTCAGCGTGCCCCCTTCCCCACAGACTAATAGCAATGTGTAATGTATGTTTAGCTTTGCACTACTCGCTGTCTTGTCAGTGTTATTCCCACCGGGATGTGATTTTTCTTTGTTTTTGCGTCTCCATGGCTTCCACTCGCTGCTTTTTTTTTCTTCTTTTTTTTAAACTTCCTTGCCAAAAGTAAATCTCCTCCAGGACACTAAATGCTATCGTTAGGCATCTTTTTGTAGTGCAGACAGAACTGTGTCACAGATAAAAGAGCTTCTTTGACATAATTTTTTATTGGATTTTGAAAGTCCCAGTTACATTTTCCTATTGTTATTTTAGAACTCTTCGCTAGTCTTTGATGTTTGGATGTATTTTTATGCCAAGCTTCTCTGCGCGTCTCTTTCTATCAGTCCCTCTGGTATAACTGCTGTTTCAGGTTGTTCTTTGTGCGCTGCCGGGGAGAGCGGCATTTTGTCCGACAACAGAAGTGCTTTAGCTGCACAAAAACGGGACCAGGCTAAATCCCGAACCCGGCAGTCCATGGACAGGCTCTGAAGCAAGTCGCCCGGACAATTGGAGGAGTCATCGGGCAGAGCTGTGTGTCACAGGCCTGTGTGCTGACACGCTAAGCTACTGTGGCCGCACGTTTAACCTGCTTAGAGTAGCGTCGGGCATGGATTTTGGCTCGCTTTCAATGCCTTCACATGCATTGCTTATTGGGACTCTGCTGTTAGCTTGATCATGCCCTCCAAAGGATTCCTGTCTCTTTGTTGCAAAGGGTTGTGAGCGGCAGCAGAGGAACACAGCTAATATGGAGCTGATGCAGTTTACCAGAAATTAAACAGCAATTAGTAAAGTGCTAGTTAATTGAAGTCAAATGATCTGAGTTTACTCAACTAAAGCAAGCTATGTGCAAGAAAGGCACTTTATATCCAGATTTGACAACTAAAATGGTAAAAGAAATATTTACATTTTCAGTTAAAATGTCTACAAATCCGTTCTCAATCTGATGTGGCATATAGTTTCATCTGTTTTTATTCACTGTTCCAACTTATAAATTCATTTTTCATTAGGCAAATAATCGCGAGTTACAGTCTTCTGGCCAGTAATGTGCCGGTCTGTGACTTGACTGACAACCACATTTTCTCAGATCCAACAATTCAAATGTCTTTTCCTGCTTGATAATGTACTACTAACTGCCCCTGAGCCGTTTGGCTTCAGATTTGCTGCTCCAGGCTGGGATTTTTCCTCAGCGCTCACTCAGGTTTCCTCCTCTTCTCACTTTACCAACTCATCTATTGTTTTTTCCCTACAATCCCCCCATCCTCCCTCTTTCCATTTGGCCTTACCTTCCTTGTGTGAGTTTATTTGAGTGTATGTGCATATCACTGTGGGGGAGTGTGTGTGTTTGTTCTGCTCCTTATCACAGCCACACCAGACCTGCTTTGGCGTCCAAAACCTCTGCCGTGGCCCCATTGGCTCAGACACAAACGGCCTCCTGCCCAGCTCCCTGATTGGTCCGTTCAAATCCTGCGCAACGGCAAAAAGCATTATTCGAAACGTTACTCTCCCCTGGTAATTTATCCGTTTGGCTATCGTGCGAGGTGATAAATGACCGTAGAGTAAAGAAGAAGGGAAAACTAAAATGGCTGCACTATGCTTCTTCTTGGTACATACAGGTGCAAGGGCTCGCTGTGCTCCACCCAAATAGCCCTCCACCACACACTAGCAATCATTCTGACCTCATTCTGTCCACCATTGATCCATTTACAGACCACAGCGCTTTTGTTTAACTCAATGGGATGTGTCCATCCAGGCCCCTTTCTGAATTTAGGAACAGCCAGAGGTGTTTAAAATCGTGGGCTAGGTTTGAACAAAGATTCTGCTTAAGTTTAAAGTTTTTGGGACGATGGCATCCAAGTATGTATTAATCAATGTAGCACAAAATGCAAATGGCTCAATTGATCAACCAGAGCCAAGTTAGAAAGAAACTGTAAACAAGATAAAACATTTTGACCAATGCCATGAATCTAACAGAGAATCTTGTATTGCAACTTTCAGTAACTGCATTTGTATTGATTTAACATGTATTTGCACAATCCATGTTTTGTTCACACCACTGCACTGTTTTGTAGAGCACATATTAGTGTCTGTATAACAGCTCCTGGTACAATATAGCATTACAAGCAAGCTTAATTACCTATAGCAGGTTGGCGTCTGATTCTTTGTGCTTGGGCCAGATGTTGCTGCCAAATCCCTTGTGCTTCAACGCCTCAAGGTAGAGCAAAGCCATACACAGTGAAAACATCTGGCTTGCAACGCAACATCTATGGAGGAGTGTTAGCATCAGCAAATGTACTCTGCCTCAAGTCATATAATCTGATAACAACATTGCAATATGCTCTACTTCTAAGCTTTGTTAATTAATGGTTTACTAAAGTTTGCCAATATTACTTAGCATTTTTGGCAACCTGTCCCAAAATAAAATAAAAAGCAAGACAAGAAGATTGCTGTGCTGTGGAATATTTCAGGCAAAGCAACAGCGGGGTGCGTACCCTCTACATGAAAGGTTACACAGTGCGTCTTGTTTTTCTTGAGCTTTTATCCATGTTTGTCCACACTGTGCAGTAGTATTCAACCACTAGAATTTCATTTTGCTTACCGTGATAAATTACACATAAGCACTCAATCTTTGGATACATGTCTGTGGAATCATGTCATAAATTATTAACCTCTCCCTGGATTTTTCCCACTTTGAGTCACTGTATTGGTAAAGTTTACATCGTCTCCAGTGAGTCAGCCAGTCAGCATTTTGGAGGTCAAGTGTGTTGTGATGGGCGGAGCTTATAGCAGCAGCCTGTTGAGACTTGCATGTTGGGGATTTTAGTTAAAAGAAGAACCAGCTGTGCTCTCGGGGCTAAGACGTGCCGAGTGCCGTCTAAGGGCATAATTTTCCCCCCCTGACTCATTCAAGATGACATACACTGACAGGCGATATCTGATCCCGGCTTTGGTTTAGGGTTTTTATGTTTTGGGAGAAGCCCTCTTCCAGTGTAATTCTAACAATTGTCTTTGTCACCAACTGTAAACTGAATCCATGAAGATGTAAATGTATTGTTTTACACTTACCTGGCTTTTGACATTTGAAAAAATGTATGTTTGGATGGAAAGTTGAAACTTCAAGGTAAACCCTCTGGGCTACTTTAGCTGTAGTTTCTTTCTCCTCTCAGATGGGTGTGTTTTGAGTTGGATTCTTTCAAGTCTGTTGTAGCTTATATAAAAAGGGATGGTCACACTACTGAAAACATTGATATAGTGGAAGTATAGATTAAAAACAAACAGAGCTCAAACTTTTAGTCAGCAGGAACAAAGCCTTCTGTATTATTAACTATGCTGCTGTTGCATGCTAGTGTGAAATTATCAATAAGATTAATACTAGCAGCAAAGTGGAGCCTGGAGCCTGGATCTGTGGAAAGGTAAATGTGTCATCAAACAAAGAAAGACGGGGTTGTTTGAATTTCCTTAAAAGACTTGTAATTTGACTCCCTCAGGGGCCGGTGCTGAGCTCATTCAAAAACACACATCCAGGGACAGAGCTGGGGGAGGGGCCAGGTAACACCAAGGTGAGAGGTTGCCTAAACTTTCTATTCAACAACAAAGAAATCATGCAATATGTGCCCATCTGATATCACAATTGGAATAACTCACCCCTCCCTCTCCCATGCCCTTGCCTTATCTACCACTACCCCGTCCCCAGCTCTGTGAAGTTGCTTTAAATGTCAGCATTTGAATAGTAATAGAGATAAACGATGATGACAGATAGACACAGGGAGTGAGGTGGAGAGGAAAAACACTGCCACCAGGTGAATGTCATGAAGATAGTGGGTAGAGAGATTGGAACCACTGCTAATGTCGCTAACGGCTAACCACCCAGAAAATACTGAGCAAACAAAGCAGTCATTCATGCATAATTGTTTTGAATGACATAGTTTACTGTTAGGTTGAAATATTTTTAGATACTTTAGACTACAGAAAAATACTAGCCTGTAGTGTTGTCACGATATTCAAATTTCAAATTTAATTTCAATACTAAGGAATAGACTCTATACACAATACCGATCCCAATACCAACTATGATAATAAAACAATATTAACACAATAGAATGTCATTTTCAATTAAATAATAGTATTTTCTTTTATATTACCATGTGGCCTTATATCTATGTAGTCCCTCAGTCGTCCAGGGAGGTTCCATAGTGGTCCACGAGCATATACTAGTCTATGTGGTCTTATACTTATACAGGTCAAGCTCATTACTAAGCTATTCAGGAAAGGTTCTTTACTGTCCTGTGAATGTGACATTTTCAATATGGATAGATAGATAGAATACTTGTACATGTGTCCAGCAGCAAAAAATAAAAACAGAGACATAACATAAATTGCACACTGGTATAAAATCACAAACAGTACAAAGATAATAAATATAATACATATAATAAAGTGCACCAGATTAACAGCAAACTCTTATACAGTCTATACATTATAAAAATCACAAACAGTACGAAGATAATAAAGTGCACCAGATTAACAACATTTAGGATTCCTGCTTAAATGAGTTTGGTTTCAGGACTAGTTTTAGTATTGATTCGTCTAATTTTTGATACTTGTGACAACACTACTTTAGACTATAGAATATATACTTGCATACCTTAAGTTCAGTTTAATTTAAAATATTTAAAATTTCTAATAATATCCTTTCAAAATTGAGCTCATTTCTGAAATTTCTCAATTCTTCATCTAGTAAAAAGCCAAGAAATTGTGGAAACATGTCGGAAAAGGGACAATAGATGAAAGTTTGTCAATGCCATTTTATCCAAGAGTGACGTGCGTTCCTTGACTTGCAATAGAAAAATATATTTCTGATGCAAGGCTGCTGAAAATAGTGAGATTTTTTCCTTTTTTGATTGAGCCTTTGTAATGACAGCACTGCCATGTGGAAACCTGTAGCTAATTCAGAAGCATCAAAAGAGCCCTCCTGACTGACTGCTATAGCTTCCAGCCCCATCACATGTGACACTGACACTGCTTTGCTAGGTCCTTAGAAAATACTTTACATCTGATTGGCAATGACGAGTGTTTCTTGTGTTTGTCATCGACCAAATAGTTACCATAGTTTGCATTTATACTTGTGGACAAGGCAACGTTGTCTGTAAATACAGATTTTGCTTTTTCACTTTACAAATGGTGTAGGCTCAGAGTTGATATAGTCCCACTGTTTAGTCCAACTTAATTTTTTGTTTAGCTTGATTATGGTGAAAACGTGCATTAAGTAGCAGGACAAAACTTAACCAAATATAGTCTAATAGATTTATAGATACAGGGCTGGAGCTTATCTTTATAATAGTAAGATACCTTTGGTTATTTTTAAGTACTAGGATGAGATTTAAGCCATTAAGGTTTGAATTATGAATTTCTATGACTCATTATAGATACAAACTAACTACTTAAGAGTTGCATTCTGTTATTTCTTTATTGCAGTTCATATTTTGTACATTTAGAATACTTTTTTGGGGATAATTCTGCTTTATGGTTTAGTTTCGGTATTATCGTTTATCGTCTATATTTACTTCAGTGATATATCGCACTTAAAATGTGTTATTGTGAGAAGCCTTACAACAATAGACATCTCTCTTAATAATTATCCATAATAGTCAACACCATAGTCAACATATTATATAACTCAGCCAATCAGAAAATGCCCGATGTCAGTTTAAAACACTCTAAATTCTGCAGATTTTGATGTTTATCTTGAGCTCAACGAGCGATTTTGTATGTTTCTGCCAATCACTCTTTACAGTTTTTATAAAATCATCTTAAAAAGGGAAATCCCCATTCACCATTTGTCCTTTTCGAAATGGACGCTATATGATTTCGAGGTCACCGCCAGTTTCAAAAGACAATCCCCAGTTTGAAAAGTGCTTGAGCTTTGAATTTGAGTTGAAAAGCCGTATTAACCCCATATAGAGAGGCGCTCAGCGAGGGGGCAAAGAAGGGGGAAAAAATCCAACCCATTTCAGTTTTCACCGTCACTGTCAATGTAAAACCCTGAATCAGCCGAACGCACAATACACGGGATTCAATTACAACTCCGCGAGATGAAGGGCGGAATTTCCTCAGCCTTCTGCACTTCCAATTAAACCAGTGGAGAAGTCATCTGTGTGTGTGTTTGGAAACGCGTACCACTTTGGAGAGGGGGGAGGAGGCGTAGGGGTCTTTGAAAGTAGGGACCACCGAAGCGCAACGACTACTAGGAGAGTGTGTGCGCTTCTCATGTCACCTTGTATCATTTCAGGCTAATTTCACCTATTTTTCATACAGAGACAAAAGAGACGAAAGAGAGGGCCAGGACACAAGGTAGAGACGTCACTGAGAGGAAATGATAAGGTACAGGTTTATTAGTGTCCTTCAGGGTCAGGCTTAGACAAATAACCACCCTGACATCCTGAGAATTATAGACTGGAGGTTAAGCATATAGCAACGGACTACAAAGTCAATAAACTGAAACTACCCAGAGTACTCCAATAACGCATTAGACATATCTTGCAGTGGTGAAAAAATATACCATGGATCATTTTGTTCAGGGGTCAAGTTAAATGGCTGAGGGTTCTCTATACCAAGCCAAATAATGTTTATCTTAAATTGTTTATCAAAATCTACCCATGTTGTAAACTTCAAAAAATACTCGATTTTATACCTCAAATTAATTATTGAATCACTTTTTAAAATGCATGTAAAGTGGATTTTGGATTTGAATTGTCACTAAACTTTTCATCTTTTCCAAATGCCTTCTTTCTCCTCTTCCAGGCACAAGAACAGATTGCGATCACAATTACACCACCATAATTAACAATGAACAGGGCATATATGCATACTAATATCTGCAGTATCATAATTAATCAACAGGTTTAGTGTGATCTGGGTAGAATTAATTAGCGATTTTCTGAACAACTTTTTTTTTTCCACTCCTTTGTTCAACTTCCTCATTCATTTGGTCTTATCTTGCGCCCCGTGATAGCATCTGCAGCTTCAGACCGAAACAGAGCTGCGTGATAAAGACTCCACAGTGCAGAGACTGCGAAGAAGCAGAGCAGTGTGGAGATTTCTGCTCAAGACCCAAGCTTAGCACTGTTTTATGGTTATTTTATATGTCTTTTAAGGGCACAAGAATTTCCTTCAGGATTACTAAAGTGATTTCTTATCTCATCTTTTACTATTGATTGGTTTAGCTGTTCTATTTCCTATAAGTTCAGTTCAAATCTACCACTAGTGTAGAACTGGTTTAGCTTTGATATTGGGGTTAGACTTAGTTTAACCCAAACTTTGCCTTTTTTATCTAATTTTGCCCAGGTCTAGCACTGGTTTAGTTCTGTTCACCACCTGTTTAGTACTGGTCTTTGTCTATCCTCTCCTGTTAGCTGGCCAATGCAGATTAAAGCTGGTTTATCTCTGATACTGTCCAGTTTTGATCCCGGTTTAAAATTAGTCCTGGTTAAGTAATGGTTTGGTTCCGGGTTTAGACTCAGTTTAATCAGATTTCAACAGACACTTGGTTTTGTCCAGTCCTCATTTATAATCAATCCAGTTTTAGACTTTGGTTTACTCATTTGTTTTTCAGCAAGAAGAAAAACACAACATTTCAAATAGATTTCACTTTGTCAACTCCATAGACTCCTCCTTAACTTAGCCTCCTGCATTCTGCACATACTTGTACATTTGCCCACATTGAGTCCTCATGTGTGACTCCTTCTCAAGGTGGAGGTCAGTGCGAATCGCTGCTAAATGATGGTGAGTGATGCTGGCAGATGTTGTGTCAGATGCCACTCACCGATATTTTACAAAACTCGGCGTCTGTCCCGTGTCACCATCTCCCGTACGTTTGTGTGTGTGTGCGCGTGTGCGTGTGTGTGTGTGCGCAAACGCCTCCTCTCTGCCCTTGAGCCTTTATCAAGTCCTTCTAATTATTTTATTATGCAAATGAGGCGCCATTATTTCATTAGCGAGGCAGCCAATCACACAAGCTGATTAGGAAGTGATTAGCATGCAGTCGGGGCGCTTTTTCTGTGTCCTTGTGGGGGGGGGGGGGGGGGGGGCACGGATGATGACCCATCTGGACAATACTGCCGCATGCTGAATTTAAGAGTTTTACAGTCTAGTACAGTGGTTTGCAATGTGAGGTGTGCGTACAGCTGGTGGTGTTTTGGTAGTTTCTCATTCAAGGCAGGTGTAGGCCTGTTTTGGTTTGGGTGAGTTAATATCTTAGTTTAGATCTAGTTAGTCCTGTTTTAGTTCTGGGTTTCTTGTAGGCGCACCAATTGAGGCCTATGTTTTATGATCCGTAAAAGAAGCTGGTTTTGTTTTGCATTTATTTGATTTTTATTTATTTAATGTATTTATTTTACCAAAATGGAAGTTCAAATTCAGTCCATTAAATTTATCCATTCAAAGCTGTATGAATAGTTCTAAAACCTGTCTCCTGTAAGTTTCCAGTTTGTACCTTTAAATTGTAAATACTGCATTCATTTGGCTGGTTGTTCCGTTGACCTTGTTTTTGTTAAAATTCTACATTTGGCTTTTTATACAGTATAAATCTCTCCCAACACATGGTTGAGTCAATTAAAAGAGAGAAAGAAAAAACCTTGTGCTCAGGCTGACAAATTAGTACTTTTGATATGAAGGTCACATCTGATTCCAACTGGTCGCTTGAAAGATTGACAGGTTTTGTAACTTCAGCTTTTAGTTTTAGTGTATTTATCCTGGATGTCTGGTAAGGACAGACTTGTTGAAACTGCTTTTTAGTACTTCTGATGATTGAAGAGTGTTAATTTAAATGACTAATTTCTAATCTTAAAAAGTTTTTTTTTTTTTACTTCTATGGGGAAAACAACATATTAACACATGTGTAGGCATGGGTTGTGTAGGCTGGTGGGATGAGCATTGCACAGAATCGTACAGCTAACCGTAGGGAGGGTTTGAATTGGGCAGGAGAGAGATCGCTAAATTACTAAACATGCATGGATGACATCTAAACTTCAGCCATGTTTTTGATGAGGAACCGTTATAACATGGTAGAAAGCAAAAACAATTTTTTGCCTAATACCCCCTCTTTAAATGCTTCTTTTTCCAGTGGTATGTGTCTTGAATGAAGAAAAGTTATATTATGTAGTGTTGCAAGAGGTTTTGCTCTAATCTCTCCATTTATCCCGGCTTAGAAGTGGGTTAAAAAACTAGCAATATATTTCTTCTTTCCGCAGCCTGAATATTGGTACTGGCAGAATTACTTGTTCGGTATATTGTAATTGAAATTATAGTTACAAAAGATACATAGTTTTACATCACAAAACAGAATGCCAAAGCTCCCGATAAGACTAAAGATCAAACACGATTTTCTTTAGTTAAAAAAAATCACCCTTTATTGCAGTAGAGTTCCAACACAAAACTCCTTCATAAAGATAGGAATACTTCACTTTCAAGCCAAAAGATAAAACATTTGAGACATGACAGCTACCTTGATTTATAATGTTTTCAATATCTACAATGAGATTTAGAGATTATTGTCATGGACCTGTTTTGCACAAACTTTGGCAAGCAGCGGCGTTGGCTTGTCACCTCTTTTTCCCCTTCATACAAGAGGCAAAATGATAGTTCAAGGACTGCTCCACTCGCATCTATTGGCAACCAGGTTAGCTGCTAGCCGCGCATCGGTCCAAATTGGCAGGACATGGAGGAAAGGGAGAAGTGCTAACTGTGAATGTGGGCGGGCTGTGGAGATCTGTTTCAATGGGTGTCTATGTGAAGATGGTTTCACACATATTTGATATCCACTGTACCCCTGCTTCTGCTCCGATGCTGCGTTTTTGTTTAGTTTGTTATAAGGGAAAAAAAATGTCTACCAGAGTGGTTCTCAAATTGTGGTGCACTCTGGAGAGATGCAAAGGTTAGAACTGTTGTTACTGTTAATTTAGTTTTATCTTATCTTACTATCTAATTCGTTTTTTGTTCAGATGCTGGTGTAGACTTGGTTTTGACAAACTCAGTCCGGTCTTGGATAGATTATTTTATGACCAAAGATTAGTTCTTGTCCTAAATAACTCTGGTTAGTTCCTAGGTTCATGTCTTGTCCAGTGTCCAGTTTTGGTTTAATTTTGGTTTAGTTTAAGATTAAGATGTCTAGGTTAAGATTCATTTTTTAGTATTACTTTTGGCCTGTACATTAGTTCCTACTTGGTAATGCTCAGTGTTTAATATATTAAAACAAAATATTTCTCAAAGACTTTATTTTTTGTCTTACTGGTAGAGAAAGCCAGTACATTTTTGTTTAAATCCACTGCGTTTTAAAAAGCTTGGAGCCTTTTATGTTCAAAGTTTTTTAAGTATTTACAGCATGTTTTAGGCTCTTTGTGGCTGTAGTGACAAGGCCAAACAAGTTTTTAAATGATACAAGGTTACTGATATAAAGTCAAATAACTGCGCCGTCTGGGTGATCTACTTTTGAACTAGATCATATGAGCTTTTATTATTAATAATAATAATTTCAGGTTCAAGTATTTAAAGGTCCTACATTATGCAAAACTGACTCTTGTGAGCTTTAAACCATGTCAGAATGTTGTTACCTCATCAAAAACATAACTGGAGTTGTGTTTTGTTTCATTCACACATGTAAGTATGTGAGTAATGCTGCATCACTTGTCTGTCTACATCACCCAAGTTCAAAATGCTCCGTTCAACCTTGTGATGTCATGAAGTGGTAGATTTCAAGTTAACAACTACCTTTTACCTTTAACTTAGTAGAGATTGGCATTTCCAGGGGTCAAGTTATCCAAGTGATTCTACTGTAAGTGTATGGAGTATAAAAACACAGTGGAGCACTTTTTGTATTACCACATGACATCACAAGGTGGAACAGAGTGATTCAGAGAAGTACTCAGCCTAAATATGCAGGGTTTGTGTGTGAAACCTGTGTAAGTAAATCAAAACACAACTCTGGCTATGTTGTTTTTTTTTTTTTTTTTTGAGGAAACAACATTATAACATAGATCAGAAAATATCATAATATGGGCTCATTAAAGTAAAGTAATCATGGGAAAGTGGTAGGTAGCTAACAAAAAAGCATTTCGAAGCTAACTAACTCCGACTCCAGAGTGTCCTCTCCTAGTCATAACAATAATGAGTTGCTAATAAACCACTTTGTTAAGGTCAGAAAAACAGTTCCAATGCGAAATGGTGCCTTCAGCAACAGCAGAACCAAAATGATCCCATTGACTTAGCGTCTGGTATGACAATGGCCTTACTGTACACTGTAATCGTAGCTGTAGGGTTTCTGGAAGATAAAATGTAGATGAATGTAGCCTGTAAATGCCTGTTCTTGCACACTTTGATGTTAAAACTTATCCAGATAGACCTACCTGACATTTTTGGAGACGCATATCCATGTCTGTCTCTTTTACTTACAATACAATTTCTAGAAGCGCTTTGTACAAATGGCTTGATTAGATTGTCTCTAATGGAACAAGCCAGGGCAGACAAACGAGACTTGTCATGCTTGCGACGTAAATTTTTTCACTTATGACCGGAGGTAAGCTGCTGTGACAAAGACTTAATTGAGTTGAATGGAAGCGGACTACAGGGAAGAGGCTGCTTTTGGGGGCATGCGTATAGCGTCACTTGCCGAGTTTGATGTTAACTTGTTTGGCTGGCGGGCGGCGGTTGTCATAGTGTCGTTAGGGCAGATAGGCAGGAGAGTGGGGGGCAGACTGTCGCTTCTCTCTTTGTCAAAACCTCACTCGAAGCTGGAGGACACAGGTAGGGAAAGTGCAGCGATAACAGAAGATTTGTGGAGTTGTCATCATGGCGTTTGATAGGAGTTCGTGATGAATTTCAATGTGATGTGATTCAAGATGTGCAACCGCAGGTGTTGTGTGTTTAAAGACATGGAACAAAAATAGTTGGAGACTTTTCCCAAGTAGAGAAGTCAATATGTCAGATTTTAGTGACATAACACATTTTGAAGTTTATATTGAAACTTATTTATGCCTCTGAAACAATAACCCAAGAGGAGATTTAAACCACCAAAACGATTTTTACTGTACAATATTGTTAAAAAAAAATATGATCTGCCATAAATATTTTTATCGAGAATCAGGCTCTGGAGGAAGAAATTTTTGGTGTCAAATGGCAATGATTACTTTGTTTAATGCTTATGTTCAAGGAATTGATGAAATCTAAGACTAAATAGTTTGGTTGTATTGAAGTATTTTGCTAGCATGGACTTTTCTTGGTAAACTGCTTGCAATTTGTTTAGCTGTATTATATTTTACAGAAATATCAAAAGCATTCTACTTTTTTATTGTCTATCTTAGCTTATGTCTAAGCTTTTAACATCTAAGACTAGTTTATAATCACATTTACTTTTAGTTTATAATTGGCTTCTGCACTTTCAGATTGCAACAACAAAAGACGCACAGAGGACACCCATTAGCTCGCAGAGACATGAATCAGACGGTGCGGTGGCTTTTCTTAGCTTTATCTCTACTGGCCATTTTATTAACACACTGCCGGCTCTATGAATCAGATAGCTACCAGTGCCACTGCTGCTATCAGCAAACCAGCTACATATCACCGCCACTTGATTGGTTCAAACGGCCAGAAGGGACAAGCCGCGTCTTTCTCAATTAAGACCATGTCCCTACTTAGGTGCGTCTGGGCGCCATCGCATCCGCATGTCCTTCTCGGGGCATTTTAAACGGGCTCAGATGGGCAGCCAGAGGGGGGTACTTGAGTCAGAGGTGGTCCCAACTAGCCTTGAGTGATGTTGGATTCCCGGTGGTTTCACTAATGAGCTAAGACATCCCATGCAAAAGAGAAATAAGTAAGCGGGGAGCAATCAACATGGATAAATATAGAGATAAAATGGGCTTGGTTGGTCTGAAACTGTGGGGTATGCAACACTGGTGGCTTCTTCTTGTACTGTCTTAGTTGGTTAATTTTAGTTGAATTCCAGTTGTGTCTTGGTTTGGACTAGATACTGATCGATACTGAAACTAGTATTAAAACTAAATACTCATTTGAGTAGGTACTGGTACTAAAAAAGTCACGTTCACACGACAGAAATTAAATTCCATTAAACTTTCCCGAATAACTTTAGAATGATCTTGAGCTGTTTCAGAACAAGTATAAGACCATATGGACTAATTTTCGCCCATGGACCACTATGGAAAATACCTGCACTGATTGAGGGATTACGCAGATATAAGGCCACGTGGTAAAATAAAAGAAAGTAGTGTTGAAAATCACATTCTGTTTTCTAAAAAAAGGGAGTTTTTTTTATTATTATTGCGGTGTTGGTATTAAGTATCAAGTCTATTGTTTTGTCTTTTCCATAGATTTTCTGAAAGCCAAACATTTTTGTAAGGTAGTACAAAAGTGTAATAGTATGTCCTTAGATAATGTGGTTATAAAAGGCTAATGTCATTTTGTGCTGCTGTTTGTTTTGCAGGAAGTTGTACGTTCGATGAAGGCTTCTCTCAGTGCGATTACCAACAGGATCCATATGACGACTTTGACTGGACTCACATCAACACACAGGAAGTGCCATATGTGTCCCCTGACCTGCCTCAAGGTGAGACTCTACTGTACACTTTTTTATACATTTTTAGATTATACTTCCTTAATTACATCACGTTAGCATCATTACTAAATCAACTTAAATGTGTACCATGTATTTTTTGGTGGAGGGTAGGCCTATTGCAGTAACAAATACTGAAGTGCTATATGATATATTTCTGAAGTAAATCTAGACGATAAATGATAATATTAAAACCAAACCATAAACTATTCTAAGTACAATATAAAAAAATTTGCTGCAAAATCTAAATAGCAGAATGCAACACTTTATTACTTAGTTTGCATCTGTAATGAGTCATAGAAGTTATTTATTAAACCCTCTACTGCTAAAATTGTATCATATTACAAAAAAACCCTAAAAGTATCCCACTACTGCAAAGAAAAAGCGCCCATGATAAATATTGATCCCTAAAAAAATTTTGTTCCATCTGTCATGTATTGAACAATGTAGTGCTTATCTTGACAGACTTAGTGGAGGGATCGCTACCTGCTTGTCTCCATGGTTATATTATTGCTTTGTTTCGAGTTACAGGTCAGAACTAAGGAGAGGTGAGCCTGTTCACAGTATGTTCTTCAAGGTATTTCTGAGCAATAAAAATGTAGAATTGAGCAAATGCAAGTTAGATATACGTAACATCATAGTGTGGGACACTCCAGAAGAAGAAATAAGTATACATGGAGACAAGCGTGTAACAGCACCACCAGAAAAGTTCCATAGTGAACCTTTAACTTCATAGCTTGAATTAAACTAACTTTCTTTCTGGGGCAGTATACATTTTGTCTGGTTCATGTCCTATTTTTAATGCAATAACCCCTGTTAGAAACTGTTGTCATATAATTGTTTATTTTAAACATAGACTGTATATATACATGAACATAGCTAAACTGCTAGCTGCCGTGTTCCAAATAGAAAATGAACACAGGTCCATTGACTCTCCGTAATGTTCGTATTAACCTGCTCTACATGATCCTGGTATTTTTATTTCACTATTGTGATCAAGATATAAATCAGTCAAACTATAAGTCAATATATGAACATTAATAAGACACAAATCCGCTGCCTTGTTTCCCCAAGGTCACTCCCGCTAGCGTTAGCAACAGCTTTGATTGACAATGTTGCTAAGCGCCCGCTCTCTGCTAAACCAGCGGGAAGGGGCTTTACCTTCAACAGCCTCGCTCCAGATTGGCTCTTTGGTTGCTATGATTTTTGTGTTCAGAATTCCAAATATGGAACTTGGCTCCCAATGAGCCTCTATAACTGCTCGCCTCGAGCTTCATTTGACTGGAGCTGAACACTATGGGTGTTGTTACACTCACTTAGTCCACTTCTTTATACAGTCTGTGATTTCAATCAAGCCAACAAACAATAGTGGGAAGGGGGAGGCCCACATCAATGAAAAGCATATAATATAAACTGATGTAATGATCAATGTCTCCAGATAAACACAAGTTATTATTATAAACATATTGTAATTATCTATTCATACTTCAACCTTTCCCTTAAACTTGATGGAGTTTTTGCATGAGCTCCATCCCTGTGTCCTCCTGTCCCCCATCTTTACAGAGACCTCTACTCTTTAATCAGTTGTGTTTTTAATTCGCCGACGATGATGATGAAGGGGGAATTAAATCTTTGTGCCGCGGGCTCAGGGTCTAATTAACAGAATATGAGGTCATTAATCAACAGCCGGGAACAGGGAAGGTTGCATACACTTTACAATGTTAAAAGCAAAATGTTATAACAGTGACCAGCTAGGTTGAAATGATTCAGAATTTACAACATGAAAACTGCACAGGAGGAATGTTGATTAGGTAAAAAAAAAATGTAAAGAACCAACAAAAAGCTAAGCTAGTCCTGCAGTAAGTTACTCTTTCACCCTGAATATGAATACAAAACGTCCCCACGTATTGCACTGTGGCCACTCATTGCTTCTGACTAGTTGCCCCCACTGAGGGTTGGGTGAAATTTTTCTTCAAGGTCATATGAAATGGCTGACTAAATATACATTTTTGGATTCTAAACACACATTAACTCACCGTGAGACGTTAACAAAGGAACAAATGCATACTTCACTCAACTAGAAAAGAAGATTCATTCTCTCTTATGAACTTTATTTTTACATTGTTAGATAGAGCCAATGTTTCCGCATACATTTTGTTACTAGCTGTAGCTTTCCCCCTATGCACGGCAGCGTAATTGAGTTGTTTATTGTTGGCGATAATAATTATGACAGTCCAGTCCTGTTGACATTTAGAGAAAGGTCCGGTTCACCACCAGCTCATAATGATATTTTTCCCACACAGACTGCCTCATATGTGGGCAAGCTCTCTGGTCCGCTTGGTATTTTAACAAAGGTGAGATGCCTTGCCCAATGGCACCTGCCTAGACCTTAGCATTTGGCAGTGTTAATAGCAGTACGGAATGCTGTCACTATGCAGAGCCAGCATAGGTTAAATACTTGTGGACGGCATAGCTAGTTTAATGGTTTGCTTGTCACTAAAGGGGGCGCATGGCCTGGAGGTATGGCAGCCCAAGAGTGACATTTGATGTGTTAATAATGCCAGCAGGGTGTGGTACAGTGCAGCGGCCAATAGGAAAAGCCCTAAGGGAAATGGAGATAAGGATAGTATTTGTAGTATTACTACGAAGCAGGGAAATTTGTTTGTAGCTTAGGGATAAATTGGTAAAATGGGGATGTAACAATATGCAAATCTCACAGTCATGTATTATTACACAGAATTCTACTTAAAAAAAGAAGAAAAAAAGCCATAAAAATTGTAAGCAATTGTTTTAATATTTTAAAAGATGAAGATTACAAAATGTTTCAGTATCACTAATTTCTTTATGTAGTTTTCACTTAAATAGAGCAAAGGATCATGGTTTATGTAGTATTTCCTCAATGCGACATTTTATGGGTTGTAGTCTCCATTGGACAAAACCGATTCAGATGTGAAATGGGGAGAGAGAGGGTAGAGACATTCAGCAAGCAGCATCCGTGACACACTGACATCTGTAGATCCAAAAACTTCACACTTCATATAGTAAGAGTTACCATATATTTAAAAAAAAAATCATCATTCAGCTACATCCCAAACCTAAAGAGCTACATACTATTTCAGTTTTTCCAAGTTGCAACTGAACATGAAGCTAGCTACTTCCTCATTTGTCCATGAGTCACCTCGAGGGCATGGGACAGATTTAAAGCTAACCTTTCTTTGACTTTTGACTCCTGGAGCTAAAGGGAGGGGCACTTTTAACCAGGGGAGTCATTAAGAGCATTTGGCAGGGCGCGGTGCTGTGGGGAGCAGGTCTTTTTAGCTGATTAGTAGTGCTTGGGATATGCATTGTTAAGGGAATTAGGACACAAGTAAAATGGACATCTACTGGCCTGCACCCCACCTGTCACAAGAACAGATGTTGAAATGCGACATGCTGCGGCAGACAGGTCTGTCACGATAACACACGTTGAAGCACGATATATGGCTATGGAGAAATATTGCAGTAAACGATAATATTAAAACTATTTATGACAGTGATTAAGATTAAAATTAAGAAAAATACCTACAAACCACTTTGAAACAGGCAAAAGCAAACAACATAAATAGCAGAATGACCCAAAAATCTGCCAAAAGAGTGACTTATTCAACCCTCTACAGCTCAAATCTGATCGTATTACAACTAAAATAATTAAAATCTCCCCAATATTAAAACAATTACCCACAATAAATCTATATATTGTTCCAGCTTTGATATATTGAACAATAAGTCGATATAGTGTTTACTGTGACAGGCGTAGCAACAGAGGATATCAAAATAAATATGGGCAGACTTAATGCCACTGTGAAAACTAAGGATACTCCCAGTAAAGTATTTCTAATTTTACAATATTGTTAAAAAAAAGTGTCATTGATTATAAAAAAAAATGTTGGATAGTCGAACAGTAGGCAGTGACATTATTAATTTAAAATGTGAAAAAAAAATCTATTCAGAAGCCTTCAGCCATCATATTTCAGCCTTTACTTTATTTATTCAATACAATTCTCGTGCTGAGGAGTCCATAAACAATACAAACCAAAAGATAAGTCATTATAATTCTCATTGTTACAAACTCACCAGATGTGTTTCATGAAGTGGACACAAACAAAATATACACAGTTTATCTGAATCTAAATCCAACATGCTTCTCTCCAGCAGTTGTGAAAATAATAAGACTGAGAATAATAATAGATAATCTGTGAGTGAGGGCAGTGAGTCGGCCCGTCCAGATGCTGTGCTAATCAGCTCAGACCTGCACCAGATGTTGATGCAGTGAAATATGCTGAAATATGATCCCCTCCTACTCCTGTTTAATCTCTCAAATCACATTAGTTTATTACAAATGAAGCCGCGCCAGCCCACAAAGGAGCAATAATACGGTTTGTGTGACAGGGTACAGCACAACAACAGGCTAAAGCTGATTATATGGCTTTAATGCTAAAATGAATGTCCTATATAATGTAACATGCTATGAACCAGTCTAATAATATCCTCACAATATGGACTTTGCTCAAGGAAGTTACATAAATTTCAATATGTGAATATGTACAACCTTAACTGCAGCAAATATGTATGACCTTAACCATCTTTGCAACAGATTTTTTGCAGTAATTGTATCTTATTTTTAAAAGAACGCCAATCATTCTCACGCAGAGGAAGTGCGTGAAGTGTTTTGCTCAAGGACACAACAACAGTATGAACTAGCTTGAGTTTAATCAGAACCATCAACCTTCCATTTACAATATAACCACTCCACCCTCTACCACTGTCCCCAGTTCATTAAAAAAAACGTATAAAACTTAATGTTCACTATATTTTAAATTAATTATAATAACTCATGTAAATTGTAAAAATATGTAATTGTTAAGGACTTATAATTGCAGAATGGCAGACAAACAGCCCCATACTAATTCTATTTGCACACTGTATTCATGCTTTATGCTCTAAGTACAATGGGCTGCGGAACAATAGTGATTAACGTTATTGTTTTTGCTAATCTACTGTGACAAACACATTTCTCCACAGAGTTCAGCTTAACATCTACAATTCAAAATGTGGAGGACAAGTATCTGGCCCCCTTCCATGGCCCAGTGCCTTTCCAAACCATCCCTCCCTCAGCATACTATTGTGGAAACCTACATTTTTTTCTAGTGGACAGTGAATTATGCTGGCTATTTAATATTATAGTTGGTTTATTTATTTATTTATCACACTAGGGCTGCGGCAAACAATCTCAAAACTAGTACATAGCTTTATGTATTTAACCCAAACTGAACCCACAAGACTACAACTGCACTGGGGTTCATGCAAAAGCAACTGGCAGAAAAAAGTACTAGGATATAATGTGATATATGTTAATCATGAGTTTAAACTGCCTTTTTACATATAAATACCAACAAGTAATATCACCTAACTCGGTCACTAGCTTCTCCTTTCTGCTGTTGTCCCATATAAATCTTTATAATTGAAATAAAATGATTGGTCAACTAATAACAAATTTTGGTTGACTTAGAAACCATCAGCCCTAACTCACACATCAATGGCCACTCAGTTAATATTTTGCCATGTATCTCAACTAATTTGGATCAAGTTAACCAAAGTTTGACAAGTAGCACCAAATCCAACCAGAACGCTGTGTGATCAGAACCAATCCATAAATGTCTTGACGTGTATCACTCCTTTTGGCTCCCATACTGAGTGGTGACAAGAACAGACTCTTCAACATGGCTGCCAAGGTGTTTGCCATGCTGCTAAAAATATTCCTATCAGTCACAGACCCAGATATGTCAAAAACACAAACGCAAAATGGCAAATACAGCGTTTTGCTTATCTGTTTTCAATACTGTGGGCTACTACATTTTAATAACAAAGAAATGTGTCAGAATAATTCTGCTATCCAATACCTTCAAAATATAGCAACCTCCAACATGTTATGACTAATATGGCGGTTTATTAGACTATAGAAAATACATGGGGTGCCAAGAACATATTGCTCAACATAAGGCACTGCCAGTATTTTTTTTTTTTTTTGCTTTTTTTTCTTCCCTTGGCCCGTGCATTTGAAGTATTTTATTGCAGTAAAAAATGTATGTTATGTATGTATGAGTTCAAACCCACAATATACAATTTTAGTCATCATTTTAGTTTTAAAGTCATTACCACATGGATGCAGACTTCCCCATACCCCCATCTCGATCTATTTTTATTTATTTTTATTTTTTTATTCAAAGCTGTTCACCTTGAATCAAATTAGTTTGTTAATTTTTTTTGGTAATTAGAAACTTAAGAATGAAAAAAAAAAAGTTTATTTCCAACGTTTTTAGAAAATGGTAGTAGTCCAGATTATTGTTGTTGCGATGCTAAAATTTCAAACTCTGTTTCGATACTCGACAGAGATTTTGATACTAAAACAAAAGCTCTTTTTTAGACAATATTCTCATTTTTATTCTAAATGATAGTATTTGTTTATAATACCATGTGATCTTACAGTAGTTCTGATAAAACTCAAGATAAAACTGTTCAAGAAAGGTCCAATTTTGATTTTTTTTTTCAGTATCAATACTTGCTCTAGTAGTATTTATTAGTTTTAGCATTTAGTATCAGTATCCGATTTTTTGTACTTTTGACAACCCTATTCCAGGTTCATATTACCATTTTACTCCAGGCTTTCTCAAAGGATTTTGTAAATGTAAGATTAAGCCAGACTGATATGCTGGGGGTGCAGTAAAAGAACAGTAGAAGATGTTTAGTAGATTTTTAACATAACACAGAAATACTTATCAAATGTAAATAACAGGCGCATTACTACAGTGGCTAGCTGGAGGCACATATCACATTTCTTATTGTCAGTTTAAATACTTCTCAGGATAAATAAAACAGCCAATCGACATCCATGTTACTCCACATAATTGCTGTGATTGGGAGTTTATAACAGCAGCAGCTTCCAAGTCAGAAGAAGTCATTACATTGAAGGGCCTGTCTGAATTACTGAGAGAGGCATCCATTTCTGTCAATACAGTCAATTGGCTCTGGTTAGCACTGCTTTCCAATGCTGACGGGTCATTATGTGAGTGTCCATGCCGCGGATGAAAAAGCCCAACTGTGCTTCATTTGAATCTCTTTCCTTCGCTGGCATAATATTATCACACATTCAAAAACAAGAGAGATGGAGAAAATGGCACGGCGGCCATGTTTAAAGAGGCACTGGCGGACAACGTTATGAGTCAAGAGCGCTGCTTCAGTCCGTGGAGTCTCCCGGCCCCAGTGCTTGAATGTTCAACTGGCTCTTTCACTGCTCATGTGCCAGAGTGGCATCAGGACCCTGCCATCTACCAAGCTACGCCAGTGCCAACATCTACCCCCATTGAGATTAGCACAAGCAGTTTTATCTCTCTTTCAGCCACAGTCCTGCCCTCAGCACAAATTAGCAACCGGGGTGAATCAATGTGGTTTACAAGATACAAAAGTGTGCACAATTAGGAGGACAAATATTTGAAATGCACAATGATTTGTGGCACTACTTTTATAGCAATTCAGCTATGTTTCACTTATAATATCCACAGTTCTATGTTATGCTCATAGCAATAGACAGCTTTACATATAAATGGACATATAAATTGATGTAATCAGACTACTGACTGATTACTAGAGAAAATTAAGAGTTACATAACACATTTGGATCCTTTCTAAATTTTGTTTTTACGTGCCATTTTCAGTCTCTGTACTGGTATCTGTTTATCTCCAGATAAAGCTATAGTATCAAAATCAGTATCTTAACTGGAAAAGCTGGATCGGTGCATCACTATTTTAAATATTATTATGAAAAAATTTAGATTAGTTGTTACAGTTCTTGTTTTTTCTTTTCAAAGACTGGTAATAATTAAGCAGTAGCCAAGATATAGATAAATTCTGACCTTGTTCCAGATCCAGTGATAGGTTCACATTATTGGTTTAAGTCAAGTAGATTAGTAAAGAATACAGAAACATGTATACACAGCATTTTTGGAGTAACCCTAACCCTTTAAAAATATCGGGGTGAAAGAAATAACAAAAAGTGATTATTTCGTGACTGAAACACCAAATAAACTTAATTGTAATAACATTTATGTATTCTCCACACCCAGGATCCTACATGCTTGTGGACGTGTCTCAGTACGACGCGGGAGAGAAGGCACGTTTTCAGCTCCCTGTCATGAAGGAGAACGACACCCACTGCATTGACTTCAACTACCTCCTCACCAGTCCAGACGGTTCCAGCCCGGGCACCCTCAACATACTGGTCAAGGTACCATCACACACCCATCCAAATGCATCATCTGTAATCACATCTGAGAAAGCACAATGCAAGAATGACATATATTTGCTATGAAACCGACCTGGACAACTGAGGGATTACACAGACTACTACTATCAAGGATTGCCAAAAGTATTGAAAATCAGACACTAATCAATACTAAAACTAGTATTGAAACTAGATACTCATTTGAGCAGGTGTCAATACTACAAAAGCCACATTCACAGGACAGAAATGAACTGTTCCAGACCAGCTTTACATTGATCTGGAGCTGTATCAGAACCAAGTATAAGACCACATAGACTAGTATACACCCATGGACCACTATGGAGCCTACCTGGACGACTGAAGAATTACACAGATACAGGGCCACAGAAAAGGTGTTTTTTTTAATCATCATTGCGGTATCAGAAACGTTATTGAGTATCAAGTCTATTATTGAAATATTAAGTATTGAAATCAAGTTACTACTACACTACTACTATTACAGTAGATTACAATGGCGTTACAATGTTCTAATAACACTCAAATGTGATCACAATAGTCAACTTTTTTTTCATATAAAATGCACCCTTGTTATAATAATAAGACATCACAAACATGTATATTAGCTAAAGTAGGATTAAACAAACAAGTTCTGCTTTACTAAACTGGTCAAACCTGATTTTTATTAGTCATATAGCTCATCAAAGTGTTCTATTGTTGATTCGATACATCTAAAGGCATACCAGACAAAACATGACACTCTCTAATTTGCAGTGTTAACATTCATAGTTATGTTATGTCATTGCTGTCGTATTGTTGAGCTTCATTATGCAATACTGTTACAAACACTCACATACATATTGACTAATTGACAGAACTGCTTTGTCAAATTGTCCTTCAAGCCTGACCCCTTGTTGAGACTTGTATAGACTTCAGGTGGTGTACATCCTTTTTCATTGTGTCTCCATAGGTGAACAAAGGTCCCCTGGCTAACCCCATATGGAATGTGACATCCTACACTGGTGAGATAGACCTGCTTTAGGCCACAACTATCCACACTTTTACTCACTTAGCCACTCTATCATTGTATTGACTTTTCCATTGTATTTTCAGGTAAAGGCTGGCTGAAGGCTGAGCTGGCGGTCTCAACATTTTGGCCCAATGAATATCAGGTAAAGCGTTATAGAGGGTGATGAGGGGTCTATGAGGGGAGGTAAATGTTAAGGCTTTGTTATGGGAATACAATCAGACAGCGTGCACACACACACGCGGCGAGGAGAGCGGGTGATTTATCAGTGTTGACTGCGGCTCAGGAGGTGACGATTAGGCTACACAGGCACTGAGAAAGACACGGGGAGGTTGTGTGTACCTATGCTGGACACTAATGAGGTTATATATGGAATCAGCCGACAACTTTGGACGCATAGATGTATTAGTTTTGAAAATTTAAAGAATGTGGAATTAGTTATTTAGAAGTGTATTGAATCAGTTTGGTCGTGGTAAGCTGATATTGTAGCCACAGCTGCCCTGGGGTAGACTGACAGAAGCAAGGCTGCCAATGTGCGTCATCAGCCAATCCGATCTCCACCTCACACACGCACACAAACACATCACATGCATACTAGACAAGGTGTCTGAAGTGTCTTGCCTAAGGACACAGGAACAGAACTTGGTTAGAGCAATAATTTTATAAGGCAATGAGCTATAACCCATATCCCTATAACACTATAACCCATAACCAATTAAAGAAAGTGAAAAAGAATCGTTTTAAGACACATGGCTAAAAAAAAAAAAGTTGTATAATTTTGTCTTTGCATAAGACCATCATTATTTATGTGGTTAAGTGTTTAAACATAGTTTCCATGCCTGTGTATAATTATAGCACTTTCCAATCCTACTGTTGTTGCTGGTGTTGACAGATGAGTTACATGTTGTGGCTGTGTTGCTTGTCCTCCCAAGCCTCTCTCTCTCACACATTTAGGGATCATGTTAACAGATCCAACCCTAGGGACACTGTTCTACTCTGACTGCATCGGGCATCCTTCACTGGGCCCATCTGGAACCCTAGCCCTCTCCATCATGGTAGTCGTGTGTCAACATGTTTTAATTAAACATAATCAGAGAGGTTTGCCCAGGCTTTAAGGGAGTGCGTAGGTTATGGGATCACATGTTATGAAGCTATTTCCTCTTGTTTGAACATGTTTCTGTATTTGCACTTTAGCTGGAGTCCTAATGAGACGGGGGAGGGATAGACGCAGGCAGACACATGTATGCGCATACTGAGATTTGATAGGACGTGCACGCTCATCAGTGCATCTGAAAGAGCGTTATTAAGCGTTTATTTTTACAGTTCTTGTTAATTAAAGCTGCATTTGACATTTATAAGTTTTATTTTAAAGTACTGCAATAAAGTAGCAAGACATACAAAAATACACTGATTGCAACGAGGGTTACACTGGAGATGTAATCCTAATGAGAAATAGTTTTTATTGGTTGCTGTCAAAATGTTTATACAATTTGACCCCAAAACAGCCTGGTAATTTATTGTTTAATCAATGTTAGATTAGAACAAACTCCAAGTGAGGTAGGGCATCTGGTCTTAAGCCTATGCCACACTACATTTATGCAAATCACTGCACACAAGAAGTAGACTGATGATTTGCTATGGCAACCTCTGAAGTGAAAATGCAAAAGAAAGGGAGTGTGCCTTTGCATACCAACATTATTACACTTTTAATAACTCACACATATGCCGGGGGAGGTCTCCTATAGATTCAAATATATTCCGGGCCTATACCTTTATGCATTACTGTGATATTTGCCGTGACTGATAGGGAGACAAGACACTGTCCCCCTGTTAGACTGATGACACGTCCACAGTGTTTGCCCAAGAAAAGCACAAACTGTCACGCTTCACTTTTATGAGATGAGTAAGAGTCTGTCGCTGCGGTGATCCATGGACCGTCCAGCTCCCCATCTCACTGCATGCAAATCTTACAAGTATAAATGAGATGGCCAGGGAGTAATATCTGGGAGAGCTTTGAATGATGTATGCAGTGTTAATCTACAAACAATATATCATTCAGTAGGGTTACGTTCATTTGATGGACAGGGCACATGCTACAGCAAAGAAAGGTCACATAGCAACAATGGAGATGTTCTGCATTCAGTTTTGTGACAAATATCCCAAAATTTAACCTCCTTCAGTATTTGAAGAGTTCTTTTGAAAGAACGAAGAAGTGCCATTTAAAGGCGCACTATGAAGCTTTACCGGTGGAAGGTCCACCACCTGCTTGTCTCTATTAAAACATTACGACATTAATCGTATCTAGCATCATGGAGACAATTAGGTGATGCCCCCACGCTGTGTCACAGGTCAGGTTGGTGGAGAGGCAATTCTGCACACAGTAAAAACATATGTTTTCCTAGGTATATTTGAGTATTAACAACAACTGTAATTGAATAAATGCAAGATAAATATGTTAATGCCATACTGTGGAGCATTCCAGGAAAAACAAGCTCATCCCTATGGAGACTAGCATCTGACATATCTGAAATGTTTAAAAAATTGCTACAAAACAAATACTTAATTGCACAACACTACTTAAGAGGATTCTTGTTGCGTTATATCTGAGCTAAGGTTCAAGTTAATTAATATAATAAAGGCATTAATACAGTTGCCTTCTTAATAACATACTTAGATTTAGCTCTAAAAGAAAATAATTAATTGAACAACTTCAGAATGATTTCCTTTGTGTACAAAAACAACTCTCTTCCTGTGCAGTTTGTAGTTTATCTAAATAAACAAGGTTGGCTCCTAAAACTAGATGAAAAAGTCAAGCCAGATGGAGGTATTCAGAGTCAACTGATGTCTTCGGGTGATGCACTGTGAACTAAGAGTGAAAGATGATGGAGGGGAGACAGACTAGTTTGGTGGGGTTGGGTGTAGGGGTAAGGGGTGAGACGAGGGAGCCAGCGATGCGCTCGGGACAGTAAGCTTCGGGTAAACAGTTTGCGACGGATCTCTTTTTCCTCAGGTGATGAATGACAACTACTGCTCTGTTTGGCACTTCTTTATACCTTACTGCGACTGCCCTCCTCCCACCCCCTCCCACCTCCTCCCTCTCCTCTCCGCTCTTCATTACAGCACTCCTCTGAGCAAACACGCTTAGAAAACAAAGAGCATAAGCCGCAGACGGAGGCAGTGTTTGGATAGAGATGACAGAAGAAGACTGCTAACATAAGACCGCTGAAGGGCTGATGGTTAGATATAGGGCCATTTACATCCACAGTATCCCACTACGCAAGACAAAGCGCTGCCATTACTTTTGAATTAGGATGGCTCCCTCCTTTGTGCACCGCGCTGTCACCTGTTGATCCTGTTCGAGAAAGTGAAACTCAACAACAGCTGAACAACAGCACAGACATGGGCCTTGTTCACTCCTAGCATGCAGGAGGTAGATTCCCACGGGCTATGGGAAAGGCATTCACCCCAGTCTTCATGGTTATTTTTGTAGGAGGTAAAAGTGGCTCCAAGTGTCTGTGTACACTGGTGTATGAATGTGTGTGTGAATGGGTGAGCTGTTCCTTGATATAAAGCGCTTTGAGTGCCTTGAAGGTGGAAAAGCACTATATAAAAATGTGACCATGTAACCATAATATACATGGCAGTCTAGCAAGCAGGATGTTATTAACTAGACTATTAGCAGATGCAAGGTATTTCTTAATGGATTTGTTGATTGATTGTTGATTCATTTTGGGGTCACATAGGTTATAAATATGCAATCTTTTCTCATAATTGGTGGTGACTATTGTTCGATTTCACGTACTAATGAATAAGTAAAGTATGTCAGTGTGAGTAAAGGAACAGCTTTGCTAAAGGAATCTTTATTTTTTCTTTCCAGGTCATCTTTGAAGCCGAGGTCTCGGACAGCAAAGTGGGCTTCATCGCCGTGGACGACATTCAGGTGCTCAGCTACCCGTGCGGTGAGTCGTTAGCATGGCAGCAATTAGCTATAGCCCGCTGAATAAACGCTGATAGCTTTGGCCACTAATTAGACTGTACCCGGGATGGTTTTCTGTCGCAGCCGAGTGGGCAGATAAGTGGGAAGGTGACACGGGAGAGACTGGCATGTATACGGGCCAGGGTAGGAGAAGTAAAAAAAGAGAGATTGCAAGCAGAGGAAAGGAAGAAAGGATGGAGGAGAGCGAAGCGAGAAATGAGCCAGTATTAGGGCAATCATGAGTAGAGAGGATTCTGACCACTCAGCAGTTTGCAAACACACACACACACTACGAACACTAGCTGTCTTGTCTGAGAGATGAGGGCTGCAATCCATTTGAAATTCTCCCTACGTTTCAAGTCCCCTTCAGACTTACCCTCCACGCTCGAGCCCTAAGTCCACTCGCCACAATCAGCACTAGATACTTTAAACAAGTGTCTGTTAATGTAGAAAACATAGCTGTGTTTTTCAAGTGCCCTCCAGTAGCAAGACGTAGCTATTAACATCTGTATTCGGTAGATGCTGTGGTTCCCCAGGGACATTTCTATTTCCTATTAGACTCTATTGATTATCAGTCATAGAAATAAACTGCCCTGTATATTTTCCCTTGTACAACTGTTGAGGTATTGGTATGTTGCGGTTGTTATGTCAAAAAGTTGTCAATATGTCTATGAGCACAAGAATCACAAGATATTTTTGTCAACAAATGGTTGTAAAAGGTCCTTTAAATGTGCAATCAAATCACGTTCTGTAATTTGTATAGGAATAAGAGGGACCAATTCAAACACTGGCTCTAATATCACAGCAATGACCTTTTTATGGAGCGACTACAAGATTTTAATGAGCTAGAAATATTGCGGACTGTGTGGTTTCGGCGCAGAGAACTGTTATATGTAGCATTTAATGGGTCTAGGTCATTCATGTATTACTATGAGAAAATTAAACCATAATATCAAATGGGTGCACTGACCACTACTAAAAACAAAGAAATTAGAAGAAAGACAGAGTCAATTTGGTTTTATTTTAATATTGAATTCTACAAGTTTTGCAAATGTGATATATTTTTGTCAAGAATAAAATTAAAGGGCCCACATTACACTGTTTTGTGATCCATTTTATAATGTTGTTTCCTCATCTAAAGGTAAAAGGAGCTGTTAACTTGAAAACTAACACTTCATGACATCACAAGGTGGAATGGAGCATTTTGAGCTTTAGAGATGTAGACAGACTAATAATTACTTGAACTCAAACTTGCAAATATAACAAAACACAACTCCAGGTATTTTTTTGATGAGGTAACAACATTTGGACACGACTTAAATCTCACAAGAGTCAATTTTGCGTAATATAGGACCTTTAACGGTACAAATATTTTCAAGGCCCAAGTCTCTGCAAAGCAACACAGTGGCAGCATTCATCCTCACAGCTGCATTTGGACACGCGGGTTTGGACTCTGCGTGTGTGTGTGTGCTTAAACACATTTGCATGACCCGTTTGTGTGTCAGTTTTTAGCAGCTAACGATGATTGCAATCACTAAAGCAGAATGAAAATAGCCCTCGGAACGTCAGGGCTTGAATTTCTTATTTAGTTTCAACTTTTGGGAGAAAGGTGTCTCTGCTCTGAGCCAATGCAGAGATGAGGCTATGGTTTCATCTCAGATCTGTTTAAGTTGGACGAATGCAGCAAAAATGAACTTATTTCTGCTCCTTACTAAAAGTGAAAACATATCTGGCACTAATTCTCTCCCTGTGCGTGTCTCGTATGCTCACAGATAAGTCCCCTCACTTCCTGCGCCTGGGGGACGTGGAGGTGAACGCCGGGCAGAACGCCACCTTTCAGTGTATTGCCACAGGACGAGACACCACCAACAATAAGCTCTGGTTACAGGTACGCACTCTCCAGTCTGTTTGTTAGTGTCCCGACCACCTGTGTCTACCACACAGGTTTGAATAAATGCAAAGTTACTAGTAAAACAGTTGTATTGGTAGAGCTTGGTGATATGGCAAAACATTATCATCAATCTCATTTTTAAAAATTTTCCAAAATGGCTTTCAGTCTTTTTTTCAGTGCCATTTGAAGATCCTGCACTTAATTGTTTCGCATATATTTGAGCAAAATGTCTTGCCCCAGTGCAGATACATCGTATAAGCAGCTTGTAGGGCAAAATAAGTCAGCTGTGTTCTGTCTGTGTTCAATTATTGTGAAAAGCGCTTTTATTTACAATGACTAATTGTGTTAAAAGGATGTTTGGAACGCATAAGGAAAGCAAGGAATAACTTTGGACTACTGCAAAATATTTAAAATGAACTAGTTTAGGTACAGGCCCTTTAACACAAATATTAGCCCAACACATTCCTTCAAATCTGAACGCTCATGGACAATTAAACTTGACAGAATTAAAATTTACCTTTGCCAAATATTGAAAATGTAGCAGTAATTGGCAGTTCTATCCCATTTTCCATTTATGTTACTTCTTATCCGTTTTCCATTTTAAATCCAATGACACCAAAACAATAAATGCTAGCAGTTAAAACGTAGCCCTTAGCATGTTCGGATTATGAACAGAATAGAAAAAAGATAATGTATATTATAATATTAAGAGTGACTGTGGAATCCTTGTAACAGAATGTACTCAGTCACTCTTATGCGTGCCTAGAGTCTGCCCCGGGCCATACATCCACCCTGCTAACATAATTAAGAGGTTAATGGCTGACAATTTCATTATAGCTCTATTGTAGTTCTGACCTTCAGACCTGCTGTCATCAACTAAAACGTGTGTGTCGTTTATACCAGAATGCATGGTCCGATTCTGCCTTACGACCTTGAGCAAGGCACTTAACCCTCCCCTGGGCCCCCCTTAAGGCAGCTGATCGGTCTCTTTGTCTGTTTTGTAATGTTATTTTAGAGGAGAAATGGAGAGGATATACCGGTGGCTCAGACCAAAAACATAAACCATCGTCGCTTTGCTGCGTCCTTCCACCTGAACGAGGTGAGCAGCCAGGACCAGGACCTGTACCGCTGTGTGACTCAGTCTGAGCGTGGATCTGGGGTCTCCAACTTTGCTGGACTCATCGTCAGAGGTAAGAGTCTATATGTTAGCTTTGTATAGGAAGTATTAGGATAATCTTTTGTTGGTGAACAATCAGGTTTAGTGCCTTTGAGTCCTGCTACCACAATATGCAAATTAGACTTGCCTCATTCCCTGATCAAACTAAAATGTATTTCTATGTATGGATAGATTAATGAAAGATCTTCTTTCTGCCTTCTAACAAGACCATACTGCTTTATTATGTAAATAATGCATCTTATTTTTAACAATAGATGTGGTAATGGATGCTAATTCCTGAAAATATTAATATTTTGAATATTAGTGGGTCTTAAAGCTACTGCAATGATATTAGATTTTTTTTACCAGTAGATGGCAGATGTGAAACCTGCTCCCCCCTCCCCCTACCTGACCTTTGTTCAGAGTCACCTGTGCTCTCTGGTCTTCTTCTGTTAAGCCAAAGCTGGCACACTGTCAGACTGCAGTAATGTAGATAGCATCTAGTGGTGTTATGTGAGAATACAACAGGGGTGGATCAGCTAACCTAATTACAGATGGTAGCTTTAAGTCTGATTCAACATGTGAGAAATTAGCATAGTAATTGAATCTTGAGTTGTTGCAATTTAACTTCCAATTTTCAGTATTACTTCACTCAAAAGTAGGGTTGTCACAGTTAAAGAATTTCCCTTGCGGTAACTTCACGTGCCTCAGCACCAGTGTGCGGCGTATGCGGTAAAGCACATAGGCCCATAATAAAACATGTAAATTGGAGTTGTACTTCTACAATAGTGACACAAAACAACAGCCAGGCTTAAGTTCTGTGCACTAAATGTAGTTTTAGAGACGGGTTATGAGTATATACTACTGTGTTATGTTATAACACTGTACTAAACTCACTGCACTAAACTCATGTGGGACGTTTGACACTTTTTCATAGACAGAGTGCAGGTTTTCTAGGGCTGAGTGGCATGGTCTGTGTTCCTCCAGTAAATAACGCGTAAAACCGTACACCCACGATAAACTCCTGCCTACTCCAGACTCTAGCCCTCTGAATGAATGGATGCAAAAGAGTTTAGCTTTAGCACCTACAGGTGTTTTCTTAAAGGGGCAGAGGCACCTTTTTCTCTCTGATGTCTGTCCTCCGATACATTTTCCCAGCATCTCTGCAGCTTAGAGCCAAATAAGAAAGTACACAGGTCATGTGCGGTTAGTGTGGTCACTTGAGCCCTTGTGTGGTGTGATTGATCATACTGCGATATTGCAGTATTATGGTTACCTCTAAGTCCTACTGAAGAGCACCATGCATTAATTAAGTATATATGTGTTAGGATTTACTGCATATTATAAAATATCTCAAGACAACAATACATGTAAACACATACTTCTATTCCACAAATTTGGACCCCTTTGCCTGGAGGATAATTGACTTTGCGCCAATCTCCTCAAATCTTGAACCATGACCCTGTATCCCCCTGTTCACGCTAACTTACATGTCAAAACGTCTCTCCACAATCAGTGCGCCTTCACTCCTACAATGTAAGACGCTAACACAATATAGCCTAATGAGAGGCTGCCTGTGTATGGGTGACTGTGTGCTAGCAGCTGCCATGTGGCTATGACATGCACTTAATAAGGTGTCACCAATGTGTGTGTTTCAGATGGAATGCTTTATTCATTCACACCCAATAGTTTACATTTAAAATTTATCAAGAGAGATGGTAGATATGGGGACAAGGATGGGGGTGAAGTTGAACGCATTACAGATCTGCATTGAGTAATAGGACAGTGACAGATACTATGGGGGATGGGAGAATAAGTTACATGTAAATAGATTTCTCATTATAAAAACTTGCAGCTGTATCCATATCAAGCTCACATATGGAAACAGCCCAGGAGTGTGTATCATTATTCTTAAGATATGTATAAAGCAATGATAAATCAAAGCAAGGGATTATAAATATGCATGTCAACCAATGGAGATCAGATAATAAGGCTTTCACACATGTCCAGGGCAATTCTCACGTGGCCAGTGCAGGAAATTAAGGGTTGTAAATAAAATGCTGAATCCGATTTTGGCACTTTTGATGGTAGCTTTTGCTGATTTAGGAAAAATACAGTACACTTTGCTAATGTTAATTTTTTGAATACGCATTGAGGTTTAAACATTAAGGGGACCAATCTGCATATATGAAAAATACATGTATCTAAGTCCATTATATGTTGAGCTACTTCTGCAGTCAACACAAAAGAAGTGTACTTTCTAAGCCATATGTTTATGAATATTGATTTAGGAGACTTATGTTTCACAATGAAAGAGTGTATGATTCTAGTAGCACCAGATTCTCATGTTTATGTATCAGAAATATCAAATGGAATTGTGAACCACCAGAAATCAAAGATGGAGAGTATGTTTGCTTGAAATAATAGTATATTTTTGACGGCTTCTACAGGACATAGACGGCCACGAATAGTGGAGCAGTTCAGTTGCATTATGGGTTGCATATTTGTATTCAAATTCATTCATGCAAGCGAGAGAGATAAGTAAGTAAAGGGCTATCTATGAACGTGACTGATAATACAGGAAATGTATTCATAAAGATGTGCGAAAACATAAATTGTATACATTAAAAATGATTGGCAGTGGCATCGGTTTCATTTTTGTGGTTGAAAAAGTGGCCTACTCTTCTGAAATTGCCTCAGAACAGGTAGGGCCAGGCTATTGATATTTATAACATGGAGATGACAGAGGAGGGCCATTATGGGCTGCCTCTAAAGGGCGAAAGCGAAGACTGACTGAAATGTACCAAGGAAAAAAACAATAAAAATCATAGCACTAGTTTCCATTCCATGAAGATATTTCTGATAAGTAAAATTGACATTGAAAAACATGACAATTATTACTTTCATATAAGCATTCATTTGGCCATTTATTTATATGGGAAGTCATTGATACAACTTTGTATCTATTGATTCAACTATTGATTATCAGAACCATCAGTTGCTTTGAATTCTAAACAATCACTATTGGCATCAGTCATGGAAAAAACAAAAAACAAAAAGCAAAAAAAAAACCAAAAACAAATTCTATATGAGAATGAGAATAACCACCAAGTCATATGGGACTCAGAGAACCATAGTTACATACTGTGACCATAACCCTCTAAATCTTAAAGTTGTTTTCATAAATAATGCTTTTCCTCCAGTCATCCTAAGCCTATAGCCAGGCCTGAAGAGCTCTGAAAGAGTCTAGCCCTGCTATTTCTCAGTGCGTGTGTCACTTGTGGTTTGGTCACCACTTTGCTCCCATGATGCCATGCCCTCTGGTTTCTACGACAGAGCGCATCATCAACAAACACACAACACACAAACACTCCTAGTCACGCCACTTTGCATTACGCACAAAAACATGGCCTAAAAAGCTCCCCGAACATTACTGTCACACACACCACACATCCACACACGCATTTGGATAAGAAAAATAACGTAAGATCCACTACTGTTTCTTTTGTCTTTGTCTATTTTCTGGACATTTAGGTGAACTGTGAACATAAATATAAGAGGAACTTTTAGCTGGGTGTTAGAGAAAGATGTAAAATCCCAGTAATGTCAGGCCGAAGAAATACCATATGGATGCTGGAGGTCAAATGTCCTCCAGTGGACACCATAGTGATGTCAGCAGTGGTTTGTTACAGATGAACTTTATTGACAAGAATGCTGATGGTAAGCATGAATATCTTGTGGTTGTTTACTTGCAATGACAAATAAAAGCTATCTATGCCATTTTAAAATATTCACTTATTGTAAAAAAAAGAAAATACAGTTTAGATTGGCTCAAGCAGTCCAGAATGACAACTCTTGGACAGTGTTACAGACTTAAAGGCAATGCACCTGATTTTCAGTGCCTTAAATTTTTTTTTGCAGAGGTCCAAAAGTTATTCCTCACTTTCCTAATGCATTCGTAGCATCCTAATTATTTATCTCAGTGGGTTTATTAGTGTGTTTCCCAAAGGTTAGGGGCCAGAGTGTTGTATTGCCATTACAGTAATGCTAAGAACATTTAGCATGCAGCACTCCAATATTACTTCCTGGTTTGTGGAGGATAAAATGTTTTATAATTAGATGCAGACAGCAAACGGAGGTCTAATTTTGAAGAGCTACTTTTACAATGTGCTGTCACAAAATAGAGTTGTTTTTATTACATGAAAAATCAGGTACACCCCTTTAGCAAGTAGACTTACCTACTTACCTCAATAATATGGACCCCATCTTGGTTCAGTTGCCACAAAGCCCATTATAACAGCTTTGGTACTAGATATACCACTGCTTACTAAATTCGATATTCTGTGTATTAATCTTCTCAATAAATCCTTAATAAACACTGTCAAATTTCAAAATGTCAAAACCCCACATGATCTTTCAAAATCTAAGAAATCGACCCCCTCTGAGCTTCGCCACGGGAGTTTCACATCACTGAGGAGACAGACTGACAGATAAAACAAAATTACGACTCTGCTAAGTTAGCTATGGCATTTGAAGTGCCTCCATCTTGGTTTGTTTTGCTGTTTTCTTCATTTGCCCCATAAACTCAGGGAAGATAAGGGGGCTCACACATTAATATTGAAAGGAATAGTGACAACCAACCTTCTACAAAACAGCAAGATGCGTTATGTTTTTAGGTCAACTGTAAAGATGACAAGTGATGAGAGGAAAAAAAAAATCAAACCTATTTCAACATTGTTTTCTCATGAGTAACATTATGACCCACTTTTATCCTTTTTATGTGTTTTCAGTATCTTTCAGTAGCACAATAGGCTTTTCATGCAGAGAAGGGGAATGCGCTGACAGGCAAATCCACACCTTTTAACGGAAAATAAACAGATATATTTCTTTATTTGTTAATGATCAAGTTGTTTACTGTGTTTATTTGATGGTATTGCGCGCTGACATGTTGTTGACGTTGTGGGTTTTTCTGAAGTTATTTCAACATTCATTATCGGGACGGGGCTCTGTCTGCACGTGCGAGGGAGAGAGAGAGAGAAAGTACATGTCAAACTATGGCGTTTCATCTGCGGCTTAAAAAGACACTCCTGCCTGCTCTTCTCTGACAGCTGTATTCATAGGCGTGCTCATATACAGGGGGAGAAATGAGGTGACGGCAATTCCAAATGCTTTTTATAGAGCTATACACGTATTTGGACATGTAATAGTACTATATATAGTGAAATATGGCATCCTTCTATGGGCATGGGGAGGGTTACACGCTGTTTTTTTGACAATGTCCAGTCAGTCATACGGCTGAGATAGGTAACAATTTATTTGAATCTTCATTGACTGGATTATTGTACAAAATATCCCATTAAACAATTATTAAAGTACTCAAATTTGCACTAGCGCTATCCTTGATACACTGTGGCTGCCTTGTTAAATGTGCTGTTTTTATTGTCCTAAAAACAGTACCAGTTTGAAGCAGTCCAAATGTATTCCTTACTTTCTGACCACATTCCTAGCATCCTAATTATTCAATGAGCTTATAAGCACTTTTTACAGCTTTCAAAGATCAGAGGAGTTTTACCTTCATGCTAAAGACAACAAGTAGCATGCTAATAACTAACTTAAACATACAATTTTGTTATGTAATTATATGTTATGAGCCTACAGGTTGTTACAATCTTAATGAGGTATCATGAGTAGAGATGGGACAATAAACAATAATCTAATTTATCATGATAAAAATTTCGACAATAATAATTCATGGGACATTTTATATTATTGTGAGAATCGCCAACAAAGATAATCTCTAACTTTTAAAAAGGCTGAAAAATAGCAAACATGATATCGGTGGAATTAATTTAATCTTTCCATGTCTTTGATGCATAAAAAGCATATGCTTGTCTGATTGTTGACCGAAAGGTTATCAATATTTCATGCTCCATTAATGTCTTTGTACATCAAAACAGGACCTTCAAGCGATCTTCCGAGTATTTACAAAAGAGCCACAGTGATATGATGTTGCCGCAGTTGGATTGGAAAAAGCCATAACTCTTCCCATCTCCCTGGTGATAGCAGTGTAGCCCTGTGGTCTGATGGTGCAGTGGAGGAGATAAAATCTGAATGATTTAGTGTATGTAAAAGATTAGACGCAGCATGGAGTGTACTGGGAGCCTTCTGATGAATTCATGTGTTGATCAGTGAGTGTCTATGTGTCAGGCAGATGAATCATTGATGCTGTGTGCTGTACGCTTGTGCAAACGCGCCTTGTCAATCACTGCTGTCTGACAGAGAGCAAGTCCATGTGAGTGGCCCTGAACCATCACACTTATACTTATGTACACTCTTTATTTATTCACATAGACCAGCATGGAGCAGTAGGGAACTTCAAGGTTAGTTGCATGCAATAATAGATACAAGCCAAATGGGATCATTGGGGATTGGGCATCTGTCATAAACTTTGAAAATAGAGAAGAATTTTTTAACAAAAGTGCAACAAGTATTTTTTTTTGTTAGTTTGCAACTAACCAACAAAATTATCTTGCTCATAGGTATGATTACAAAACATGTTTTAAGATGTGGTATGTAGGTGACACTCCAGGATTGTGTAGCTACATATATATACTTACATATATATACTTACATATTTACTGTGTTAATAAGTTTAAGTAACTTGCTAACTATCACCAACAATGATAAGGTGGTTGTTGTAGAATAAACAATCAAGAGTTGAAGAGAAGAAGCATGGTGCTAAAGTGTTCTAACACAGAAGATTTTTGTTTACCATCAGTACAGGACCCGGGGTTCAATGTCTTGAACCCTCAAAACATTGTGATAGTATTGTCCATTCCAGTCGAGTGCAATCCAGTCTGGCTATGCTTCTGTTGTAGGGAGTATTATACCTCTTATAGTGTTTTGCAATATCATTGATTGTGATTGCAAGGTGCAAATTGAATGAGTAAAATTTTGTTTGCGGTCCATCTAAATGGTAGAACATTACAATGGAAGTGAGATTATTTCAGATCTTGGCTTAGATAAGTGCAAAATACGTAATAGTGCTGTTGTTTAATTGTAACAATAATATCAGCAAATCTTTTCCTAAGAAGCTTTTTTTTACACTCTTTACAACTTCTCAAGTGTCACTTCCAGAGTCCCAATTTGTCAGTGTAGGGCCCTTACTATTACCACTATTAGCATTGTCTCTCATTAACCAGTACATGCAAAAAACAAGTGGATATCCTCTTTCAGCTGATAACATGCAGTCTCCTTTGTAAGTCAGTGTCTGCTTTCCCCTTTGAAGTGGCACACCCTTCTCCTTTCTGCCCTGACCTTGTTTGAATAATGCTGTTACAGTGATGTGATGTGAGGAACTTTGAAAGCAGCATCTCATCTGTTTTTTGTTGTTTTTCTGTACCTTTCAGAGCCCCCCCACCCCATCGCCCCTCCGCAGCTCCTGGGAGTCGGCCCCACCTATCTCCTCATTCAACTCAACGCCAACTCTATATTTGGAGATGGGCCTATTATACTCAAAGAAGTGAGTGTTTAAGTCAAGACGAGTGAATGGTGAGTAATAGTGGGAATAACAATGTTCAAAATGGCGCAGGTGGAGTATCGTATGACTTCAGGGACCTGGACAGAGACACACGCGGTGAACTCCCCCAATTATAAACTGTGGCACCTCGATCCAGACACCGAATACGAGATCAGGGTATTGCTGACGCGGCCCGGAGAAGGAGGCACAGGGAAAGCGGGGCCGCCTCTCATCACCAGAACGAAATGTGCAGGTTTGTCATCCATAGTATTTCCAATAACCTCCAAAAGAATTTATTATTATTATTATTTTATATTGGGTTTTTACAATTCGGTGCATTATTCCTTTAAATGGTGGACAAAAACCAACTACCACCAATAGGTTACGTTCATGTGACATTACAATATTCTGGACTTCCTATAGTTTAAACTGAGCTGGAGGCAGGACAGAATTCTATGGTGACATTTTCTGTTCAACTGTCAGATGGCAGATTTGGTGACCTGGGTTATGGTTAATTGCTTGTTAAATGCTGGGCCTATCCACCAATTCAGATGGTGTTGATTCATGAAACTTAGCTTGATAGGGTATCGAGTCCAAAATATCAGTACTGCCGATATTCTGGTTGGGCCTATAAATGTATGTAATATGACTATTTACTGGTCATAGTTGGTCCAAAAAGTCTCATAATGTTTGAAATTTCAATACAAAGTTGTTCTCTATTGCACTAGTATTGGTTGATACTTAAAACCATAGTATATGAATTGGTATCAGAACAGAAAAACCTGGATCAATGCATCCTTAACAAAGTTCAGCATCTTCTCTGTCAGTACAAATAGACATAAGTCAGTTTTACACTCTCAGGTTAAAAGAAAGTGGAGCCATTATTCAACCCACAAAAAAGACATGATTAAAAGGCAAGTTTATGAACCCAACTTGATAAGATTCAACAATTGTGGATCATAAGTTTGGACATTTCTTTCAAAATCTGTAAATCTCCCATAGCCCCCCTGAATATAATCTAGAATATGAATGCAACTTATTGCAATGTCATACGAAAACATGAATTCAGACAAGTTTGGCAAAGTGTCTTGCCACAGAACTCCACAACATAAGCCATGCTGACAGCAGTTAAGAAAAAACACAAAACAAAAAACAGTGATTTTCTCATGTGTGTGCAAAGTTTTTGATCCTCTCTAGTTTTTGATCCTCTCTCTACAGTTGAGTTTAATACATTTTTAACTTTTTAGCTCTTACTCTAATGGCAAGGCACAGTTGTATCTGTTGAATATGTACTACCTTTTAAATGGCCCTTGGACACTTCTAGAATAGAAAAGGCACAGAAGGTAAAAGTGAGGTTAAACGCTTTTACTACAACACACATATTTAAACTTATTTGGCCAGTTTAAAAGTCAAGGTGTAGTCTTTTTCAAATCCAATGAACAACTTCTAGCTTTGTGAATGGAAGTCTTAACATAGGTTTACACATCGTATAAGCCTTCACTATTTTTACTGATACTTCTTCCTCCCCTGAGTAGACTTTGTGAACTCAGGCTTCAGTGACCCTATCACTTTTTCATCTTGTCTGGAGAATATATTTTAGGCGGACTAATATTTGTACTCTGATCCTGGAAAGTGGAGGCTGGGGAATTGAAAAAAAACTCTCTGGGTTTGTTCACTGAGCTGAAAAACAGTTGATTAAAAAAACACTATAGCCTCCCCTTACCTCCTTCTACCTTTTCGCACACATTTTTCTTCTCATATCTCCCAGCTCTCTCTTATGCATTGTTCATGTTCTTGCACCCCCACCCCCCATTCTCTCTCCTTCTTTCTTTCTTTTCTTTCTCTGTGGATCAATAGACGCAGGGCAGAAACGCTGTCTGACATTTGTAGAAATAAACGAGTGAAATATAAACACGCGCGGCCTGGGGGAGAGAGAGAGAGAGAGAGGGATGGTGCAGAACATAAGAAAACTGAGAAGGAATGGCAAGAAATAGGTTTCTTCTTAAGATGAAAGCTCATAAGATTGACTGATGTGTGGCAACCTCTGTGTGTCCCTGTGTTTGTGTGTATATATATATATATATATATATATATATATATATATTATATATATATATATATATATATATATATATATATATATATATATATATATATATATATATATATATATATATATATATATATATATACACATATACACATACATACACACATATATACATACACACATACACATACACATACATACATACATACATATGTGTGTGTTCCATTGATAGGAAGTCAGCCTTGTTCAGTGTATCTAATAGTTTCTGGTGTAAGAGGAAATTAATCTTCCAGTCTTGTTCATTCATAAATATTTTGTTGTGTATGTTGACGTCAGGACCTCAATATTTTCAATGTGATATCAAAGAATGAACATGAAGAGAAATGAAGTGTTATTGAATCTTATTGAACAGGGATGCGTGGTGGCAGAGTGGTTAGCCTTCACACTAAAGAAGAGGGTTGTGGCTCTCTAAGTGTCTATTTCCCACAATGTCCACTATCAGTAATATCTCAAGCCAAATTCAAACTGGAATGGTTGCAGATGTCTTAAGAACTGAGGCATAATGGCATATGAATTCTACAATATTCACTGTAGCCCTTCTTATGGTTGTCAAAAGTATCGAAAATCAGATACTAATCAATTCCGAAACTAGTATTGAAACTAGATACTCATTTGAGCAAGTATCAATACTGAAAAAGTCACAAGAAAGAGAAGAGAAATGAAGGCAAGACAAGTTTATTTGTATAGCATAATTCGTACGCAAAGTACTTTACAGAATAAGAAGGACATTAAAATCACAATAACAACAAATCAATACATAAATAATCACAAATAATCATCATAAAGTTAACATTAAAAGAGGAGAGTGCAGAATTAAAACCTTTAATAATGAACCTTTCCTGAATAGCTTTAGAATGACCGTGCCCTGTATCAGAACAAGTATAAGACCATCTTTGACTGAGTGATTACACAGATATAAGACCACATGGTAATATTAAAGAAAGTACTATTGTTTAATGTTGAAAATGACATTCTATTGCCTAAATAAAGAGTGTTTTTTTATTTGTATTTATTATTATCATTGTGGTATCTGAATCGGTATTGAATATCAAGTCTATTCCATAGTATTGAAATCGAAATTGAAACTAGCCTCTCTTTTGTTAACCAACTGGGAAAGCATATTATACAATAAAAATGTCGTCTTTAAAATGCATTATGATGCCAAACTTTAAAGGAAGCGTTTATCAACTCTACATTGTAAAACCCAATGCAATAGACCTTATATATCCACATGATGAGGCAATACAACTCCATTAAAATCCCTTTAATACTTGGTTCGGTTAAAACAATTTGTTAAGCAAATGAGGCGACGCTGGCAGTTGGTAGAGTCGCTCCTTCTCCATGCCCTATTACCATTTAGAAGCTCATAAAAACTATTTATTTTATTTGCTATTTTTGTTATAATGTTGTATGTTTTTAACGTTATGCAAAGATTATACATTCAGGGTTGTATTTTATTCCTATGTTGCAGAGCACTCTATCAATTTATGCAGAAGTAATTAATGCAGTTTTAGATTGTTCCGATATCCTTCCGATTCTATTATACTGGGTAAGTGATATCTCCCCTGCCCTCCTGTGTCTACAGCCACACAAACAGTTTGCTGAGGGACAGAGAAAGACACACAGAGAAGGGGAAATGTTATTTAAATGGTAATGATTCCTTTGCCTTTTCTGTTTACCCAGATTTGTCTCCTCCTGCCACCTGTAGTTTTGAGCGGGAATATTTAGCCTGGTGTAATGATGACATGCAAATGCACAGACACTCGGCGATGTGTGCACAGCAAAGGAACAGGGACAGAGCCAGGCCTGTGACCACACACATCACAGCTTCATTAAAAACCAATACAGCTAATAAAAGACTGAGGAGGCATAACACACTGTGCAGTTAGCCGTGATAGGGCTCATTTACAATCACGAGGATTTCAACTGTTGGAAAAGAATCATTATGACACACACATGGCTTATATTACTATGCTTTTTGTAGTTAAATGTATTATATTACAATTTTAAAAGGCAGACAGAAAATAGTCACCACTTTGATCAATGAAATAATACCCTAGAACATGTAAAATACTAAAGTGGCTCATATGCACCAATTGGAGCAATTATAAAAATATTGTTTTGGGGTTTTATAAATGTGAAACTGACTAAACCAGTCATATTATGGAGAATTCTGGTGATATCAGAAAGTCAGGTGTCCTGTGCAGAGGTAATTATACAATAATCCTTTGTTATGGTGGGAATGGTTGCGTTTTTTGAATTCTAAAAACAGATATTTATTTTAAACAAATATAATCACTTCAACTTAAACTTAGCATTAGAACTGAAGAAGCAGCTTGGATGAGCTACAACTTTTTGTCCAGTGGACAGATTAGATTTTTTTTTTTTTTTTACAATGGATCATACCTGGATGGCTGAGGGACTACACAGAGTAGTAATATGCATTACTTCAAGTGGAATCAAGCACCAAATCAATCCAATAGTTCATACATATGGTGATATTCCATGAAAGAGAACTTAATTTCCTTTCCATCTTTTTGTTATTTTAGATATTTTTTTCTTACATTTTTTATTTCGTATCATCTGGACGTGTTCTGTGCCTGCTCCTCTCCCGCTCTTCAGTTTTTCTTCTGCTGTGATTTATTGCTCTTGTCTGAAGGGTGAAAAATAATCAACTTGAAGTGAACAGAGAGGCCGGAGCAGTGGGAGAATAAGAAGGTGAAGTTGACACAAGTAGCTTTTAATCCAAATCCGGAATTTTCTGCTCCAAACCTCCGGGTCACGGCAGGTTATGGAGGCACAGAGCAGAGCCACTACAGCTGCACTCACACACGGATAGTCCACAAGTCAGACCCAGCACCACGTTTCACATATGTTGCACAAAGTCAGCATCAGTTGGATTAAAATAGAATGGGAATAAAAAGAGATTGGACTGGAATCTCAACTAGTGTGATATTAGAAAGGAAATGGAAGATTTAAGGCACAATGTCAGCATAAAGGCAGGTTTCTATCAGATGTGGGAGAGATATATACTGTCTACATACAGAAATACATTTGAATCGTTTTTTTTTTTTTTGCTAAGTTCAAGATATTTGAAATCCTAATCACTAATAATAAGAAAATCATCAAAAAAAATGCTGCAAAAAGTTCAAACTAATAGTGCAGTGTATTGTTATTTACAAATATTCCTACACTTAACAGTCCCATATGTGAACCTCAGCCAAGATATGGACAGGAACTTTTAAATACAATTTTGATGAATTGCAACATTGTCTGATTGCTCAGTATAATGCCAAAAATTCAATTTTTTAAAACACATTTACACAAGTAAAACAACTGTGCTATGATTCCCTTAAAGGTTCACTGTGTAACTTGTTAGTGGAGGGTTCACCATCTTCTTATCGTTGTTGTGATATTTGATGCTTTGCCTAGAATGTTCCACAGTACAACATTACATTTCTTCTTAGAGACAAGCAAGTTCCACCACCAGGCTAAATAACAGGTCAGATCAGTGAAGAAGCGAGTCTGCTCACAGTAACAATGCATGTTTTTTTTTTTGTTTGTTTTTTTTAATGAATAAAAACATATGTAACTGAATTACTGTAGGACAGAAAAGTTAAGTGCCATAGTGTCTCAATATACAGATAGGTGTTTGAATCCTACACAGGAAAAGTTACATAGCTCATCTCTAAGAAGTTGATTCCCTTGCTGGTTCAACTGATCTCAAATAAATAGTTGATTCAGATTATGAACATCTTGAATCTCAAATTCCATCTTGTCTTGTTAACACCCGATGGAGAATATTCACTTCAAAGTCCCACCTTTATTTCACTTTCCACATCTGACTAAGGCAAAGACAGTAAGTTGGAGTAGAGTCGCCTTGCCCATGACAGTGAAGGGATTAGCAGGAACTAATTGGACAGATTAACTTGGATTATGCCACAGATCCTCTCTACCTTTCTGCCTGTGCCAACCTGCCTCCCTCTCTTCTTCCCCCTGTCTTTCATGTACAATATAATCCTCCCTCTGCCCTCCCTTTATCCCAAACAACTGTACATTCTCAGACTTCAATATTCAATTTACTTTCATTTCCTTTTGCGCCATGTCCTTTTGATTCCCACCTCTGGATTGGGGTGATACGGCGCGGGTCTGGTTGTGGCTGTTATTGTTTGTATTTATTGGTTCATTGTTGATGTTTTCAAAGCTGCGCCTGCGGAGAACAAAGGCTGTTTAGTCCGGACGTGAATCCCGCCGCTTGTGCGTCTCGGGCACAGGAGGAGGAGGAGGAGGGGAGGGGGACAAGGCGGCCTCTGTGGTTCACCGTTGGACGCGCTCCCGCTTGTTGGCCCCGCTCCAAACTAGTTATCGTCTGTCCTATTCCTCTGCCTCCCTCTTTCTCCTCTCTTTCTTTCTCTCGCCCACATACGCACATTCTCTTAACTCTTCTCTCCTCTTCTCTTTTATACTTTTTTTAATTTCTTCTCTCTCTCTCTCTCTCTCTCTCTATTCTGTGCTTCCTCCTAACAGCTCCTTCTCTCCTTCCCCCTTCTCTCCATCTATTTCTCTCTCTCCCTTGTCTCTCCTATTTCTCTCCCTACCCACCCTCTCTTTCTTCTCTCGCTCCTTTCTTTTAGCCTCCATCTTTTATGCTCTCCTATCTCCCTGTTTTCCTTCTTTTTTTTTCAATTTTTTTTTCTTCTTACCCCCTCTTCTTCACTCTCTGTCCCTTGTCTCTCTCCCTCCCTCACTACCATCTCTTTCTATGTTCTCTCTCTTCACCTTACTCTCTTGTTTTCTCATTCAACACTTTCTCTCCTCTATCTCCTTTTCTTACTCTCTCAGGTCTCATTCCCTAATCCTCTCTCTTTGTCCCTCCCCTTCTCTTTCCTCCTCTTCTTTATTTTTTCATCTTACTCTCTCTTCTTCCTTCTCCTTTTCACTTCATTATCTCCCCATCCTTTCTCCTCTTTTTTACCTTCCTTCTATTGAATCTCACTTTTATTTCCCTACACAGGGTTTTGTTTTGCATACATCTCTCTACTGATTTCCTCCTCTTCTCAGTTCTCCCTCCCTTTCCCTCTCCCTCTGTCTCCCTCCCTCTGCCTCACCAGTAGCTTGTGATAATGCCAGTTTTGAACAGTCTTGATGCGATCCTGATTGCGTGCTCAGATGCGATGACTCTGAGGTGGCCCAGGACACTTGAGAGATCCTATCCCAAAACAAAAGTGGAGCCAAATGTGTCCAGGATGGCTTTGAAAGGACTCCTGCGATGAGGTGCTTTTCAAACACAAGAACTGAGCTAGAATACTGTATAAAGTAGTACATGGCAATCGTGGTCATACTTTATATTCATTGTTTTATTCATAAGAGAATATTAACGCACTCCAAGAGATAAGGTGTAAGTTAAGTATTATACATTAGCATAGGTAGTGGGTGTGATATTCAGTAGCAAAATTGTCTCCGCTTAAAAAAAATCTAAACTTCAAAAACTGCATTAATCACAGCAATACATATATTTTTAGAATGTAAATACACCATTGTGTCAGAGTGAGTTCAATTACATTAGAACAAAAAGGAAGTAGCTTAATTTACAATACAAACTGAATTAAGATAAAAACTTAACAAAGATTAAATGTGACTGAGAAGAGCCAATGTGAAGTCACAATACAGGTTCATTTGAAGTTCTGTAAGAAAAGAACTTTTTTTGGTTTGAGAATATCTACGCTTTATTGTAATGTCTTTGTCTTCTTGCAGCATATGGTGTTTGAGCCTGGTATATAGGAATAATATATGATACCCGTAGATCATTATTTTATGACTGACATTTTTAATTGCAATATTCATCTAAAACAACTTAATAAAAGAAACAAGTTCGCGGACTCCCGTGTTAGAAAAGTGCAGTGCCCAGTGGGAGCCCACATCACTGTAAACGTCATCAAAACAAAGACAGGTGCAGCTGTCAGCCCCTCCTATTATCCATAGGAGGGCTGACAGCTACATATCACACTAGCGAATAACGGATTTTTATTTTCATTTGTACCAAAATGACTTGGCGGCACTGCAGAATACGCGAATCACAGATTAAGAAAATAAAGTTGGAGAATGAGGAATGATTCATGGTTGAAGCTTGTTCACTGCACATAAACTGAAACCATAATTGCACATAATAGTTGTTTACATCATAATCATTATATAAAATGACATACTTAGACCAAGTGCATGAGAACGCCAGCTGCAGCTGTAACTGAACGCAGAAGAAACCTAATAAATGTGGGCATTTTTCATTCTCGCTGTTTCTTCATCGCCACCTCACTCACCACCATATTGTCTCCTCTCCCCACTTTCACAGTAAATAGACAGAGATAAGCAGCAATGCATTATGGGTCATGGGGGAAATGGCTTTCTATAATGCAGGTGTATTGGTGTATGAGTGATCGCGGGTGGCCATATATTTACTTTTAATTCCATGTTGAAAACCATCCCAGTGAGCAGCACCGTTAGGCATCAAGAGACCCCGGAAATCAATACAATTTATTACCCCGGCCTAACCGTGCGCGCGCCGGCCCTAATAGGCGAGTTTATGGGGAGGACCGCGAGTATCGATCCCAAACCAGGAGACAGGCGGGACAGAAGAGATAGACAGAGGGAGGCAACGCTGGATCTTACTGCATTTAAATGTCAACCCAGCAATAACAGGAGGCAGAGGGAAAAATGAAAAGCCCTGACCTCTAAGCACACGCACACACGCTTAAGTCCCATTTGCTTGGCCCGTAATTACCTGACCTCTGCACCTGCCATCTTTTTTCATTTTCTTTCACATTGACATCTGCACTGTTATTAGCGAGATGTTTATATTCACAAATACCAAAGTGCATTTTAGCAGTCAAAGGGCAATTTTTTTATATACTGTCATTTCTTAAAGGTGGAGTATATTTTGCGATTGACAATTCAGATCCACAACCCTGTACAAAACTAATCATAGGTCTACAATAACTGACTATGAAATCTAGATTGTGAAGCAAAGTACGTTGAAAAATATTTATCACAATTTTCTTAGCATCTGGGTTACATTTTCTTTCCATTTCTTAGAGGCAATGCAAGGTAACTTCTGAGAGTTCAGTCTTTGCTGTGATCAGTTGAATCTAGGCCTGTCACAATAATTAGTATGGTGACTGATCATTCAGTACATGATAGCTGAAACAATATTTTTTGGCAGTCAATATTTATTGTGGGGACTTTTTTGTTACTAGTTGGGAACGTTTATTTTTTTTTAAATTTTCTTCTGTACTACAAGGTTGAATATGACCTTCTGTCTTCATTGTATATACTAAGTAATTACTTAAGTGTTGTATTCTGTTATTTATTTACTGCAGCTCAACAATTTTGTACATTTAGAATACTTTTTGGGGGATAATTCTGTCACTCACTCAGCGCATGACAAAGACCAGTAGAGTGGGTAAGGAAAGTGGACAGTGGTATTTGAGCATAGCAGATCAGTGGTCACAATCTCCAAATATGCAATACTCAATGATTCCTCTTATGCACCAATATTACATAGTGGATATTTTAACCTACTCCCTACAACTAAACTAAAAGTACTTTCTAGCAGGCCTTAAAAATACGACTTGCGTTCGCCCTTGACAGAGCCGTATTATTATTAGAAGTTTTATTAAGACCTGCACACACGCACACACACGCACACACAAATACTTTCTCTCTCCTTCCTGATTTAATCTTGATTCTGTCACAACCTGGAGCCCGCGTGTGCGCCGTGGCCGGGGTAATAACTGCCTGCGCGTGAGTGACACATAGATAATGGCTTGTCAGAAGATGCGACAAGTTTGTGTCCTTGTGTTTTCTTCTTCCCCCCTTCTGAGAGTCAAGCCTAAGGAAAAACACAACCATATGTTGAGGATGGAGGAGAGTATATCTGCTTTTAAGATGGAATTGTAGTATTATTAAACTTAAGGGAGAGCATATTGAGAGATGAAGAGTCAACAAGTGATGTGATGGGGCGGCTGGTGTCGTGGCAAATGGCTGCTTTTCAAGTTGTACGCAGAACAAAGATGAGTTTTAATTATAGTTATAAGAGTGCTTGTTTGGGCGTTGCAAAACAATAGTGAAAACCATTTTGTGGGTAGAATGGTTGACAGTATTGTTGAATTTTTTTTGGAGTGCTTTGTTTGTTGATGTTGCTAGACCAATTTAAGGGTGACATTTTTCAAGCTGTCTTCTGGCCCCGACTTACTCCAGGTTTAAAATCGATTATGTCCCGGGTTGGTCCCTATTTAGTTGTGTTGAAATCCTGGTCTAGCACTTCAACAGTAAACTAAACCTGCTCAAGTCCAGGTTTAGTTTTGGATTAGTCCGTTTAGTGTTTCTGTTTTTGATGAGTTATTAGTTTATTACATTGCAGGTCCAGTTGTTTTGCCCACTGTTTATAAGTTAAGGCCTTATGACAAAAAAAATCACACTTTTCCCCTTTATATTGATTCATCTCGATTCAGTTCTATTTAGTCTTACTAAAAACATCCATTAACCATTGCCATTCAACACAAAAAGCACATGCTTTTTTGATAGAGAATTGACTGTAGACCTCTCCATTACAAACCTGATCATTGATTGTTAAAAATGACTCTTCTCAATTACAGTGTGATTAACTGCACAAAAAGGTCAAAAGTATCGAAAATCAGATACTAATCAATACTAAAACTAGTATCAAAAGTAGATACTCATTTACTAGATACTCACTTTGTTCATCAAAAAAGTCACATTCATAGGACAGAAATTAACCTTTCCTCAGTAGCTATTTATGATCTTGAGCCGTACCAGGACAAATATAAGACACATAGACTAGTATACACCCATGAACCACTATGGAACCTACCTGAACGACTGAGAGATACACAGATATAAGGACACATAAGAATATAAAAAGACTGAGTATTAATCTATGTCTTGGTATTGAAATAGAGTTTGAAATTTTAGTATTGCGACAACAGTGCACAACTTGCACAACTTTATTATTAAACCAATGTATAACATACATGCAAACCAAAAATATTTTTTGTCCATCATATAATTCTTTAACCCTTGGACCACAATTGCCTCATCTTACAGCACCAAAGCACAAGCCTTTTTCTGTGTTTCTGTCGGATCACGGGAGACACGGTAGATATCTATCAAAGTTGAGAAATATTGAATAAAAGCTTCAGTTGGCAGCTGCTCTTGATAGATGAGTTGCCACAGGAGCTAAAGGCCTGGCTGTTTGGTGTGAGGTGGTCAGACAGTGGCGGGCAGGGGCTGGGGATCCTCTGGAAGGTAAACATACTTGACATGTCATTCTGAGAGGAAATTTAGTGCAAGGATATGAACTGGCAGAGAAGACATGGTTCACTGTTTGCAGAAAGACTTCTTGTGTAAAGTAAAGGATCACAGGTTTGAAATTAGTCTTGTCCTGGTTTTGTCCTGGTGTCTAGGGCTGTAAAGGCTCTCAAAACTATTATGTACCTCTATGTATCTGACCAAAACTGCACTCACAAGACTACACTTGCATGGGAGCTCATGCAAAAACAACTATTTATCCCCCAAAAAAAAGGAAATAATATATTTATATGAAGCCAGAATAAACTTGTGTATCACAGATTAGTACATCCAATCCCATATTCTGATTTAGTGTTGGTACATGGTTCATAATTTTGGTGAAGGTTGCTGGTTCAATCTGTGCTCCAATTAGGGTAAGTTGTTGCACCCTTGGAAAGACACGTCACCCACTTAACTAATGTATGAAAGTGTTCATGAGACTAGTGTGGTTGGCGGAGGAGCTGTAGGCAGCAAATTGCCAGCTGAGCCTCTTGTCAGCTATGGCTACACGCATGTAACTGTGGAGTGATAAAATAATGTACCAAATCTGGGTGCGTACAAAAGAGCTATATAGGAATAATGCGTCATCCTTTGTCCTGGATCCTTATTTTACTCTCGCTTAAACACTAGCTCATAGTAAGGATGTCATTATGATGTGATCGCAATATATTTTGATATAAAATATTAAAGACTCTGGTTTGGTCACGGTTTAGTCTTGGGTTAGTCTTGGTTTAGTGTTGGTTTTGTCTTGATGTAATCATGATTTACTATGGCTTATTTGCAGAAAGCCTGTTGTACGCGTGTGTAAATGCAGGGGGATCTGGGGGCATATCGATCTGGTTAAATGAGCCAGTTAAGGTAATTAAAGCCCCTGGCTGAAAGCAGAGGAGGTAGATTATATTGACAATAACAGTTCTCAATCCACGTAGGATAGAAATCAGAGGCGTCCCTTGTAGGAGTTATTGCATTTTACAAATGGCTTAATGCCATCAAGGAGCAGAAACAGAGGCTCGTAAAATATTGTTGTTGTACTTAGGGACAGTGCTGACTCAGCACCCGGTGTGTGGGTCCTCCTGGCAATGCACAGCACATTTATGCCATAGTCTGTTCATTTAGGGAAGAAATCAACTAATGATGCCATGCCCCTGGGTTTCAAGCAATACACAATATCAGCAATTGTGAAAGCTAGTAACATATAGCGTTCATTGTGAAGAAGAGAAAGAAGAGAAATGGTGTTCCCTAAAATAATGATGTGTTATTGCACTACTATCATCAAGTCAAGCCCCAAGCAAATATTAATTGCAAAAGTTGAATTGCACACAGTAGTCACTCATAATTAGTTGTTTCTCCTTTTGCAGAGCCCATGCGGACCCCGAAGCGCCTGAAGATCGCCGAAACCCGTTCTCGTCTGATCGCGGTGGATTGGGAGTCTTTGGGCTACAACATCACACGCTGTCACACCTTCAACGTCACCATCTGCTACCACTACATGAGCGCCAACAACCGCAGCAAGGCTGACTGCCTGGACATGGACCCCAAGGGTGAGGGCACTCTTGACTCCCTGTGACAGTCTCTGATGTTCTCTAGACTTTCCATTTTAACCAAAGTGTTTGCTTTTTACTATTTCAGCGCCAAGGCACGTAGTTGGAAACCTGCCTCCCTACACCAATGTGAGTTTGAAGATGATTCTGACCAACCCAGAGGGACGCAAGGAAAGCGATGAGACTATCATTCAAACAGATGAGGATGGTATGTATTTGAAAATTGGACACGCCGCATCTATTTCTTCAATAGTTTGAGTGACAAGACAATTTTTATCTACCACTACATATAAAACCTGACAATGTCAAACAGATAACAAACATACAACAAAGTATGTACATCAGACAAGCTCTTTTGTATAAGATTAAACTGAAACTACATATAATGTCAGATTTAATATTTTAATTTCAATATGTTTCTTATTTGAATTTTTTGTAGCTTATAGTTGATATTACAACTTAGTCCAATTACTTAAGACTCCCCTCTTCTGTGGAAATTGGAAAAATTTACATATTTATATTAGACCTATAGTCTTTATTCTTAATAAAGAATAAAACTTGATATTTTGTGAACTTAATAGACAACACATGACATTTATCTTTGTATATTTCTTCCTCAAAAGTCCCAGGACCTGTTCCCAGCCAGTCTCTGAAAGCCACTCCTTTTGAGGACAGGATTCTTCTTATGTGGAAAGAACCAACAGAGCCCAATGGCATCATCATTCAATATGAGGTACAGTTCTATATAATGAGAGTGAAATATCAACTTTAGGATGTTCACAATACTAACCCAGTATTTTTGTCTATTTGTGTCCCAACACAGCTTACCTATAGTGGACTGCGATCCTTCGACCCATCGGTACCCCTCCAGCGCCCAGGTATAACAGTGTCTCTGCCCTCCAATGCAACACATCACCTGTTTTCCCAACTCCATCCTGGGGTCACCTACCAGCTGTCAATCAGGGCATCGACCTCCAAAGGCTTCGGACCGGCAACCACGCTCAATGTCACCACCAATATATCAGGTAAGAACTCAAATAATGCTCAACATTTCTTCTTTCTAAAATTTATATTTTTTTAAATGCTTTGTCTTTCTACAGCTCCTACTTTGGAGGAGTATGACGGATCAGAGGCCTTTTTGAACGAAACTGCAACAACTATTACAGTGTTACTCAAGCCAGCCCAAGCCAAAGGAGCACCAATAAGGTAAATACATGTCTGCATAAATGATTAAAAATGTATGTACCTTAATTAGCCACAACAAACCAAGAATGTAGACTTGTTTATTAAAGCTGCTGTATCAGATTTTTTTTTCATGTATGTTTTATTTTAAAACAGATTTAATTTATTTTAGACAGTTTGCAGTGGTACAAAGTTATTCTTCACTTACGTTGTGCATTCTCAGCATCCTAATGACCTTTTCCTAACTCTCAGACCAGTGCGAAGTTTTGCTGTAACTGTAAAGCTAACAACAACTAACATGTTAATGCACACTTCCTGATTATTGCACAATAAAATCTTTTCTGATTAGATGCAGACAGCACACAGCGGACATATTTTGGACTCAAGTTGTTTATACAAAATATCTATACTAGAGCAAGACAGACAGCCTTAAAGCATGAACAAAGACTTAACAGTTTTATGAACACATTTATTAAGAATGATAAAGTCTACTTAATGAATAGCTAAGTAATGAACTCCTAACTCCTAAATAAAGTCTGATTTCTTGTGATTTCTGGTTAATTTTCATTTATATGCAACAGGTAATGCAATTCCAAGATATTAGGTTAGACTCAGCAGTACCCATTCATTATGTGGGTATGAGTGGGACAAGCACAACCAATGTACAGTAATTAAAATATAAAGGTCTCACTACTCACTCTATTTTGTTTACTATTGCCTACTACCATTGTTTCTGCCAGCTCTTTAATTAATTTGCTTTTACAGTGCATACCAGATTGTGGTCGCGGAAGTGAACCCACAGCGCTCTCGCCGGCAAGCTTCTTCCGACTGCTATGAGGTAATTAATATACACTTTAATGCATTAATAGATGTAACTATATCTGCAAATATGGGTTGTTCAAAATGTTTATGTACATATGCTATGTGTTCTTAGGTGCCAGTGTCCTACCACAGTGCATCTATCAGTGGATCTCCGTACTACTATGCCGCTCAGTTGTCGCCTAGTAACCTGCCCGAGCCTCTCCCCTTTACAGTGGGAGACAACAAAACCTACCAAGTGAGTTTTTTGTGACATTACAGATTATGTTCACAAAACACTTGACTAGTTTTACATCTACAGTCCACTGTTATAATTATTTAAAGAGCTATTTGAAAGTAAAATTGTTTAAAGAGGGGATATTATGCAAAATTGACTTTCTGGAGCTTTCTGCTGTGTTGTTCCCTCATCAAAAACATGCCAGTGGTTTTTATAAGTCATCCATGCATGTTTGAGCGCTCTGGCAATCTCTCCCGGGCACTATTCCCTACGGTTATCAGAACAATCCTGTTCAGTGCTCAGCCTACGTCACCCATGGTCCATCGCAGCAATTTTCCATAAATATACAAAAGCATGATACAAAACAAAAAACAAAAAAATACAGCAACTTCACAAACTTGATGCGATGTGCAGCAGTTTAATTAGCAGAATGCATGTTAATTGAGTGACAGTGCTCTAAAGGGGGAGTGAGAGTAAATGGAGGGGGCAAAAAACTAATTGAACTTATTATACATGTTAATTTGTTGTTTTGGGGAATAGCATATAGCTTTTCCAAAACAATCAAAGGTAACATGATGATCTAAATATGTTATTTGTTAACAATTATTACCCCAGAAGAGTGTAATACCCTCTCTTTAAAACTGTTGGCTGGAAATTGATATTCACACACAGCTTAACGAAATAGTCACCATAACTAAATGATTACACAAAATAGGTTGTAACAATATTTATCAAACTATTAGCATACATATCTGGTATCGTGTTACAAAACAAACACATGTACATATTTGGCATCATAAACAATTACAGGCCAATCAATAAAAATATATATTATTGACTATGTTGTTAGTCCTTATTAATTCCTCTTTTTATTTTAGGGTTTCTGGAATCCTCCTCTGGCTCCAAGAAAGAACTACAACATTTACCTCCAAGCTGTGAGCAGCACTGAGAGGGTAATGACTCACTAATTAACAAAGTAACTCATAACATATACATACATATAACCTTGCAGACACATTTAATTAAACATTAAAGTGAAGCCATTCCTAATTTAAATTTGTTTTTTTCTGTTGCAGGAGACAAAAACACAGTGTCTGAGGCTAGCTACTAAAAGTGAGTAAACAAATTATCTTTGGTCAAATGACATTTGACGTGGAGCGCTCTGCTAATTATTCATAAAAGAAAAACATTTTAGCCACAGCAGCCATCATTAGCACAATTAGCTTAGTGCAGCAGTAAATTTATTCTCTTTGTCTTCTTTCTGTCAATGAAGCTGTCCACAAATTGTCAATGTACAATTACATGTTCTTTTTTAATTATGAAGATATTATTCATTCATGTTGTTTATGTAACAAAGGTGAGCCACTCTCACAGTCAAATTAATAGTTCCCCAATTTACAATTTTTGTAAACTGGTCATTGTCATTTTTTTCATAATATTGTATTTAGAATATATTAATCATTACTTATTAATTAATTATTTGTACCAGTGCAAAACCTGATAAGCCTTGGTTGCAAGCAAGGGCACCAGGTGTAACTTAAAAGTGCACTAGGGGCACTTTACTATTTGAGAGTCTGCACCGGACTGTTGTGGTAAAGAAGGAGCTGAGTCAAAAGGCAAATTTCTCGATTTACCAGTCAATCTACTTTTCTACTCTCACCCTCATGGGCTTTGGGTAACAACCGAAAGGTCAATATTGCGGATACATTCGGAATGAGTTTCCTCCGCAGGGTGGCTGGGTGCTCCCTTAGAGATGATGTGGCAAGGACCTCAGTCATGTGGCTGGAGCTCGGAGTACAGCTCCCCCCCACCTTAGCTGGCTCCTCCACGTTGAGAGGAGCCAGCTAAGGTGGGTCTCCCTGCTTAGACTGCTGCCCCTGCGATTTGGCCTTGGATAACTGGAAGAAAATGGATAAATGGAGCCTGCCACCTGCTTGTCTCAGGAAGATGTTATTTCTATGCTTCAGATGTTTTAATCTACAGCATTAAATATGTTTATTTTTAGTCTTTATTATATTTGCAGTTTTATTTACTGTTAAAATACATGCAACCAGAACTGACCTGGAACTTGGCATTGGCTTCATCTGCTTATCTCCATGGAAATAGATAGATTTAATGCCATACTCAGGAATATTCCAAGCAAAGCTCCACCAATAGGCCAAGTCAAACTGTGAAACTGATGTAATAACTATTAGTGACTAGTGAGGATCTAAATGTCATGTTTTCCACGGGCTGCCGTATGCTGAGAGATTATCAAGCCGGTTTAGATGGTGTGGCTTTAATCCACCAGGATAGAGCACAAACAGCAGCACATAGACACTGGTACAGAGGCGCGCAGGAACACACTGTTTTCAGGAAAGATTTTCAGAAACGCAGCAGAGGGATCAGAGGTGAGCTGGCGGCGTAAGAACACGGATAAACAGCAAAATACATTAACACCAGTGCAGTGGAGTGTCTGACATAGCAGCAGCTGGCGGTTGGGATCTTATTATTGTTATTTTTAAAACATGGGTGAATTAAACAATAGTAGGGTGTGCAAACAAATTAGGTGCATTTGTTTTTTGTTTTAAAAAGTTTGGTAAGATATACAATATGAGTACATTTTTGATTCTCCAAATGGCCTATAATGATGAATGTGAGAGTAATTAGTTATCAATGTCAATATTTATTTTATTTTATTTCTTTTTTTTTTTTTTTCTTCTTTTTTGGCAGTTCAACAAAAAAGTCAATTAAAGATATTATGTAACTTTCTGGAGCTGGAAAGTCAGCTACATGTTTCATGGAAATAGAGATGTTTTATGCCGTACTGTGGAATATTATGGCCAAGGAAACAACATTCCCATGGAAAGGAGCAGGTAGAGTGAGGTGGAGATGCAAGCTTGCTCAGAGTGAGAGCACATATTGACTAAAAAGTTACAAACTATAGCTTTAACATCATAATAATAAAATTAGTCATAACATTAAGGCTAAAACGATACAGTTCACTTTCTGTACCCCCTATTCCAAGTGGCCATATGCCAAGGGAACAACTTAAGTTGAATGAGTTCTATTATATCATTTAGTTCCCCTTATTTAAGGCACATAAGTTTAATAGCACCAAAACTACTGTCCTATTAAGTCCCAGCTGAAGTGTAAGCTATTTTAGAGGAAACCTGATGTTATTTTGTTGCTATGCAGTATACCCTAATGGACAATGTGCTCTATTATCCATCCTATTCTTCACGTCCCCTTGGCACTCCTCCTCCCTCTCTCCTCCCTCCCTCTCTCCCTCCCACCCACCTTCAGTGCAGGACGGCCCCATTAGGTCACTCGGGCCTTTGTATCTTGGCTTTACCGCCCGGGGGCTTGCGGCTTGTGATTGTTAGTGAACTGACCCAAATGCGTTTTATGTTACGAGCTTCCGCTGCCATTACGAGGTCAAACCCAAAGCCTTTTCATGAACTGTTTCTGCTTTTGCTGTGGTGACTATTGTGACCCGCCTCCCATGTGGATTTGACTGACCCAGCGGTGAATAACAGCAGGACAATAGTCAAAACCCGACACTAAATGATAATACAGAATGACTTTGGTGGGTTTTTTCCATTCTGCCAATCCATCAGAACACATAGTTATTTTCATGACCTAACAACTGCCCTTTAAATGAATAATAAACTAGTACGGGTCTGCAATTCTTATTTCAAATTCCTCAGTCTGATGTCAATTATTGCTGCAGGTCAGACCTTGGATATTGTTTAGGTAACACAAAGAAAAGGTTGTCTCATGCATTTTAAGTGTATTTTCTCAGAGTAAATTAATAGATAATGTTAGCAATTCGAATAAGAATTTGTATTATTGTTAGCTAGATTTTTTTGTTATCAACCTTGGTGCAGCCATCTATTTCTTGACATTCTTCTGTTTAAAATGCCTCTCTTGTCATTGGTAAATTCACACTTTTTATCAATGTTTTATACAGGGTTGGTTCTAGGCATTCTGGTGACCCTAAACAAAATTTTGGTTGTGGCCCCCTAATGGATACACGGGTTTAAAAAATCAATGCACAAAAGGGCCAACTGTATCTGTATCTCACTGCTGTTGTTCTTACTTACCGTGACATATTAGGAGAATAAACAATTGCTCACTCTTTCTTGCTCTAATTTCATCTCTTTTCATGCTTCAGCCCCACTCCTACACTTTCTCTTAGGAGCCATTTCTTTATTTGATGACACTGATGCAATGTTAAAGCGCAAATATTTTTTTTTTTTTTTTTTTTTGGTCTTTATTTCAAGTGCATGCGGTGTGCTTCAAATTGACTAAAATAAATTTGGTGAGGCCATATCATTTCTCTCTGAGGATGTGGCCCCCCTAGTGGTTGTGGCCCTAAATAACTGCTTACGCCCATGGCATAAACATTTATGCCATGGGCCGGCCCTGTGTAGTCAAGTGTGTTGGTGAGAAGTCATTTTCATAACAAAGATAGTTTAACACAGGAACGCAAAACACAAGTATTTAAATGTATCAAACTAATTTCTAACTCTCACAAACCATTTGGCACAGTATTAACATGCATACATTTTCGGGACACATGCACAGCTTTAGAACTGTGTTTTCACACATCAAAGTGAAGCAGTAATGGGCCTCCAAGACTTCCGGGTTTTTGGTTATAAAATACTGGTAGATGCAAACAATACTCAGCAGTCTAGTTTTGTTACCAAGGGCTGTTTTTACTATATATCGTATGGGGAAAAACAAGTACACAAACACACAATACAGTTTGGCTCCTTTTGCTTCATGTTTTCTTCACTTAGTTGCTTTTGACTGATAAATATCACTTTCAAAAGCATGGAGATTGGTCATTAAATCACTAAAACTGAGGGATATTACTGTCGGTTTGTAGAAATAATCCACAACCCATTCTTGCAGAACATCAAAACGAAGATTAGAGATAAATTCATATATTCTAACAATGACCCATTGTATATTTTCAATGCAAATCCTCCTTTGTATACCTTTAATACCAAAACATACATTAAATCTATCACCTATGGTCGTTCTATCATCTGCCTCAGGGCTGTTGCGCTCTGGGGCATAATAACATTGCATAATGATATTTCCCTGTTACATTTTATAGCCATGTAATATTGCAAATACCGCAGCAGATAAAGACTGATTTGTTGACATTTCGTATTAAGAGAATGGATTACTATTCCATGGATGTATTGCTCTACATTGAGTTTTTGCATAGGTCTTGTTGGATTATTGGGATTATAATAATGCTCGCTAATATTCTTATAGCAGCACATGAACTATGATCGCTAAGTAGAGATTAGGAACAAAAAAACAGATGCTTTTTTCCTTTTATACACCCACCACCTCACCATAGTCTTTCCACTTTACACCAAACAATTCATGCTCATAGACTTGGTAAATTACATCCCAAAACAGACCAAATCAGGCAAGTTTGCTCAATCCTCTGAAGTCATCATGCGGTGAAATGAGTCTGAGTACAAGTAATATTCAACAACACCGAAGCCAAGACGTTCCGGACAGCTCCAGTCAAATCACATTTTGAGCAGTGATTCCCCTATGGGAGCGGTGGAATGTTGCCAGGGATGAACAAAAAACAATATGAAAACTCACAGTCGACTGAACGTTGAAGGGGTCTTATTACAAATGTGTGTGTGGTTACAGCCCAAAGACATCTAATTGATTTACTACATGCCGCTCCAGTGAGAAAGCCCAATTAAATCAGACAGGGAAGACTGGGAGTGTGTGGGAATGATTACTTTTGTTCTGCTTTTGTGCTTGACCCAGAACAGGGGCCCTCATTTATGAAACTTGTGCATGGTGAAATCGGTGTGAATGTTTCATGTATGACAAAAATTAGGTGCTCAAAATTTAAGTAAGCGCACGGTGCACACAAACCAAGCAGCAGGCCTGGAGGTGGCATATCACATACTCCCATTTCAAACAAATGCCATAGTGCACAGGAAAACAACTTTTAACTTTTAACATCAAACATATTGCCCCTTAATATGTTTGTTGTTTAGAATCACTTGAGCCAAAAATGCTTGTACACCCATTTCCACTGCATGTTAAATGAGGGGCAATGTCATAATGATCATTTTTATATTAGTACTGTATTTAAAGGGCCCATATTGCGCTATTTTCTGATCTATGATAATAATAATAATGATAATAATAATAATAATATAATAATAATAATAATAATAATATAATAATAATAAAAACACAACTCTGTATGTTTTTGAGGAGGTAGCATCATTATAACATGGCTAAAAGCTCACAAAAGTCAGTTTTGCGTAGTATAGAACCTTTAAGCAGGATTCGATTGTGGATTAATAGCACTCTCTATGTAACTTTTTCTGTGCAGAATTCTTTTTTATTTCTTTTTTTATTTATCTTACCTCATTTATCTCATACAGGGAGAATGTTCCACAATATGGCATTAAACGCATCTATATTGTATTTATTCAACTACAGATGTTTTTTTTACTGCTCAAAAATACATAGAAAAACAAGCTTCCTGTGGGAGGGGTCACACCTCCACAGATCTGACCTGTAACTCCGTCTGGTGGTGCCCCATGCTTGTTTTCGTGGAGATACATTATATTGTGAAACATGCCAGACAAAGCAATAACATGAGACAAGAAGAAAAATTACATTTCCACAATTGTGTACCTCTGACTTTTGTAATTGAGACAGAAAATGAAGATCATAGAGAAATTTTAAAATAAATAATGTAGTGTAAAATAAATCTACAGGCTGTTTTATCTCATTTATGGCTTAATTAAAATAGAAAAAAAACAACGTGGAACATGCAAGTCCCAGAAAAAGTGCGGTGACATTTCAGTGTGGCAAATGGATAAGTTCTCTTTTCTTTTGTGACGACATCTTTAAAATGGAGTTCTGTCATCTTAAACTATGACTAATCAATAGATAGCCTTTTGTCCAGTGTTTTAAAGTGTTTAAACGCTCCATCTGTGCTGCGGACACAAAAATGTTCACTCATCTCTCTGCATGTCTTGCTTTCAATAATATTTGTGTAGTTCACTTTGCAGGAGATGTTTTTTACTTCTGGCAAATATAAATGTTGTTTCATTATCCAGATTTATACAACTCAAAATTAACGCTTAATATTTGGATTTGTTGAAGTGGTCTTGTTAATGACAGTGATAATGTTACCAAGGTATTTCAGGATATATCATTAGACCAGGCATATTCCGTATAAGCCCTTTTCTAATGAAGCTTGTCAGAGCTTGAGCTATAATTACATTATAAATGCATATTACCATGGCGCATGTGTCAGCCTCTGTCTGTGCTGCCTTACCTAACTCTGCACTTAATCACATCATTAGAGAGTCTTTTAAATACCGCCTGTTTCCTTATCACCTGCACCACTCCACTGTTGTCAGGGCATTTTGTCGAGAAACCATTCAAAACCCCCCAAAGCTGTGAAGTGGCATCATTGTGCAGCCGCAAGTCACTCAAGGATTTATAAATAGTCACACTGTGCCAACGTTTAGCTTTATTTGGGGAACAGGCTAAAGTCAATATGAAGTCTATGAAACTAGAGCACTGTGTCTCTGACATTTGTACTTAATCGGTACAGTCTGTAGCTGTGCAATCGAGAAGCTAAAACAAAGTGAGCTTTTGACTAGTGGTCAGTTGAGTGATTTTGACTTGCAAATACAGCTATTTGCCTTCCAACTTACACAAAAAATAAATGCATTGTAACTGGCAACTTCGTTATTGAATGAGTTGAAGCATTAAATGTTTCAAAGTATTCACAATGTCCATTGTTACTGTATTGCTTGTAGGTGCTACAGAGGAGCCAGAAGTCATCCCAGATCCTGAAAAGCGAGCCGACCGTGTGGTCAAAATAGCTGGTATCAGCGCTGGTGTCCTGGTCTTCATCTTGTTAGTGCTGGTGGCCATCCTCCTGGTCAAGAAGAGGTGAGACAATCAAACTTAACATATTTTACATTGACATAATGTTCAGATGGTAATGTTGTGATATTTACAGCATATTGCAGCACTTGATACATGCACTGAGAGCATGCAGCAGACACAGAGCAACACACACATGGATTTAAAGTTTAAACTCATCTATTGTTGTGTGGCAGTGCGCTACTCGCTTTAGTGTAACACCATCTTCCATCCATCTACCATGAATGTTGATCTCCCCTTGGAAACAATAGGATAAAACATTAAAAGTACAATTCATATATATTAGCCCAAAACTATTGTTTAAAATTTGTATATCAAATCATAAGTATGCAAATCATGCATGTTACCTCTAATTGAATCAGTGCAATGCAAATGTAAAAGGTCCACATAGAAATAAATAAAAGCCATGTAATATAGACTCTTGAAACAAATGAATGTAGGTTTGCGCTTCTAGTCTGTGTTTATCTGGTACAGGGCTCCCCCATGTGGTTATAGTATATCATAACAGCTTTCACAATTTCCTGCATTGTTCTTTAGTTGTTCTGTTTCAGTAGTTATTTTTACCCTTAAATATTATAGAGAATTTAAAAACACCACTCTCTCTACATATGTATTGCACATGCACTTGGAAAATGGACTGTATTTTATTTATATTGAGACAGTGAGTGAATTTAGCGGGAGCACTGCTGATCTGACATATTCCTGAAAACGTTGATCTAATAACATCAAAGAAACACCCTAACACTTTAAGAGAAGTGTAATTACCCACAAACATTTCATCTGGCCTCAGGCTTTAGGAAAACCCAGCCCTCACTCTCATTAGGAGGAATCAGGACAGCACTTTGCAGATCTAAAACAATTAGAACATGCACTCAGTAATGAACTAAAGCAAACTCTATTTTACACCAAACTGTAATGAGTTCTTGAGGTGTAGTTATCCGGATGTGAGAAAGTAATTATGTTATATTACAATGTGACTAAAAGGGCTTACGGCTATGTTGTTGCTACTATAGAGACCTTGGAGAAACCGGTCACAACGGGGCTACAAGACACTGTACACTTGTTGCCAAGTCTAAAAAAATGTACATTGCAACAGGAAGGGCATCCAGTAAAAAATAAACACAAAAAAGTTCATTAAAAATCATTGTTTCCAGTACTAACAACCAGTTGACACCTAATGACTCTGAATCCTATCCCTATATTCTGTATACACACATAACTCCATTATAGGCTAGTGTCCTGAAGTATTGGTGGCATTGATGTTTGCAGAGAGAGAGAGTTTGCAGTAGTTTCTGGGGAGATCAATCATCATTATCCCATCGATCCTTTTTCAGCTTTGAACAATACTGCATCTTTAAAATGGTGGGACATGATGGCACTGTGGTGACATCATGATAGCTCTGAACTGAAAACCCGGTGTTACAGATTCACAGGTGAATGAATATAGGGACAAGTCTTAGATACCACCAGTCAGCCAGCTGTTAGTGCATGAGTAGAGTATAGCAACACGTTTAGCTATCAAAATACTGCATGTGGAAGAGAAATAAGATAGAATTTTAGTTTATTTTAATTTCCAAAAAAAGAGCCCCTAGTTCGTATCTTAAACCCATGCATGAACCTTAGGCTATAGTGGAAGCCTTCAAAGTTGCTTTATTTCTGTTTCTGTCGATGTTGGTTGGGACAGGACAGCAGGTTTTGTCCTTATTTGCATATTCATGACCCTTGTGTCTCATTCTTTGCTTTCTGATTGGCTCACAACCCCAGGAGGACCTACTATTCATACTCTTATTACCTGTAAGTAAACTACTAACCAACGGTCAGATGCTGTTACCTTATTGGGCGACTTAGTGGCTTAGTTGTTGTTATAATTTTTTTTAAAGATGCAGTATACTTTTTTCAAGAACACATTTTCAGCTGATCAACCAGTCAAAACCATCTTCATTGACGCCTTGCCAGGATAGAGGTCAATTCACTTTGGATTTTTAGTTCAGTATCATTATAAAACTAAATATATCATTTTATTTTAATTATAAAAACATACATTTGAAGCCTTATGTCTGGTATCTTTTTCTGAACTTGAAAGTGAATGGACCTCTCCCTGGTGCCCTCTACATGCTCCAAAGTTGCTCTGAAGCTAACTCTAGTGTTGGCTGTTTAAACCTGAGGTGTTATTTGAAAAAAGGATGCTGCACTTGTGAACTGTAGCTCTTTGTGTGCATGTAGTCATGTGACCATCCATCGCCCATCACCTCACAGGTCTCATGGTCCCGACAAACATGGCGGCTTCTCTGGCTTCACTAGTTTTTAACAAAGGTCTACTGTTTTAATGGGGATATTCTGCTTTTGAATATTGCTTCATGTTTCTTACTGGCTGGTCTAAAAAGGATTAGGGCTGTCAAAAGTATTGAAAATCAGATACAACACTATATAGTAAAAGCTAAAAGTAAAGTATGTCAACTGGAAACAGCTATTATTTACAGTTTCTGTGTGTAGGCTAGGTCTACTGAGCTACACAAACAACAATAACTGTTTCCAGTTTCAGTGTAGTTAGCCCCTCCCTTCAGATAGATATAAGGCAGTGTCCACCAGCAATTTCACAAGAATTGAAGAAGCGGCTCGGATGAACAGCGAAATGTCTTCACCCCTACAACTTTTTTGTCCAGTTGACAGATTTTACTTTTGGCTTTAACTATGGATCAGACCTGGATCACTGAGGGATTACAGAGACATAAAAATACATACTAAAACTAGTATTGAAAATAGATACTTCTAGAAATGAACCTTTCCTGAATAGCTTTAGAATGATCTTGAGCTGTATCAGAGCAAGTATAAGATACATAGACTAGTATACACCCATGGACCACTATGGAACCTACCTGGACAACTGATTACACAGATATAAGACCACATGATAATTTAAAAGAGAGTACTGTGATGTAATGTTGGTAATCACTTTCTACTTTCTAAAGAAGCAGTGCATTTTCTTTTCACCGTGGGATCAGAATCGGTATCAAGTATCAAAATAGAGTTTGAGAGTTCATTGTGTATCTGTAAAACAGTACACAGCATTTATGTATTTATTAATTAGCGACTGCATCACAAACAAGTGTACCTATGCGATTCCCATGTTGACATACGGAATCCTTTATAATGTGTGTATGTCAATGTTATAACTTACTTAACAACACCATTTAGTACAATTAAGTTGTACCAAGTTTCTTTCAAACTTTGTAATCCTTTAGCTAAACCTGTCTTACCCCTGATGTGAGTGTATGCGTACTGACTTATGCACCGTAGAAGGGGAGAGTGTTTTGAGAGATTGGAGGTAAAACATTGAATACAAACAGCATGCTTTTTGTGTGTTTGTCAGGAAGAAGTCCGAGCTGTTCATAGTATCAGTTTGACAACAAAAACTACAGTACTGTGCCAAAGTCTAATGAAGTGTAAAACAAGTGCTTATATTTAAAATAGATATATATATTTTTTGTGGTAATCCAAGGAAATTGTGTATTATATATATATATACACACACACACACACACACACACACACAGAGCTGCACATTTACCTAGTTTGCACTAAAACTGTCAAAAAAGCACTAGGAAGAGTAGAATATGCTATTAAAATGCCATATACACAGTTTATTACCAAACAAAAGTTGATTTAGTGTGTGGTTCCACTTTAAAAAATATTGTTTTTCACAGAAGTGTCTTGGCAGAGCTTTGTTCTGTTTTGTTTCTTTTTGTAAATCTATTACACTGAATGAAATTTCTTTGTTTATAGCCTTACTCTAAAAAAAATAAAATAAAAAGACACACACACAAACTTTAGCCCAGTACTGTTGTTGCTCTCCAAGCTGAGACACAACCTAGCACTATCCTTGGTCCTCTCGTTGTTCAAACTGATGTGTATCTGCGGCTCTGGTACAAACTCTCCTGCACGCTCTGTCATGCTTGACATATTAATCCCTTTGCAGTGATGGCCCTAGGATTTGATGGATCGTACACTTGGAGAGAGAAAGTTTAAACAGCCATACTTTTATGCTTGCTATTCGAAGATGTGATTTTTCTTCACCGGGCACCTGTCTGATGCTAGAAAAACAACTCAATATGACAAATAAGAAAGTTAAAAATACAACCTGATGTTATAAAGAAAGAACAATTATGCATATTAATGGTTTGATATTACGCAAAATTGACTCTTAGTTTTAAGCCATGTTAGAATGTTGTTACCTCAAAAACATTCCTGGAGTTGCGTTTTATTTCATCCACACGTGAAGTTAGAGTAATCTTGCATTATTATGCCGTCTGCATCCCCAAAGCTCAAAATGCTCTGTTCCATCTTTTGATGTCATGAAGTGGTAGTTTTCAGGTTAACAGCTACCCTTTACCTTTGGCTGTGTAGAGACGATGAAGAAACAACATTATAACATAGATCAGAAAATGGCGTAATATGGTCCCTTTAAACGTAGGAGTGGGTGATATTGACAAAAAGAAATATCTCAGTATTTTGGGGGGAGTATCCCGATAATCTTTTTAATCAACTGCATTTCATATGAACGATACTCTTGATTTTCAAATCCAGATTGCTATTTCAATATTTGACCCACCATTAGTTATAAGCAGAAAAAGTAGTTAGTAGTAGTAGTAGTAGAAAAAGTCGATTGTTTGATGAACTAGCCACACAGTTGTAGTACTACTGTAGAGTGGTACTCTTGACTACAACTAAAGTGGGTAGAGTCATAAAGATATCCATTACATTATATAAACAAAATATACAATAAATCAAAAATATATGTACAATAGTACAAGTAGTAGTTATAGTACTTGGTTTAAACTTATGCTTACCTTTAGTTATGCTCTCCCCATTGCTTCTCATATGTTTTGGTACTTTTCCCTGGGTTACAAGAGATGCTTCTGTCCTAATATCGGTCCTTTCTAAGTCTGGTACATGCTGCCGTTACCGTAATAAGCTTCTCCTCTTCTCTCCTTGCTTGGTACTTTTCCTGGCTTGAAAGTTTCTCTGATGGTTTGCAGTCCTTACTTTAACTACTTCATAAGGCATTGGCCAGTCGGCTACTATTGTAAACGATAAAAATGTCTAACTTTTTTACTATGTCTCTGCTCTTAACAGGAAACTGGCAAAAAAACGTAAAGACGCCATTGGGACGACGCGACAGGAAATGACGCACATGGTGAACGCAATGGACCGTAGCTATGCCGACCAGAGCACGCTCCACGGAGACGACCCCATGGCTGTGACCTTCATGGACAGTCACAACTACAACAACAGATGTAGGTTCTATTACGTGCAATGATAATCTAAGATGTGGTAGTTACTCTAATGAAGTGATTCTACTGTGTATATGATGCTAGCAAATAAACCAGGTGTACCAAGACCTGTTTGTTATTACTATCCAGTTTAGTCAAGGAGAGATTATATTGCTTGGTGTTTCTCAATGTGAAATGTGAAGTTTTTGCAACTAATGAGAGAAAAATAATTCTAAAATGATCTTACCTGAAATATGTAGCCATCACTACATCGAACTTAATAATAATTTTTATGTTTAAAATTTTTTATCATATTGGTAGTTTTCAGATTCTTGAATGTAATAATGCCATACTCCCAGATGGGGGGCAAAATTGTACCGTGCCATAAAATATCCGAAAGCTAACTATACGAATGTTGAATCTGATCATTTCTATTAGTGACTAAACCCTAGAGCTTACTATCTTAGAACAAAAACTTGCATTTTAACAATATTAATTTTAGCTGCCCCTCATCTGTATTAAATAATATTAGCCTATTGGACGTTGTATGATGGATGATGTAATCTGAAACCCAGCATTTACACAGATAGGCCTGTCACGATAATTACTATATCAACTTGTTGTTCAATATATGAAAGCTGGAACAATATATTTTGGGCCTCAATATTTATCGTGTTATATTTTCTTTGCAGTAGTGGAGAGATTTCTGCCATTTTTATGTAATACAATGAGATTTGAGCTACAGAAGGTTCTTCCCTGGCTAAATATTAATTCATTACGCTTTTTATGTGTTGCAGCTCAGACCATTAAATGATAATATATATTTCAAAAAGGTTTAAATCTTCTGTCACTGGCATAAAGTGGTTTCAATATTATCATTTATTGTTTATTTCTCTGTAGCGATACATTGTGTTTGAAAATGCGTTATCATGACAGGCCTATACACATATGTGGTTGCTTTTATTTCAATCGAATACATAGGAGTGGTAATAGTAAAATCAATTATACTTGACATGGCATATTTTTGTTATGCTGCCTTTTAACACTTAAATCTTCACTTTTCACAGTTTCTTACAGTTGTCTTAAATTCCAATAAGTCTATGTGTTATAAAGGTGAATGAATCATTTGAAAGGACGTCTCCTCACCATGTTTCCTCCCACAGTGCCCAACGACCCCCTGGTGCCCACAGCGGTGTTAGGTGAGATGTTGAGCATGGATGGGCCTTCTATTTTCACAGTGTCCCATAGAGTCCACCCCTCCATCTCAACCCACACTCCCCCTGTCCCCCTGGGCCTGTCCCCATTGTCTCATTGTCTCAGTAGTTACAGTAAATGGCCCAGTTTGTTCTTAATTGGTGGTGACTGTTGCACTTTAAATGTCAAACGCAGTCAAAGTCTTCATTATTACATCCCGCTGCGTCTCTGGACTTCACCTCTGTCTGTCCAGGGCTCACAAGGAAAGGAACTTATATTTTAAAATAATAAGTGAATGGGGCTGTGCCTGATTTTTCATGTCATTTTAAATTGTATTCTGAATTATTCTGGCTTGGTAACATAGACTCTCTCACCCAACCACACTCAACATTGTAAACTCGCCAGCCTCATGTCATCACCCGTGTTTCATGTTCCCAGTCGATCACTGTTGATATTCACACTAATTACCATCACACTCCCTCTGACGCCTCATTACTCGTTGTTTTAAGCCATGCCATTGCCTCTCTCCAAAAAAAAATATTTTTTTTAAATAGAAAGAAAAGAAGAAAAAAAAAAACACTTAAGAGGAGACTGATAATTTGAAAAATAAAATAGCTTTGCAAATTACTAAACGCTCCAACTTCTAAATGACAGGTACATCTGAGAGCTTGGAGAACTTGGCAAAAATGCAGTATTTTTTGCTTAAAGTCTGCTTTAGTACCCACTATCTTTTTCCTTCGGGCTTGTTTGCCTTACTGGCTTGGTAGTAGTGCTCTGTGTGATGTGAACATGGTGCCAAGTGAGCTATTTTGCCAACTTCGGATGTCTTAATCTTTAGTTTAGTCGTGTGTTGACACTGCGGCAGTGATGCAAAGCTCTCCCATACCCTAAAGGGCCTTGCATCGTGCAGTGCCACCAAACCGCGTTAATTAACCACGGTGTGTTTTCTAATGCGGAGTGATGGCTGCAGCTAAGGCCCGTCTCAGCCAATCACATCATGGGGTTTTCGAGGAGTTCCAGGAAGTAGGGAATTCGGATTCAGTGTCAGGTCATCTTTGCTGTTAATTGGCCTGATGAGGCTAACCGTTCATAATGAGCTAACATGTCCGCGGAGCAGGTACAAGTAGGGGTTAGATAGTAGAATCCTTGTCACTTAACTAATAGGGCTACAGTGAAATGGGTTGCATTGATTCTTAAACCAATTTGATAATCTGATAATCTCTGACTTTTGTATAGACCTGAAGTGTCTGTTATTATAATTATTACAGGTCCTATGTTAGGCACAATTGACTCTTGTGAGACTTTAGCCATGTTAGAATGTTATTACCTCCTAAAAAACATACCTGGAGTTGTGTTTTGTTCCATTCACATACATTTGAGTAACTCTTTATTGTTAGTCTGTCTACATCTCCAAAGCTGAAATTGTTCTGTTCCACCTTGTGATGTCATGAAGCGGTAGTTTTCAAGTTAACAGCTCCTTTTACATTTACTACTGTAGAGATTGACAATTCCAGTGCTGAAATTATCCAAATGATTCTAGCCAAGGTGTATGGGTTCTTGTATTACCACATGGAACAGAGTGTTTTCTGTTCGAGAGAAGAACTGAATATGCGAGGTTCGTGTGTTAAATGTGTGAATGAAACAAAGCACATGATGAGGAAACAATATTATAACATAGATCAGAAAATAGTGCAGTATGGGCCCTTTAATATTTAGGGATGATTCTCTGTTCAAATGAAATGTAAATCATAATTGACATTAACGTAAAAGCCAGATATTATCACAATGCCCCATTTGGATTTAGCGTCAAGAGGTACAATAGGTACAGGTACAATATAACTGTTGTCAGATGCAAGCTGCTGTTCAAGTCATCTCATCTGGACCTCTCACATGTGTCACTGGTCATTTTGTGATTTACATATGAATCATTGTGTCTCCTTTTATTTTATTTGTGAAATAGATTAGGCATTAGATGTGTTCCTTTTTAGTGTCCATTCACTTATTTACTCATAACTAATCTATTGTTTGCTCTTTCTTAAAGTCTTTAAAAGCACTAACCTTTGTGTTATCTTCCTTTTCTGCTGCTTTGATTTGTAGTCCCAATAACTGGTGAGTATAGACCATATCAACAAATTGCCAACATATTTGCCGTTCAATAAGAGAAAAATCCCTTCTGGGTCCACCACCTGCTGTCTCTATGGAGATGTCATTGCTTTGTCTTGTGTTATGTTCAATAGTATGGCATTAAACCTATCTATATTGCAAGTCTAATGCTATACTGTCGAACATTCCAAGAAAAGCAACAACATTCACTTGGAGATAAGCAGGTGGCAGAAGTCCACTCAGAAAAGTCACGTATTTTACATTTAAATGTGAAAACCTTCCTATTTTCAGAGCACAAGTTTGCTTTGTTTTACACATGTTTTAAATAACAAATAGAAGGAGAGACTGTATAGTGAGTAACTGAATGACTCCATCTACATTGTGCTGCTCCTTTCAGATGAGAACCATACAGGCTCAGCAGCAGAGAACAGCCGGCTCCTGGATGTGCCGCGGTACCACTGCGAGGGCACCGAGTCGCCCTACCAGACGGGTCAGCTGCACCCCGCCATCAGGGTGGCCGACCTGCTACAGCACATTAATCTCATGAAGACCTCCGACAGCTACGGCTTCAAGGAGGAGTACGAGGTAGGAACAGTACTATACCTCTGACTCTGTGTGTGAGTGTGTGGGAGCGGGTGATAGCATTAATGTTAAGCTATTGGTTAATTTAGGTTAAGTTAAGATTTGACAAGTAGCGACTGTGGCTATTGATAAACTCAGTCTTCAGGAAAAGACTGTCAATGTAGTGTCCCCCATCAGTACTATAGGTGTGTGTTCATAGGTATTCAGGGTATTCATAACATTATAGGGACTGAAATGTGATCACCAAAATGTTTTAAAGTTAAGATAAGGGTTAATTTAGGTTAAGGTTTAGCCTTTGGACAGAGTAAAGCGAGTAAGCGAGTAAAGTGTCGTGAAGCATGGTGTCGTGAAGCAGGGCACCCACCCCACCAGTATGAATGTCTAAATGTAATTATAGTGGTTTAGTGCCAGTTATGTCTTTGTCAAAGTCTTGAATTACTTGTGCTAATATATGCTAAAGATTTCAGTGCCTCAAAGTGCCCTTAATAAAATGCGCCATGTTCCACCTTATTAACCCTAACCGTGTTACAGCTCTAGCCACTCCTTGCGGTCATCAACTTTTATCGGCACAGCTTTGCCTTGTAATCATAATTTTGTCATTTCCCTCTACTGTTGGTGATGCAGAGTTTCTTTGAGGGCCAGTCCGCCACCTGGGATGTGGCCAAGAAGGAGCAAAACCGCACCAAGAATCGCTACGGCAACATCATAGCCTGTAAGTGTCAATGCAAGATCTCCAAGACAGTTTTACAAATACTTGGTGCAGAGATGTAGATGCTTTTTTCTGACCTATGTTGTAATGTTGTTTCCTCATCAAAAACATACCTAGACCTGTGCTTTGCTTCATTCACACATGTTTAACACACAAAGCATACATATTTACACTGACTTCTTCTCAAACGGAAAAAAAACTCTGTTCCACCTTGTGATGTCTTGTGGTAATACAGGAAGTGCTCCACTGTGTTTTTACACTCCACACACTTTCTTTTTTGCCAGTCTCTACTGAACTAGAGGTAAAAGGTAGCGGTTAACTTGAAAACTACCACTACATGACATTACAAGGTGGAACAGGGCATTTTGAGCTTTGATTACTCCAACATGTGTGACTGAAACAAAACACAACTCCAGGTGTGTTTTTGACGAGTTAACATTATAACATGGCTTAAAGCTCATAAGAGTCAATTTTGCATACATTACAACAGAATGTCTTCAGTCTACATAAACAAAACTGATGATAGTAATTTATCCGTTGTAACATTTTTTTCTACATATTTGAATCTTCTTGCCCTGTTAAACCCACTTCGTTTTTGCTGTCCTTCCAGATGACCACTCTAGGGTTATCCTCCAGCCCATAGAAGATGACCCTTCTCCGACTACATCAACGCCAACTACATCGATGTAAGTGGAAACGCATCGAATGCTACTATTGGCTCCCAACGAAACCAGAGAAACCACACTCCCTCGCTCGTATGTCCGGCCTCTATACCTTTATTGCGTCACCTAGTCATCCATTCCACTAATCAGCGATCATGGAATGCATCAACATTTTAGTGCTGTCAGCTTGGTGTTTTTCATGTTGTTATGTTGTACAAGTGTCCACCCGTCTGTCTTGGAATCATACATCCTACAGTTTTATATTCAAGTTTTCATAATTTTTATGCTACAACAAGTTAGACCAGGGGTGTCCACTAGGGGTGTGTGTTGTCAAGTACCTCACAATACAATACATATCCCAGTACAGATGAACTGAAGAAGTGGCTTGGATGAGCAGCGAAATGTCTGCACTTCTACAACGATTTGTTCAGTTCACAGATTTAAACTTAGCCTTTTGCTGTCCCAATACAGAGTTCACGATACTATACAGATCCCAATACTCGGACCTTGATATAATACATGATATATGGATATCCCTTAAACTCGTGTTAAATGTTTACTAAATCAATGTTTTGATTATGTATTGATTGATTGATGATTAACAAAACACATTGGAATTTCATCTTCACAATGGCCTTAATACACATCTCTGTAATGATTCACATATTGCCAAGAAGTCCATCACGATATATATTTGTATCAATACTTTGATATCCTTACTGCCCCCCTTATAGTTATGCACCTTGCTACCTTTATATCAGGTCTGCCTCACACCATAATGTTATATTTTGAGGTTTTGATGGTAGTGGGATTTGTAAATTTTAAAAAAAATTAAAAACACTGCTTCTTACACTCATAGTTAATTCAACAGGAAACAAAGCAAATATTGGTCTAAGGTTTGCAGTTGGCCCCCAGGCTATAGTTTGGACATGCCTGAGTTAGACTATAGACCTTCTGAACAATTTAAAATATAAAGTGCTTACTGATTAGATAATATATTTCAACATTTAAACAAGGAAACAATTTGGTACTACAGTTTGGTTTGCATTTCTCTAATCTCTGCCAAGGCACTGACCATTGTTTGCAGTGATTGCAGCTGTGTAAATTTTTAGGTCTGTGAGATAGATCCATGGGTTTAACACTTTGAACTTCAATTAATACTAAGAAATATATACGCTTTATTAATTGTGGCTAGGAACTCCCAGTGATTTTTCTTTTATGTTTCGATACATCCTAACAGTCAAGCATATCATATATATATAAACTAAAATTATATAGTTTCATATGGTTCATCATCATTCCATATTGTCTGGACATTTTCTTAGCACAAACCATCTGCATGTTTTCACTTTGTGCTTTTTCATATTTTCTGCTTATTTCCCTGCTTTATATATATTTTTTCATTAACCATCACTTTATGTGTTGCTTGCTTCAGAAAAACCATTTCAAGCTAGAATTAGACCATTTAGTCTGGACACTTCTTGATGTTTATGTCCAAATATAAAACTGCTTCAGTAAAGTAAACTATACAGTCAGAAAAGTTCTATTACTACTATGGAGCACAACAGTGACCACCCACACCCTTGTTTCAAAAGTAAAATTCACTCTCATTTTTTCCCATAGACTTTCCTCCAAAAATATATATATTAAAAGTTTGAAAGCTTCCTCAGGGTTAATCAGGTATGTGGTAACTATGACCATAAGACCTATAATTTTATCTGTCAATCTGTTTCTGAAACTTTATAGAAGGTATTAAAACATTTCGCCAAATCTTGCTTTTTTAAACGTGCTTTTTGGACTTAAAACAACTGCGCTATGGATAGATGAAAAGTCTGTGGGAAAAATGTATGGAAAATTTCCTTCCTGGATTAGAATGGGTTGGACTGTTGAGCTCCATTATGATCTTACAACTTCCTCAGCTATTCAAATTTACTAAATTAAATTAGTTGTATCTTTCAAACCCCACCCTGAGGCCCTCGTCTATAATAATAGATACCAGAAAAACATCAAAAAGTTTCCAGTCTGCTTAATCAAATTTCAGTTTATTTTTGCATGTATAGTTTAAGCTTCCATTTTATCAATACAACTTTTTTCCCTTTCTGATTGACTCTCACTGACACTGTTGTGCTTTCTTTCCTCCACTCCTCCTCCTTTTTTTCTGCCTGTGCCTTGGCCTATAGATTTGGCTGTACAGGGATGTAAGTATCACTCTTGTTACCCACTCCTTTGAACGCACCGCGGCACCACATCCTTCCCGTACACCTGTCCATCTATCTGTCTGTCTGTCTCTCACTGTTGAGGCCTCTGCTGCATGAAATAAACATCTTATTTATTTTGGGCTGTAGCCACTACACATACATAGTGTTAAACAATCCTATTTGAATACTGAAAAAAGTCATCAAATCAAATTCTGCGAAAGAGAGAAAGTTAAACAGTCTTAAAGTTCAAGTCTTCAACATGTCTTAAAGCTTTTTTTGCAATGTAGGACCATGTAGTATTTAAATTTTGTATAATCTTGACATGTGACCTTAATTTATATACACACTCTGTAACAACACCACCATGACTCCACCTCTTGAGCTCTTTCTTTGCATATATATATGTAAATATAGTAGCTTACAGCCGACAGCGAGTCATCAGCATTGGTGCCGTGGCCCACTTAATCAGTCAGCCCCAGCGCTACTGGTGCTCTGAGTTGTCAGACAGTCAACAACCTGCTTGTCTCCATGGAGATGTTATTGCTTTGCCTGTAATGTTCCACAGTATGGCGTATGATCTATAATTAGCTTCTATTTTTTACTGAAATATTACATGTCACAAAGACATCCCATATTTTGATATAGACTGTTGCTTCATTCTTCTTTGTATTGTGTTTTTAGGGTTATCAGAGACCAAGCCACTATATTGCCACTCAGGGTAAGAGAACAAAAAAGACACCTTAGTATGTATATATTCAAATAATAACTTGACTAACCGATGCATTTTTTTTTATACAGGTCCAGTTCATGAGACAGTTTATGACTTCTGGAGGATGGTGTGGCAGGAACAGTCCGCCTGCATCGTCATGGTTACCAATCTGGTGGAGGTTGGCAGGGTATGAGTTTTGTTTTTTGTTTTGTTTTTTATCTATAACAGAATAATATATTTTTTATCCTGTATGCTTATGTATGCTTTTGTTATATACAGGTTAAGTGCTACAAGTACTGGCCAGATGATGCAGAGGTCTATGGAGATTTCAAAGTGACGTTTGTGGAAGTCGAACCTCTTGCTGAATATGTTGTTCGTACGTTTACTCTGGAGAGGGTAAGAAAGTAGTAAAAATACTCAAAACTTCAAATCTATATACTGTATTTATTTTTGTGTACGATGTTATGTTAAATGTATCCTTTGATTTTTCTAGCGTGGTTTCAATGAAGTGCGTGAAGTCAAGCAATTCCACTTCACTGGCTGGCCTGATCACGGTGTCCCATACCACGCCACGGGACTACTTTCCTTCATCCGCAGAGTCAAGATGTCTAACCCTCCGTCTGCTGGGCCTATTGTTGTTCACTGCAGGTATGAAACACTTCTTACATATAAAGTACTGTGAAATAGTTTTTGATCACCTTATTTAAGTTCATTTTAAAACATTTTCCAGTGCTGGGGCCGGACGTACAGGCTGTTTCATCGTGATTGACATAATGCTGGACATGGCGGAGCGAGAAGGAGTGGTGGACATCTACAACTGTGTCAAAGCCCTGCGCTCTCGGAGGATCAACATGGTACAGACTGAGGTGACTGCATTACCCATCCTCCATCTTCACCCACATTAAAAGTGTATACTAGAGTTTAAAAGAAGAAATGCACTGGTGATGTCAGTGTCACTTCATCCATAGCATGGTGCGGGTGCTGGCAGTGTCATCAGAAATGTGGAAAACCTTCTGTAGTTTGTGTGTTTTAGCATCAGAGGGCAGTATTGCTCAGGGACAAAAAATGATGCATAGTATAGTTACATTAGAAGTTACATAGTAGTGGCATGACATTTTTAATTCTTTGAACTTCTTTTAAATAACTTATTTTATATACATTTTATTTATTTTACCCTTTCAATGTTCAACAGAGCAACTAGCTAACTATTTAGGTGGTAGATAGGTAGAGTAGATATAACATGTTTGTTTTGCACTGTTAAATAGGTTGTTTTAGTTTAGGTGTAATACTAATAGTTTTTACTTTATTTATTTGTATCATTTTTAGCATTCATAACTCAGGTTATGACATCTGATATGTACTAATGTCATGAGACTGTATGTGAATGTTTGATCCCAATCATGACTCCATCTCACCCTCCATCCTTCACTCACGGTGTTTGTGTGCTGTCATGATCACGCCAGTGTAATCAGTGAAACACCTCGAGCAGTTCTTTCTATTTAAGATTCAATATACTCCTTTTATAGTTTTCCCTATGATACAATCGAGTATGTTTGACTGTGTGTTCAGGAGCAGTACATTTTCATCCATGATGCCATACTAGAAGCCTGTCTGTGTGGAGAGACGGCCATCCCTGTATGTGAGTTCAAAGCAGCCTTCTATGAGCTGATCCGCATCGACTCCCAAACCAACTCCTCACATCTGAAAGATGAGTTTCAGGTAAGACTTTTATTTGACAGATTAATATATTTTGTAATTGTTACTTGGTTTGGTGGGATAATGCCGAGGTAAATATTCATTATAGTTTTACATCAGTTAAATGGCAGTTTGTGAAGAAATTTAGAAAATAAAAAGTTGGAAAATGCAGGAAGCAAAAGTGAGTTTTAAAACGGAATACCATCATAACTATTGTGTAAATTAGACAAGTTTTGCCCCTTGTTAACTTAACTTGCAACTTGTGGTTGCAAGGTAACATAGCTCTATGAATGTCATATCGGCTGCTCGTGTCCAATCAGGAAGTAAAATGATAAACTTCACCAAAATGACAAAACTAGAAAAAAGTACTCAGAATCTTTTAATAGAATCTTAAATATGTTGTTGTAAATATATTGTTAACTATGTTTTAGAGAAATTAGTAGTCTTACCTGTCACATGTGCTTTAAGTTTGGTACATAAGCTTAATCAAGTGCAAAATAAGGTCACACAATAAAGCTAACTACTGTAGCTTTTTGGTTTTGTACAATCTAGTTACACATCATTGTATTATGTTATATTATATTACTACATTTCATCATGCTAACAAAACTTTGAACTTGCAGACCTTAAACTCGGTGACTCCACAACCACAGCCTGAAGACTGCAGCATCGCTTTGTTGCCTAGAAACCAAGACAAAAACCGGTTTATGGATGGCCTTCCTCCAGACCGATGCCTGCCTTTCCTGATTACTATAGACGGAGAGAGCAGCAACTACATCAATGCCGCTCTGATGGATGTAAGTCATACTCAGCTACAGTGCAGAGCTTATTTTCAGTACATTCACAAAAACATGTGGAGAGTGGAGAGACTAAAGAGGAACACGCCTTACAAAAGCATGCTGCTGTTTACATAGAGTACATGACATGTCTTAAAATATATTATGGTATAAAATAAAAGAGAGTACATATTTAGATGGTACAAATAACATGCACTCACACTCCACACGGACTCCCCTCCCTGTTTGTGTGATGCTGTGTTTGTGGTTTAAGCAGAAGGCTAGAGACAAATCCAGCTTCTGAAAAGACCGCTAGCTTCTCTGGCCACCAAACGCGTCTTTTTGTTTTTTACGCCGGCAACATGAGACACTTGTGTGTTGCCTGTGTATTATTGACCCAAAAAATTACAGAAAAGGTAAGGCGTCAGTGTGAGGGGGGGGGGGGCTCTAGATCTTTCTTATGGTCTCATTAACTAATGTAATGCATGTTGTAAAACATTTTTAATCTCCAAGATGAGAATGTAAGGGGTTTCTTCCCGTCTGAGCAGTATCTTTCTAAGGCTTAGTTAAACTCACTTTTGGCCTCTCTCTAAACAAGCTGTCAGAAGAGTTCCAGGTAATGGGATTTCACATCAAATTTCCAATACTGGATTTGTTTCATGGCTTCAGTGTTTTTATGCTTCCAGGTTCATTTGTACAAATGTCCTCCCCTCTGTATCTCTGTACCATAGACCTCAGCTATGACCCAATGACCCCACTAGCTCCACTCCCATCTGGCTGCCCCTGCTCATTTAGAGACCAGCTTTCTGTTCAGTCTTTCTGAGGGAGGGCTGATCCATGTACTGTGTTATAGCTGTACAGCATCAGAGCTCCCGTCACAGTCACCTGAACATAAAGCTGAGTGGCCCATGCCAATTGACCCTGTGTCTGTGGTGTAGAGCTTCACAGTATGAGGAACACACCCAAATGACAAACTTATTCATAGAATGTGTGCTGTTTATAGTCTACAATTACAATATACGAAATGTATTGTGCAGCTCTACACATACTCATATGCCCAGTGTATCTTTGGTGACGCATGTTCCTAAAGGCTCACTGCATGATCGTGTACTACCCCCCCCCCGTCCCATCATGCTGTAAATGTATGTATGAGAATGGGAAATACAAGAAAAGAATGACAAATTGACAGAAATCACAATTTGCTTTCTCTGCCAGGAAAATGTTTATCTTTTTTTTTGTTTTTTTTGTTACAGAGTTACAGACAACCCGCAGCCTTCATCGTTACCCAGCATCCTTTGCCCAACACTGTCAAAGACTTCTGGCGCCTGGTATATGACTATGGATGCACCAGTCTTGTGATGTTGAATGAGATTGACTTGGCCCAGGTAAAAATACCACTACCACACATTCTTAAAATACTTCTCACCTTGTACTAACTAAAAGTATTTGTCCAAAGGGCTGTCCTCAGTACTGGCCTGAAGAGGGCATGCTCCGTTATGGCCCTGTCCAGGTAGAATGTATGTCCTGCTCCATGGACTGTGATGTTATTAGTCGGCTCTTTAGAGTTTGCAACCTCACCAGGGTGAGCTATTTTTAAACTCAACCTTTGAAAACTGGCAAGATGCTGACTGTTCATTATGTTCTATTCTATATTTTTGCATTCTTAGCCTCAGGAAGGTTATCTGATGGTCCGTCAGTTCCAGTATCTGGGGTGGGCGGGGCACAGAGAAGTCCCTGCCTCCAAGCGCTCTTTCCTCAAATTGATTCTGCAAGTGGACCAGTGGCAGCGCGAGGGAGAGGAGGGAGAGGGGAGGACCATAGTACACTGCCTGTGAGTACAGTTTAAGAAGTTTTTGATTACTTCTTTGAATTGTGTACAATTTTTTTTTACTGTTGTGAGGAACTAACCAGGGGTCACAAGACATTAAAAAGAACTGCATCATACCAAGTTGCCTATTTGTGGTTGTTTTGTTGGTCAATTTCAAATTAATGGCTATTGATTAGGGCTGGACTTGAGTAAAGAAATTCTTGGGTCAACTAAAAACCTGTTCTCTCTAAAACTATTAGGATCTCTATGTATCTGACCTAAACTGCACTCACAAGACTATACCTACACAAGAGTTCATGCAAAACTACTGTTTATGCAGAAAAAAGAAAGGAAACAATGTATTTGTATTAAAACAGATTAAACTTGAGTTTAATCTGCCTTTTTACATGTAAATATTAGAAAATACCGAATCCCTTATAATCTAAATAAAATGATTTGTTTTGGTTAATTCAGACACCACTGACCGATTAATCAACTAAAGGCCTACATTCCTACTATTTATGGACTAACTAAAGAGTATGACCACTCATATAATCAAATCTTGCATCTACCAACCCCCATACAAGCTATTGAAAAGTATTATACACTATACTATTAGTAATATGTGTAGTAGGATTCTATATGATAAAAGAATCAGCATCACAGTGACTCATATGTCAGTCACCATAGTTCTGTGTTTACCATGGTCTCTTCACAGAAATGGCGGTGGACGGAGTGGAGTTTTCTGTGCCTGCAGCATCGTGTGTGAAATGGCCAAGAGACAGAGTGTCGTCGATGTGTTCCACGCAGTCAAGACCTTGAGAAATAGCAAGCCCAACATGGTGGACACTCCGGTCAGTTCAACACAGAAAACCACTAAATATTAGCATACCTTTTCACTTTGTATTTAGAAACTCAATAGATTTCATTACTGTTGATTTAGTTTTGTAATTTGTAAATATCCGTGGACTACTTGGTACATGCACAAGATTTAGTTTATTTCTAATGTACAAAATATAGGCTCCTAATAATTGAGAAAATCTGTCTTTTGTTAAACGTTAAAGGTGCGCTGCGTAGCTTTTCTCATAGGTGGTTGGCCACCTGCTTGTCTCCATGAATATGCTATTGGTTTGTCTGGAATGGTCAACAACATTAAATATATCAAGCAGTTATGTAAATGCAGGTGTTTATATTGTTCAAGTGCCTTGAGTTTTATTGACGCACCTCAGACTTTGCCTGCTTGTTGGCCAACCTTCCATCAGAAAAGTTGCACAGTGCATTTTTAAGCAAGCAAAGATTTTTTGTATTTTTTGCTATGTGACTATAACTAAAAAATTAAATCAATATTCATATAAAGTAATTGACATAGTTGGACTGAAATTTAAGATGCAAACATGGCTTTCATTTGCCACGTGGATAAATATAAACGCATATACTGGTAAATTATTATTAACATGTTTAAATGTTTGTGCGTTCACAGGAGCAGTATCGCTTTTGCTATGACCTGGCACTTGAGTTCATCGAGTCGTCTTCGTAAAACCAGACAAGACAGCACCTTGTCTCAGTTTGGTGCCAGCTCCCCTCGTCAGCAGCCATTCTGTAGCCTAAAGAGCAGAACTTTTGCACCTCTACAAATGGCCAATTCATTTAAAGGGAAATGCTTGGACATGGACCAAAAAGCATGTCAGAGAAGGGAGAAGAGGATATACTTATTATTGTACAGCTGTTTCCAGTGCCAGGGGGTCCATTCAAGATGTTTAATGCCTCTTTCTCCACAACTGTAGACTTTGAGTTGCAATACCCAGTTTGGACAGTAGATGTCTCACTTGGCCACAAGGAGTATCTTGACTGCAAGTTAGATTCCCACATCATGAAAGTTGGGCTTTGCTTTTGTTGGTATTTGCAGCTTGTAGTCTCTTTCAAGTACAATCTTATATAATTTTGCCATCCATTGTGTAACTTTTATTTTTGTATCATTTCATTGAAGTTATTAGGTCATCCTAATCCATTTGATTGGTTTTATACAGTAATGTACTATAAAGACGTTTACATTATACTATCGGCCATTTGTTTTATTTTCTGAATCCATGAAGTGACTAAATATAAAACAAGTATTTACAAATTGTACATTTTAAAAGAGAAATCACAGCCTTTTTGACCTGCAGGTTAAAGTGATAGCCTATGTTTTTATTTGAATAGCATCAATGAACAGTCTACTGGTTAGAGCATTTTGAATTATGTATACCATTTGTGATATTTGCTTAATCATGTTTATTTTAGGGCTGGGCCCAATGCACTTTCAATTCCTCCAATTCAAAAATGGTAAATGGTTTTAAACCTGTAGTCAATCTAGATTAAAGAGATTAGGCTTGTTTACGTTTTGACTGAAATTATGGAGCTAGAGCTAGTGTTTTTTCCATTTCTGTTTTGACCTGAATTGGAAGTGTACCGGGCCTCTGTTGTTTTGCGCACTGGTGGCCAACACTTTTCTCTTTTTGTTGAAATTTCATTTTGTAGCTGATGTTTATTCATATGCCAAAGACTTTGTGTAAATATGTCTATACAGTTAAAGCACATTGTTTGTATTTATTGTTTACCTGCATTGCTTTTAAGAACAATCTTTTTTTAAATGTCATGTCTACTCTAACTAGCACCGGTGCCCCATTGGTCCAGAACAGTGTACTAAAAGGCAACACCAGCTATGTTTGAGAAAAGAGCCTTGCCATCAAAGCTGTATATTAAAGCATTAGACATAGATTTTCAGTATTTAGGTGGACTTCAGTAGTATTGTCTTGTTTTCTCTTATTGAATCAATGTGATGTTATTGTGGTTTTCTTTGTATAAAATGCCATTGCTGTTTGTGGTGAGTAGTTGCCTCAGACAGTCTCAATCAGTGCATTTCTGTGCACGTATTTTGGATCAAAGCACCTGCCCCTCGTAATGCTGGGGAAAGCTTTTGATCGTCATTTCCTGCCTAGCATTTCCCCAAACGTACTTAGTGGGTGAAGCTAGCAGGACTGTGAAACCAACCAGTTTATTGTGCCTAATCATTTGTTGATGCAAGCATTTGAACTGCTTTGCTACCAGGGTGCCGCTTGAGAGTGTTCTTGTCCACCATCACCGTTTGAATAGAATTTTGTTAGGTATGTTTTTCTTCACCAGTACCAGTCCACATCTTTAGTGCACAAGCTTACATGACACATGTGCTTCTGTTGTGAACAAAAAAAAATATTGTAAATATAATAAAATAATAAGATGGGCCTGTGGTCATCTGTTAAAAGGGATATTAATGTAAATAGACTATCATAAAGGCTCTATTGGAACGATAGTGCTGATGGTCGGCAGATCATCAGTTCTGCTATAAATACAAAGGTCAAAGATTGTACGCCAGGAATATTCAAAAAGTTATTGTTTAGACAGATTCTTTATTTTGCTGACTTTTTTGTTCGCCAGATTTCCGGTCTGACCCTAAGACTGTCAGATACCCATCACTACACACTTACAAAGACTACTACTGAGTTGCATTGAGCCCTAATCAAGTCGACAGCATGCAAAGAGCAGTGAATGAACATGTTAGGATCCCCACTGACTGTACCATCGTCAAACCTGAAGCCTCAAAAAGTCACTGATGAATGTGTCTGCTTGAGAGCCCAGAATTGATCTATAAAAACCTCATATTATTATATGTAATGTTTGGCTTCTTTGCTGTAATAAAGACCACTTCTTTAACTACAAATGTGTTTGCTTCTTGTAACTAGAACAAGTAGGTCTATTGGAAAAATAAATCATGGAGTAGGCTACTAATGCACAGTCCTAGTTATCAGAGGTGTAGCAACAAATAGCTGACATGGGATTGAGTTCTTATAGTCCAATCAAATTGTTCTTTGTTTTCAAACACCATACTTCAATAGCCTAGTAGTGCTCTTACGTGAGTGAAAGTTTGGTCACTCTTCCCAAGTTCCCACTGTAAAGCTTTTCTTTTTTATTAAATATTACATTTTGTCTGTTTGCCGAAACATATTGTATTGGCTTATGAGATAAAGGTGATTCGGTTTTGCCCAGTTATCACTCCGCTCCATTTAGGTTAGCTCAGAATGGTTATCTCATGCTTCAGAACAGCTGTGTAGTAGTAAGTACGAATAATTGCTTTGAGGGGCGAACATAATTTTGTAAGATATTCATATTTAGCGTTAACATTAAATTTGATAATTGAACTTTAACGCAAACATTTTAGTTAAGCTAGCTAGCTAGCTACAATTTAGACTTATGCTTATGTTTACAGGAAAGGAAATTACCATGCTTGTATAAAAAAGAAAAGAAGATTACAGGTAAGTGGAAATTTAACCTAAAGTAGCACAATATTCAGTAAACATGTTTCTTATAATAAGAGATCATGTTTATGTTTTTTTCCCATTGAAGTACCTGCAAGAAGCCCAGTGCCCGCTCCCCACACCCTTGAACACACCTCCATGCCCACTCCCATGGATACACCCAAGGACATACCGCCAACCCAAGGACATACCTCCATGCCCACTCCAGGCAGGGTGAGTCACACGCTCAGTAATCACGTGGATTTAAGAAAAAAAATAATAAAATAACTAATAATAATCATACACACTCTTAGAAACCCAATTTTTTTTTATCTTGAAAAAGTTTAATTTGCATAATTATTTACATTTTATGGGATATATCGCAGAAGAGGCAATTTAACAAACCACACGGAAAAGCAGTAAATTAAACAAATGTCTGAATGTGTCAAAACAATCTCTTAATCTTGCATTTAGAAAAGAAAGTTTACAATTCTGTTAAAATCTCAAAATGAAATTATCTTAAATTAAAGGTACTCAAACAGATCTGTAGATGCTGTATTATTGAACAGCCATAGAACACTAAATAATACATTCAGTTCACTATCCTGCATGCTATCTGAAGGTCTTTTAAAATAATGTTGACAAAAATTGACATTGGTCAACAGCGGAAAATAGTTTAATTTAAATTAGGCATATATTATATATTTATATATGTATATTTCTGTACAAATACTGAATATTTGGCATTATATTTATCCTCTTTATTTATATCTAACATTTCAAAATATTTTAAGCTAACCACAAACCTTATTAGGCTATCAAATATTTTTAAATCACTTCCAAAACCAGTAAGAGGCCCTTTGTGATCTCTACCCACAGCCACAACACAAGACAGTGCTTCACCAGAAAGCAAACAGACTGTGAATGCTCTCTCCTCTCACAAACCAGTCCAAAAAATGATGATATCACAGGAGCAACGATGGGACTGATCAAATGTCAGCAGCACACCCAATATGTATCAAGTCACTGCTTATATTTGCAACAAGTAAACAAACTCATGAATGCCAGGTGTCATTTGTTGCTTGGTCACTTATAATAGTTTCTCAGACCCATTGCAGCTTTGTGTGTGTGTGTGTGTGTGTGTATATATATATATATATATATATATATATATATATATATATATATATATATATATATATATATATATATATATATATATATATATATATATATATATATACACATACATATATATACACACACACACATATGTATAATATTATTATTATTATTATATATATTTTTTTATATATGCTTTTTTTTTTTTTTCTTTTACTACAACCCAATAAATGGTGGACTGCAAGTCATATTGTTTTTTTTTATATGATTAATGGTGTATATCTTTAAGGAGTTGCCATCCATCGATACTTTCTGGCAGCATTCATCCATTATACAGGTTTGTGTAGGTCTGAGCCAAAGCATAATCAAGAGTTTGATTTAACTTTTTGCCGGGAAAGCATTGTTTTTATAATAAGGTCAATATGGTGGTCAAAATCTGTCTCCTGTAGCCCATTGATGATTTATAAGAAAAGAGAGCAAGCAATAGAAAGACATCTTTGCAGTGCAACTGTTTTGGAACAATCCCATCTGGCTTTCAGCCTCTGTATGAGTGCTAGTTGTGTGGTGTGTTTGTCTCATGTTTTTGGTGTGTCGCTGATTGTCTGTAGAAAACAAAAACAGAGCTTACTACGAAGAATGAACTAGATTGATTGAGCACCCAAACAGATTTCACTGAGGTTTTTATGTTACAATGCGATTATTTTGTGGTTTCATGTGTGTGTGTAGTAATGCAAGTGATGGCCTAACTACATTTTCTTTGGAGTGTGTGATGTGTAGCTGTGAAATGAGAGTGACACATTTGCTCCAGTGTGCTTTCACTGCTCTTTGAATGAATGAGATCTGCACCTGGGGCTTGCAGCTTCTGCAGCCCTTTGAGTTCTGCTGCATAGTGCACAGGCTGTGTAATGTATTCCTATATGTTTATGTTTACTAAAGCATTTAACTATCTGTGAGGTAATCAGCTGTGAATAAGTGAGTCTCTCTCTCTGTCTATATATATATATATATATATATATATATATATATATATATATATATATATATATATATATATATATATATATATATATATATATATATATATATATATATATATATATATATATCTATATATATATATATATATATATATACATATATATATACACATACACACATGTGTGTATATATTTATTTATGATGATGACGATAGTGAAGTATTGCACTATTTAGCTGGTTGGGATATCAGGCAGATGATGGTGGAGGGGAATGACACCTAGTTCATTCAAAGTCAGATTATTTCTATTCACTATACCCGATTTTGCAATCTCTCTTTAAAATCCCACAATATGCTTAATTCAACCTTTTGAAGTAATGTTGATACTTTTTAATTGGCATTTCATGTTTTAGAGAATAGTAATGAATTATATATTAACAATTTTGCAGCATCTCTGTTTTCAGTTCAAGAACACACCCCCACCATCTACTATGACAACAGTGGTCACAAGACCTTCAGAACTGAAATATTACAAATTAGTCCCATGAAAGTGTATGTGCGTATTTTTAAATGTGGAACCTCCTAGCTTAATTTGCTTTATTTAAAAAAACAAACAAACAAACAAAACAAAAAACAACACAAGTGCTTTTGCTTGTTCAGAAAGAAACTACCTCTCCAAACTGGACTACAGGTTTAGTTTAAAAACCCCAGAAGTTAATTTAACATAGTGTAGGATCTTAAAAATAAGCCTTAACCATTTTTATGACATTGTGTAGAAGCTGATCTCCTAAAATTGAACTGTTTTGTGCTGTGTTGAAGCAGCAGTCTGTCCCAGCCCCATATCCAGCCCTTATTTTATTATATTACTTAAATGTTAAACTTGCACACAGCACCAGCCAAAACACACATCTATATAAACTCCTTTATGAATGACACTGTAAGGCACCTGAGGATTGGTCATGTATATAGTTGCCATTCTTATAAGCCCCTCAAATCATTTTGGCTATTGTGACATTAAAAAGTATATACATTACAATGATAAACAATGATACATTGCACATGAGAGTGCTGACTGAGCTGTCCATTCTACTAGCAGTGACCCAAAACCAGTTTAGTAAGAAGCAACAGAGCCAGGTGTGGATAGGCTAGCAGAATTAGCCACATAACCTTTAGATGTTGCCAACAGTTTAAATAATGAGTTGCAGATAAAAAGCTGCATGTTTTAGGTAGTTTTGAAGAAAAGCTCCACTTAGTGCTAATGGTGATGGAGTCACAGTATGCAGTCTGGGAAGTAGAGTTATACATTTGCATTACTTGTGTCAGGAGGAAGAACAGTTACCATGTGTAGCCCAAGAAACACTTCATGTGTGAGTCATTCTGATCACTATTGAAATGAGTTATAAAGAGCAGGGATGTTAAACTTAGTATCTGTCCATAAAAATGTAACATGAAATAAACTGATCCTTTTTTGGGGGGTCTTGGTTAACAGTACACACTTATTACATTTCCACTCCAGAGAGTTGTGTGCGAGGGCTAGGGTTTACAAATATTCCACACTTGTTATGGTGAAATGAAATGTCAAAATGAGCTCGTATCTCCTGTGTAACTTTCTCTCTGTTTACAGGTATGAGGGCAAAAGCATTGCAAAGATGGTCTTTTCTAAAGTCACATTTTACCACAGGTCTCAGGAGGACTGTGGGCACCATAAGGAATAAATCTCTATTAAAAAGTCCTTGAGTGTGTGTGCGTGCACAAAGGACAGGGTAAAGGACAACAGTTTAGAGTAAAAAGCAGCACCATTTACTATAGTAACTGTATTCTGTTAAAGTGTCTGTTGCACCTGTTGTCGTTTCCAGACCACACATAAACAGATCAGAATAATGCTCAACAAGAACTAAAGGTTGGCATTATAAATGTCCTGTGCAGACCAGGACTAAATCACTAACTCAAGCACAACTGTTCGTCTCTGTGCAGTATGTGCTGTTGGGTGATCACTTTTCAAATAAATAAGCTGGAACTGTGAGAAGGCTGAACAATGCCTTAAATAAATGAAATATAATATTGTTGAAACATAACTGTTTTCTGAAAGAGTACAAATTTGTATGAGTTATCCATAACATTCCTTGCAATTTAACTGCAACAATATCACATGAGCATCATCAACTACATTTCCCTTGGAAATACAAACATGAATATAATAAGGTGCTAATTGCATTATTCAATGAAGTCACCTTGTTGGAGTAGAGGAACATTGTCTATTGATAATTCATATTTGTTCTGCATTGGAAATGTATCCAGCAATTGACACACCTCTGCAAAACGGAGCCCAAGAGGAATGCAACATGCGCATGAGAATGAGTCAATGTCCGAGATGGATGAAAGAAGCAACAGTACTCTCAGCTGCACTATTAAGAAGAAAGACCCTGACAGACAGCTAGTGGGCACAAAACTGCCAAAACCATTTAAATCCTGACGTGAACAAATCCTAAGATATCAAGAGCATGCTCTTTAGACTTTTGGCTTGTGAGGCCATTATATCATATGTCACATAGGCGGACATATGATTTGGTCACTCAGTGTCCCGATTAGTCATTGTATTTTTTTTGTAACAAATGATGTGATGATGTGAATGAATAGCAGCATTTTTTTTTATCTCATTAGAGCTCAAAGCAGCTCTACACATTGTCCCTTCTTGTTATAATGGCCTATTTGCAACAAAACACACCTTGTTGCTTATAACAGTTAAATCTCTGTTATAATCTATGACTACACTTCAAAGCAGAATGGCCAACAGCACTAGTTATTAATTGAAGTTTGTAGTGAAAACAAATGATCCAATAGAGAGGGACTCTGTCCCCTGGCAGTGCTGGAAAAATAAATAAAGCACATTTATTTTACTGTGCCTTGAATAAGTGGAGCAGCTAGAGGATGGTGGACTGATGACATTGGATGAGCAGTGGGTGGCTGGTGTTGGTGGAGATGGGGGAGCTTCTCAGTCCAGGCCCTCAGAGCCTGGTCTGAGCTTCTGGGATGTAGATCTCAATACTGTCTGCTCGCTCAGTGGCTGAGTTTTGTCTAAAAGAAGCTGCTCGTTTGGCGGCCATCAGGCGTCTGCGGGCCTCCTGTCGCTGCCGATCCTCCAGGTCCAGAGATCTCTCCCGAATTATACCCCCACGGCCCTTGGAAGGCCGCTTCGTCAGAGGTGGAGGCCACTTTGTCTCCTAAATGTGGACAAAATATTGTTGTAGTTGCACTCTAAGTCTGGTACAAATTTGCAATTTCTTTCTTCAAAACAATGTACAACAATTTGGTATTTAAGCTGCATTGCACCTCTATAATTGTACTTAAGTACTTTTGATGCTGGTAAAATCAAATCAAAAGTGAAAACCTCATCAGTTGTTTGTAATGAAGTTAACTTGCATTATGGAAAAAATTTAATGGATGCTGTTTACCTTCTTCTCAGGGCTCTCGACCAGCTGCCAGGCATTGCTTTTGATCTGCTGTAGCTCATCAAACTTGGCAGTGACATCATCGATGGAAAGCTGCAGGAGGTCCCAGAATCCAGCCAAGTCCTGAGAGGTGGGTCTGGGCATTGCACTGGGTCCTGGGGGGGGGGGGGCAGTGAGACATACAGTTCGTCATTTCAAACGCATGGGCGACTTCCTGACATTGAGATTGGCTATATATATATATATATATATATATATATATATATATATATATATATATATATATATATATATATATATATATATATATATATATATATATATATATATATATATATATATATATATACATACATACATATATTATTCTGGTTCATTCTGGTTCATGAGTTAACTTTCTGGTTGATTACAAAATCAGAAAATCTTTCAAAACCTCATGGTGTGCCTCCGGGGTCAATTCTGGGTCTCACCCTATTCTCTGTCAACATTAACCAGTTATTTGCCTCCTGGACTTACCAATTAATACCTTTGCTGACAACAAAATCCTTTAAACTGGGCTTACACTGTGATTTTTAGGCATATTTTAGGCAGGTAGTTCATAATGATACTATATCCACACTCAATATTGGGGCAGTTGTACCGTTAACTGATCTCCTGGAGTTCAGATTCAGAGTGCTTAGTGCTACAGAAGTTGGCTGAAAGCAGTGCACAAATACAGCTGCATGGCAGCATAGGTGCCAGTCTCTGGATTGCAACAACGCTAATTGTAAAAGTTGGAAAGCTTTGCACTAAAGAGAGTCAATCTAGTCCCTTCTTCAAAAATTGTATGCAAGCAAAAGAGTCCTTTCAACACTCAATTTACATTATGATCTTCAAAAATCTAAACAATACTGAGTGCAGTGAATATCTGAAATTATTATGATTATTTTATTCATATATTTCTTCACTAAGTGAACTACTGAGAGGCTGTGGATATTAAGCTTTATGAAAGTTTTCCTTTTCTACTGGACATGGCATGGTGTTATTCGAAAACAGTACAATGGTGTTCAAATGTGCTATTCCATTCAAATGGCTGCTAGGGATGCACTAGGGTGGCTTCTTATTCGTATTCCCATTAGGTTTGGTGAAGGGTCAGTAGTGGAACAATCAATTTTTAAGATCTACTGAAATGAAGCAAAGCCGGGCCACCGGCAAATCCAGAAATAGAAATCCTATTAGCAACTTGGCCCTAAGCTGCTTTTTGTTTAAAACACATAAATGGCACATTGGTCCACTCACCAGATTCTGCTGACATAGCCAGTAAAACTGCTGAAACTTTTGAGACATTAGGAGCTGAGCACTCCCCACAGCACTTCGGATCTTTCCTAAGACTGATGGACACACAGAAAGAGAAGAGCTAGTGTCAGTACTCACAGCCGGCCATGGGCAAATATGAGTGATGTCTTTGCTCTCAAACGCTGCTGCCATTGTCACAACGTAGCACTTAATGCTGTGACTGTTAGCTTGGCTGCAATGACCGTGGGCTGCCGTCACTTCTAAAGTCAAATTATTTCACTTCATGAGTGCCCAAAAGTAAGGGTGAATTGTGAACAGACAGATTATGAAGTGCAAATTAAAAAAAGATGGTCTGGGGTAGATGTATTTACAATTTTAGTATTAAGGTAGTGAAAAGTACCTTTAAATAATGCTGCAGTAGAAAGAAAAAAGGACAGAATTAACACACAACGCCGAAAAAGCTTTTTGTGAAACATTTACAAGAAGCAAGCCATAGTTAATATCCCTGAGACACTCACTCTCCTCTGACAAGTCATGCTCCTCAGCCTCTCTCTCCATTTCTTTGCACCATCCTTCCAGCCGCTTGGTTTCATTGTGAAGAAGCTGCATAAACCAGCTGCCGTCCCTGCGGATCGGGGACACTCGGCCTGTGTCAGTGCTCTCCAGGCTGGGCTGCATGAGCCAGGACTCAGGCTGCGGGCTGGGCCTGTAGTCCTCTCTGTAACTGAATAGGCCCTGTGTGCGCACAGTGCGCACGGCTCCATATTGAGTGGGCGTACTGGGCTCAGAATGACGCCCAAAGGCCCCTCCGAACTGCAGCCCTTTGTCCTCCATCGAGGGGAAGCCTTCAAGCTCCATGTCTGCCTGTACTGCTGTGGTCACACTGTTGGAGCGCTTGACTCGTCCACGACTAAAAGTTAGAGCACAATTTGAAAAACAAGCTATATACCGTGTAGGAGAGAGTGTATCGTCATAAATCATTTTGTGTTACCGTTTATGGTCTTCCACCTGGATCCCAATGGAGTGGAACTGAGGGAGGCCTTTAGTCTCTGTCTCTGAGTCGGTCACAGTTTCCACCTGGAAACAAACACACATGTAATCTGTAAGGTCTGTGTTGGTCTTGTCCTGCACCTGACAGCTTTACCTGTATCCCAATGGAAGAGCGCGGGGTTTTGAGGTACTCCTCAGCCTTGGACACCAGCACTGCTTTATCGCATGTCTGGACTGAGCTGTGACTGCCCAGCGATGCATGCCTCTTGCCTGCTGCAGACTCCATGGCCATGGTGACCGCCTTGGTGCTATCCAGGCTGTCTGTGGAGCTGTAAATGGGGCGGCCCAGGCTGTCGGTGGTCCAGAGAGCACCCCGAGGATGCCTGCCCTCCTGGTAGGCGTCCTGCGTGGACTCTGTACTGCTCTGGGCTGTTACAGAGATAATAGGCTTGGTGGTGGTGCGTGGGGGCACAGGAGGTGGAGTCTTCTTATAACTCTGAGGATATGATACTGCTGGATAGCACAAGCGCGATGAGACAAGGACAACAAAGAACGACAAGGTAGAGGATAAAAAGAAAGTGTGAATGAAAAAATGTAGCTTGAAGCTTTCAGCCGAGTGCTGCAGTTCACTCATATCAGAGCATTGCACCATAGGGCTGTGGAGAAGGAAATGACTGCAGCTCTAGGCGTGTATGAATGTCTGACAAAAAGGCATATGTGAAAATGGATGGTAATCCACCCAAATAGGCACCAGTTTGTGTTTTGGACAAATTGAATTACAAAGGCATAGCCATATACTGTATTGTGCATTTAAGTATTAGAGTACTGTTTGACATACAGTCATACAGCCACACATAAGGGAAAAGTTCTCTTTCAGTTTATGAATTATGAATATAATCAGAAGAAACTGTATTTAGTCACAGACCTGACTTTTTCCAACTGAAACTGGTTGCAGATAAGTGGGAGGATACCAAAATGAAAGTGACTTATTATTTAGAGCTTTTGATAATCCAAAAGTTATGTGCAACTGACTGGCAGTCTTCCAGCCCTTTTGGTAAAATGTGGTGTCAAATGTTGGGGTGAATCAGCAGTGGAAGTACCAGTAATTTAAACTCATTATATGCTAATTACTACATTAATTATACATTAATTATAACTACTCTGACCTACTGCTCATAAAAGGCATATGGAAGACAATGAATACAGCAGTGCTAATGAATGAACACCAGAGGGTGCCCAACACTCCAGTGTATAACAGAGTTTAGTTTTGTTTGACCAAGTTCATCAACTGCATTGCTTTGGAGTTACTCTAGAAATGTACATATTCCTCTATTGTTTTTAGAAATGAAAATGAATTTAAAAATTAGGTAGTAGTTATGCAATCTTCAAACAAGTGGTCCCTTTAGTCACCTTTACTGAAACATTTAGTTGTATTTCAACATTCAGACAGTGAGAGTGCTATGGTTTCTGTCATTGTTTTTCAAACTTTTCCGTTCTTCTCTATCAGCAGTAATTGGAGATCCTGAGCTACACTGATGGATGCATGACATCAACTGAATAAAGAGTGGCCCTAGCATAAAGTGTGTGGAGGACACTGTTACCTGGCGGCGGGTGTGCTCGGTCCACACTGCACGAAGTTGGGAGACGAAACTGAATCCCTGTGAAAAGCACAGTGCAGTCCAGTTATAAAAGACTCCAAGACAACTCTTCTACTTGAGCAGACAACGCTGGATGTTTTGACAAGTACATAGGTCACCTTCTGGGGAGTAGTCCATTTTTAAGGACAGAAAACACAGTCTTTATAGGTCACGGAGGTGGTGTACTACAAATAAGTATCATTTAATTTAAAAAAGATCTGGCCACATTAATGTTCATGTAGTAGTAAAATTAATCAGCAAACATAATATACTACACATAGCAAAACTGAAAATTAAAGGCAGGTTGAAACTCCAGCTTTTGTGTTTTCTGTCCCAAATTTTCTATAGACAACTCAGAGGCTAGTCTTGAAAGCAAAATTCTTAATCCATCACAGGTAGACAGTTTTAGTACAAAAAAAATCTGTAGTTGCAATTAGATTTGTTATATATGTTTAGAAAGTAGGATTCTGTTCAAATTTAGACATTGTAAACAACTCCAGGAGCATTAACATTTGAGAGAAGAACGAACTATGAACTGATAAAACTTAACACAATGTCATGATCCCTGCCTGCTCCTCCCTCCTGTGTCTGCTCTGCCCCTCCCTCACCTGCCTGTCTTTGGAGCTGGCCAGAGTTCGTGGTTCCTCCCGCACACACCTGCTTCCCATCAGGGCAATCAACACCACCTGCGGGAGGATAAGAGGAGCCAGGACTCTCCTCTCAGGGCGAGATCGTCTGCCTGTTCACCTCACTATTCATCTGCCTGGTGTCCTGCTCATGGCCAGCTCGTGTCCAGCTCGTGTTCCTGCCCGTGTTCGTCTGCCTGGTGTCCTGCTCGTGTCCAGCTCATGTTCCTGCCCGTGTTCCTGCCCGTTTATCTGCCTGGTGTCCTGCTCATGTCCAGCTCGTGTTCCTGCCCGTGTTTGTCTGCCTGTTGTCCTGCTCGTGTCCTGCCTGTGTTCCTGCTCGTGTTCCCACTCAGCACCCAGCCTCCCTGCACTGCTCTGGACTCCCATCTTCGACCCTGTCTCATTTGTCCCCTGCACCTCTGGACCCTGACGTGCACCCCTGCACCCAGCTTGTGTCTGTTCTGTCAATAAACACCCTTAAACTTGCCCCGAGTCCCGCATCTTTTGGTCCGCCTCACACCCCTCATTATGACAGAACGATGGACCACTATGGACCAAGCAGATTCGGGGCCGACAGAACTCGGACTCAATTTCCCGCCTGCCTGCCCTGCTTACCGGCCTGTTCTCTGCTCCCCGGCTGGCCCAGTTTTGTTCTGTCCTGACCTGTCCACTCCAGCCCTGGACCGTTGCAGCTCCGCTGGACATTGTCTTCCGTCCAGGGATCTCCTCACGTCTGCAACCCCTCATACGGACTGTTGTTGCTCCGCCAGACATTGTCTTCCGTCCGGGGATCGCCTCATGTCTGCTACCCCTCATACGGACTGTTGTAGCTCCGCTGGACATCGTCTTCCGTCCAGGGATCTCCTCATGTCTGCTACCCCTCATACGGACTGTTGTTGCTCTGCCGGACATTGTCTTCCGTCCGGGGATCGCCTCATGTCTGCTATCCCTCATTCAGACCGTTGTAGCTCCGCTGGACATAGTCTTCCGTCCAGGGACCTCCACATGTCCTTTGTTTTTATCCGGGCCGATGTAGCTCCGCTGGACACTGTTCTCTGCCCAGGGACCTCGTCGTGCCTCCCTGATCCTCGTCCTGATCTTCGTCCTGATCCTCGTCCTGCTCCTTGCCCTGTACCTCGCCGTGAGTGGATCTCAGGACATTCTTTTTATGTTGTCCCTCCTCTAGGCCCCCTCCACCCTCCCGACTTGGTCAAGCTCCTTGGGACATCTGGGAGCTGTCCCTTGGGGTGGGGGGGGGGTACTGTCATGATCCCTGCCTGCTCCTCCCTCCTGTGTCTGCTCTGCCCCTCCCTCACCTGCCTGTCTTTGGAGCTGGGCGGAGTTCCTGGCTCCTCCCACACACACCTGCTTCCTCCCATCAGGGAAATCGACACCACCTGCGGGAGGATAAGAGGAGCCAGGACTCTCCTCTCAGGGCGAGATCGTCTGCCTGTTCACCTCACTGTTCATCTGCCTGGTGTCCTGCTCGTGTTCCTGCCCGCGTTCGTCTGCCTGTTGTCCTGCTCGTGTCCTGCTTGTGTTCCTGCTCGTGTTCCCGCTCAGCACCCAGCCTCCCTGTACTGCTCTGGACTCCCGTCTCCAACCCTGTCTCCGGGTACCGGCTGTATTCCTGTCTCATTTGTTCCCTGCACCTCTGGACCCTGACCTGCACTCAGCTCCTCGTATGTTCTCCCGTCACTTGTCTTATGTCTGTTCTGTCAATAAACCCTTAAACTTGCCCCGAGTCCCGCATCTTTTGGTCCGCCTCACACCCCTCATTATGACACACAAGAATCCCATGCATTTTAGAACAAGGTTGTAGATGGTACAATAGTTGTTTTTCCTAAAAAAAAAAAAGGGCTATTTTGTTCTTTGCAAAGATCATCCTATTGTCTAAATAATTTCCAATTTGATAATTATGCCAAATCAAATAGAAATTTTGATTTAATTATGCAGCCCTATCATGAATGAATTGTGGATTTTGCTTAAAGTTTCTGTAGTTTGAATAAAGATTTTTTTCCTGCAAGTATTCATCCGCATTATGCTGGCCTCTGAGCTATACTTTGCATGGATATAATAACATCTGGATCATGAATGTAGTCATAGCCGCTGTTATTTTGATTATTTCAGTTTGTTCTTTGTGGCCTGTGGCTCAAAAAAGCCACAGGCTACAGGCAATATTTATTGTGTACCACATGATCCAGTATCTGAAATAGGTTAGAGCGGCAAAAGGGAAATGCCCAATCCAGGTGTTATCATGTATTCTTGGGTTCATGTTACCTAAGGTAGCAATGACTCCACATTACAACACTCATAAAAACATGCAATATTGTATCTTAACAAGAGACCTACCTGTAAAAGTGTACCCAAACAAACACATTTTCCAGGAGGTGAGTCAAGAACTAGAGCATAACCCCAATAGAAGTAAAAGACTGTATTGTCCTGTGAAGACTGTATTGTTGCTGGATTTCAATAGATGTATTTGGACTATTTTACAGTCCATTGGGGGGTCATTGGCAGAAAAAGATACTATGAATTTTGCAACAATACTTTTTACCCAGTTTGAGATGTAAATTGTTGAGTGTTTGGGGTTATTCTGCTTGAGAAAAAAATAGATCAGATAGTTCAAAACATTTGAAAAAGTTGATTAGATAGATAACCTGTCATGTACTTTCTTGAAAGATACTCTTGCAAATTTCACACTATTGTCAAAATGGATGCTTACTAATTTTGGATTTAAATCCATCATGGTGTAGCTGACCCCCAATTTACACAGAATACGTTGCCTGTGCGGCTCTTTGGGTCATGCATACAATGGACAGATCAGATGGATGGGTACAAGAATAGGACCGCACAACTAAAGCAATGTACTTGTCTAAATGGGGGGTCAGTGCCATGTCCATCTGTGAAACATGAACAGTTAAAGAGAATAAAGAAACACTATTCATTATTTTATGTATTTCATATGAACACTGCAAATAATGTGAAACTTTGCTACACAAAAAGTGCTAACTGTACTGTAAGCAAAGCTGGTCTTGGTATGGCTGCACAACATTTAGACATCTAAAAAAGAGTTCTCTTTATTGATGCGTTTTGTGAGATCACCTACACAACGTGCAGATGTTATTGCCAATGTGTGTCTAAAGTCATAAAGTATGTTTCGCGCAGACAACAGATTTATACTCTCATGGTTTCTGTCTGAACATCAGAGTCACACCTTACAGCAGCTGCAAGTGGCTGTTACTACTGGAGTTCACACTTTGTTACATGAAGGAAGTCATTGTCGCACAGTACACACCACTTGTATTTGGCAGTGTAAACAAATTTGGACAAAATCTCTGAAATTCCATATTCTGAATATGCAGAATGTCAGGTGTGACTCTGTAGTTTCCCAAGACTAAGCGACATTGGTTGTTTTGTCAGTTCTGCCCCTTTCCGTCCCGACTCGCTCCACTTGTGCCTTGGTTGTGTACTCAGGCTGGTGACATGTTTGTCCCACCTAGGTTAGGACCGATTGTGGCTTAATGGTGAGCAATGACTGGCATGAGCATGGGGGCTGGAAATGTAACAAATGGACATGAGAGATCTCGGCCTATGGGTTCAACGGGGCTGGTTTGTAGTGGACAAATGCCTACTCGAAACAGAGCTCAATGATCCCCTAGTAATGTCAGATTTCCTCTTGCACTCACTTTAGCCTTGAGGCTGAATAAACTTCTATAACTGATTCTATAACTGAATGATTTTTAGGGGGGGGCAGAATATAACCTAATTCTGTTTGGTACCAATTCACCAAAGTTGTTGGTACAATGAGTTGGCAACACTTAAGATAACTGTTGTAGAAACACTGAATGTACAACATCAATGAGTGCTTTTTCTTAAATAGCATTGTGCTATTCTGGACCCTTGCGCAGCAAAATGCAGCTGACCTACTTGTCATTCATGATGATAGATGAAAAGGGCTCTTGTGTGAATGAACATTTGGATGGTTTGACAGAGGACATATGGACTTTGGAGTGTGTAGTTGCCCAGCTGATTTTGCTGGAAGTTGGCATTTGAGTCTTTAACAACTCCACAGTAAAACATGTTGCTTTTTCTTTTACATACATATATACATACAGTGGTGATGCCCCCATGGATGCAAGGTGGATTTACCTCCATTTTGTGATACAAAGAACTATTACAAATCTGTGAAATACTATGTCATATTATCTACTTATGCAGATTTTACATGATGTGTTTTTCATATCATTTGGTTGCATATCAGCATACCCACTATAGCCATAAGGGGTCAGTAAAGCATTGATGTTGAATAATTAGAAGCGCCTTCCTGACCTTGGACATCTTTGCCTTTGTTTGCAATTTATACTTTTGCTGCATTGATTTGTTGTGGGTTGGGGAAAGCAAAATATTGCCGATCTTGTCTTGCACCACGTAAGGGCTTTTAGCTTCTGTCGGCCGACCTCATTCCCTTTGACTAAACTGAATCAAATGAATACAATGATTAAAGTAAGAAAATATCAATGGATTTGAACAGAACTATAACTTTAAAACATATGAACAAAAAAATCAAACAAATTAAGAACATCTGTTGTTTTATCCAGTGGCCAAATTATGTATTTTCATAATACTTGAACAGGTTGTTTACCTCTGTTCAAATGCAGTAGAAGCACTAGCGACGACCTATAGTCAGACAGAAGTCAGCAGTTCAGTAGTCTATTGACCAGTCTGTCCAGTACTGTTAACATGGCACTTAGAGTTCATTTAAAAGCAGACAAACACATTTAAATGTAGGGTACTTATGGTAAACGGATAACATATTCCTTGAGTTAGTGACAAACGTTGACACAAAATAGACAAAATGTATGAACAACATAGAAAAAAAGATATAATAAACTGGTTCCCTACCAGACCTACCGTACTCTCTACGCCCCGCTAAGCTACGGGCGCCTAAAATGACATACAAATAGAAAAGGAAAAAGAAACAAACAAAACAAAAAGATGATAACTTAGTACAAGGCATTTGATTTCATTGAGATGCTCAGAATGTTAGACAGTGCTTTACCCATGCTGTATGTTTAGTGTTGTGTGCTCTGTGGAGGTCCTCACTGTAAAGCTATGAGCCCCGTTTTGATTTGAAATACAATAGTATACTGTCATTGTACAGCGTTTACATTTACACCAATGTAAGTCACCACAACAACAATCAAATACATAAGTTTAATTTGTTCAAAAGAAACTGTAACTGCAAATTACAAAATAAGCTTCACTAAACAATGCCATTTAAGATCCCTGAAAATTGGAATATGGCTGATGCAGAACAAAGAAATACATTAATTTCAAGATAAAGGCAGAGAAGAACATAATTTAAAACAATATCTGGTCCTCCCAAAACCCTCGTATGTGACACAGTCGTTGCTTCAAATCTCCAAATAGAAATAAATAAACCACTACAATAAACATTTAGGTTTTTACAATATAATATGTGCGATGAAAAAATAATGATTCACTCCCAGATAACTCTTGATAAAGTTGTAGTACTTTTTTACACTGTGGTTATATAGTAATAGATTATTTTGCTCAAGAATTCTGCTACATTTAAATAAATGGCCTTGTTCTTTGGGCTAAACAATAAAGCAAAAATAAACTAAGATTAACATTACTGTTAAATACCATTTTAATATTAATTCACAATGACCAAAAATGTAATAATTTACTTATATAATTTACTTACTTACATGTAAGGTTTAAAATAAAAACAAATGCTAAATTTAAAGCTACCACTTTTAGATTAGCCATCCCAGCTAGGTGAGGGGACGGAGGGATCAGGATCCACACCTGCCATCTACTGGCAAAAGAAAACCAAATAAACTCACAAATGGTAGCTTTAAAATAAAATAAAGTTAAACTGTGAAATAAAGTACTTATTTTTAGGCTGTGTATTGTTTAACCTACAAATAAGTACAAACAAGTGCGATTATTAGTTCAGACATAATCATTTTGTTGTCTTTTAATGCATTTAACCGTGAGTTAAAACACGCACACACACAAAACAAAAAAAACTGAACTATCATGACAATGATACAAGCATATCCACCTTTTCTCTCAGCCAGATGGGCGCTTTACAGTGATTGGTCATCAGCTTCTTATGTCACACTAAGTGAAGTATCTGGCAATAGAACACACATAACCTCTTGCAAAGTTTTTTTTTTTGTGTTTTTTTTTTTTGCTAGCCTAATTAAACACTCTCCATCTGAAATTCTAATATACCCACGTCTCTTCTAAGCACTTTTAATGACATTACGCATGTCACTGCTCATCCAGGCTTTCTTGTCAATAGGAGAAATACCACCTAATCAAAAATATTGCAGGATTTTAGGTAAAAAAAAAAAAAAAAAAAAAAGTAACCTCAATACCAACCCATTTTTTTTTTTTTACAAACACTTCTCCATTCTTAGCCTTTAAACATGATTAATATGAAGGCTTGACACTATACAACAGATTTTGCATAGAATGTATGAATGAAAATTGGAGACATCATAACTGGCCACTCTTAAGCACCTTTATATTTTGCTTCCCCCAAACAATGGGAAACAAAGTGAAACAAGAAAATAAGAAAAATACAAATGTAAACATTGATTCCATAATTCAAAGATGAACAGTATTTTATACCAGTAATCCACATAGTATATTCTAATAATATACACTAATAAATATAGTCACAGTCGTGTGCCCTGTACTAAATAATGATATGCTAATCCAACCTTGGGCTGGAAATAAAATGATAAAGGTTCTATTTGGATTTATAGCGATAGTAAGTATGTAAGGGTACTAAAGACTTAATTATATATTGCAGTCATTTAAAAAAAGATTTTATATTTTTAAAAAAAAGGGAAGTTTTGTATTTTAAAGATTTTTTTATAGAGCAGAGCTATGGTCCCTTTAGCCTATGGTGAATTTATCCAAAAGAAATTGCTATTGTTAAATTAATACCTTTTCAAAATGCCACAACACTCTAGTGTTATTTTTTTGTTAGAGTGCAGTGATGGTTCTCTGCCTCCGTAATCCTTTGAGGACAAAGAAACCTATTTCTAATCATGGACCAAACAAATTGACACTGATGATTGACGGCAAACAAAGGCAATGGTTATAATGGACAACAAATATACAAAGTTGTCCATTGGCTGTTGTTATTATGAATGGAGTTACTAGTCACTAGTGAGGCGGTGGTAGTACATTCTCCAGTACTGCACTGCACCTCTGGGGACACAACGATCAGAGGTAGAAGCCTTTGCGGCCCTTGATTGTCTATATGTAAGGACCACCAGTTTCCCTCATCCTTCTGTTATATCATTTATGACTACAGAAAGGTGGCATTTAAAAAGCTGATCGTATGGGGCATGGATTTTATGTCTTTTAAGTACCATCAGATGGCTCTTGAAAAATCAAAACATGTTCACTAATTAAGAACACTCAGAAAAGAGGAAAGAGAAACAAAATTGTGTTTTTATAAAACTATGCAGCAGGCCTATGAAGACTCAAAGTGCTTTTCTTAGCAGGGCTGTTACTCATTGGACATTGCAATTTAGAGAAGGGTTCTCATCAACCACTTTTCATCAGTTGATCTTAATTATATTTGGCATTGATTAAAATAAAAAATGTTAAAATTGTATTTTGTATTAATACCCCTGTTTGATTAGAAAAAAGAAAAATGTACTCTCTTGTAAGCGCCGTTAGAACACAGTATTTTTTTTTTTTTACAATGATAGAATACTTTTTTGTACAAATCAGTACATTATATACATATCCACAGTTTGAACATGAGTGCAGTTTGTGCTGGAATGAATTGAAGCCAGTACATTCATACAATATGATTCATGAAAACCCTTATTGTCGTCTCCGCTGACTTGTGTCAAATGTAACGTAAACATTTGAACCACAGCTTTTTCCCAAACATATTTGAGATTTGGGGGTTTTATGTAATACATAATGCTTTAATAGATTCACAATTGTATTTGTGTATGACTGTATTATTTACTACTCTACAGTTTTTGAATATATGCTTTATATTTTAAAAGCAAAAGGCTACAAATAATAAAATAAAGCACATTTTAAACAAATTATTGTTTACTACAGTTAAACTGATTGCCAAATGTATTAATGCTGAATAGGTAAAAAAATATTATTTTTAAAATTATTCACAGTATTTTTCTGTCTCGTCAGGTGCTTGAGAGAATTCTTCAGGAAAAAGAGGAAATGGTACATAGACAGTAGATTAATGAACTGAGGAACCCAGCAGCAAGGCTTTCTTATTAGATCTTTTCTCATGAAGCAGTGGGCATTATTTAATTGCAGGCCTAATGTTTCATTCTTTGTGTACATTATTGCTGTAATTAACAGCAGCAAGTGACAGTCAGTAGAGATTATCATAAAAGTGATCCAAATATGTAATGTAACTGTTATTTATTCCTGTTATTTATTCCTTGGGTAACTATAGAATGACATTAGATACAGATACGTTTTGGGCCAACTACAGCTTGTAAAATTGTGTTAATACTTAAACTGATTGGCCTAACCTTTAATGGGTATCCTAGAACAATACCAGATTCACTAAATTCTCCTGGATTGGAGCTAATACCAGATACTAGTATTGATGTGCCCTTAAACATAATGTTCAGCACCTTGCTTGTTTGGCTATGGCTTTTAAAGCACGCTTAATCTGTGGTCTTGGGTGTGAAAAATAGCTATTGCTATTTTGCATTGTTAGGCACTAACACAAAATATTACTTCTGGCTTTTAATAACATCTCCAGCTACGTGGTTTGCGCTTTGTTATCTGAACTGAAAATGTTAGTCTATATGTCCAGTAATACTACTGCCTATGCACTGGAATGGAAATGAGCTTCGTTTCTCAAGTGCAGGGTGTATAATTTTTCCATCATACTTAAGTACTTTTTAAAAGATCCTCATTGTTTACAGCTACTTTAAGTTTGGTATCACATAGGTGTACTTATTGGCACTTGAGGATCAGTCTAATCTTTTACAGTCATCTGTCGCCATTGCTGCAATTTATTTTTGATGGTTAAGCACTCTGTCTACATAAAGGAACATGAAATGGCCTCACTGTCCCACCCTTGATGGAGTCCCATTTTAATCTTGGGATCTCTCTATCTTCTTGTTGTGCACAATGACGGGCTGATTCCACTACATACAGCATGCCCCCTGCCATAATTATAGACCATCATTATGCAGCAAATTTATTTTCTTTCAAGACAAAGTCTGACCGGATCAAAATAATTTCAGTTCAGAACTTGCCAAACACAAAAGGAAACAATATCTGGATTTGCAAAGTAAATACATTTTGCACAGACATCTCATCATAATACTAATGATTTATGATTTTATGTACTATAGCTTAAGAGCGAATACACATTTATTGTTTATATACTAGTAGTATTTTTCCTAGTTACCCTTGTTAAAGAGAAAACATATTTTGTTTGTGTTTGTCTGCACTTCAGCTTCTGCATAAATACATATTTTGGTCTTAATTAAGGACTTTTATGTCATGAAGTTGTCTGTGCATCCTCCTCCGCAGCTTTGCACAACAAACTTGAGCAAAGATAGTGAGTGAGCAGCAACTTTTAGAGGCGGGTTTTAATGCAGCAGAGCATGTAGCAGAATCAGCGTGTAACAATGATTAAAATGACATAGACAGATATGACATGGGCCCACTGGTGTATTTGCGGCTCCATAACTCTAGACTGGCGCTTCTGTGACCACCTGTGTGGCAAATAATGTCCTGTTGTTTGTTTGCCTTTTGCTTTTTGTTGATGTCCCAAGGAAAGTCCTCTATTGGAAGGGGACTTGCAGGACTTCCAGATCCCTCGGGGGTGCTTTCTGGAGTACCCTCAATGATCTCAATTCGTGGAGGGTCCATGAAGTCCATAATATTAAAGGGTGTTGGCTCTGGCTGACACATAACTGACTTATCCTCTGTATTTTGTCGAACAGCCCAGCTCGAGCCTGTTTGAATCCCTATGGACACACGGTCGTCTGTCTGAGTGGTGCTGTCACTGCACGGCTCCCGGCACAGAGTCCACATATTGTAGCACTGAGTGAAGTTGAAAAAGTTGCTGTTAAAAGTCTTCAACTCCCCACAGACGTCTCGTCGTAGCTCCGCCAACTCGTAGCGCATTGCTGAGATTTCATCCTTCCATTGCATGTTGAAAGCTGCAACCATGTTGGCAGACTCTTTGAATGCCTGAATGGCCTGAGGGACTGCAGGTTCAGATGTGGCTATAGGTGAAGCTCCTGGAACCCTGTATGAAGGAGGGGTTGCCGGTGGAACAGAAATGGCTGTTACAGTGGAGCTAGTGCTGTGTTGGCTGCGTGCAGCAGCTGTCTCTCTCTCCAGCCTCTCCAGCTCCACATATGCAGATGAGCTGGCTCCATCGTCATCTTCTATCATGTCATCATTTAGTAAAGAGGTGGCATCCACAACATCATATCCCTCTGAAAAATAGATTGGATATGCAAAGAATATTCACAGTGAAAGGAACAGCTGGAGTGTGGCTGAATGAGAATCTGAACTAACAAACACATATCTATGGAAAACATACAGTATGCGAGAACCAGTGCAAGAGTGGACTGCTTCAGCCCTTGTTTTTTTCACTATATTCATATTGTGTGTATTCTGAATTGAAGTGATACATTGGTAATAAATGGTAAATTGGTAAAACTCTCACATACTGTAGGCTTTCACAATGTTTTACACTGCCTTCTCAGTCAACTCAAGGTTCATCAAGCTTCTTTCCATCTTTTCACAGCACAGATAATAAAGCACAATAAAGCATGGAGTTATACATGAATTAACATAGTTATAGCCATTAGAAGATAAGGAGTTTTGTTTATAGAGGACTTGAAATTGAGCTTTTTGTGCAAAAGAAAAGATGTCAAGAGAAATTAGAATAATCACACTCGACTGGATTAAGAGGCAGATATGAACCCTATTGAACATGTCAGGTCCAAGATGGTGGATTAGACCATGCAGATAGAAAACCTGGTGAGGGGAAGGGTCACGGCCCTCGGACTCCACCAGGAAGAGGCTGCAATCCCACAGTCAAAGACAGCTGACACATTTACTGCCACGCTTGAGACTCATTTAGACAGCTCCCACAATGACTGGAGACAGTGGCAATGTCATGTACGGCTTTTTATGTCATAAAAAAGAGCTACTTTGAAAATCTTATTTTTAAAACATCTATATAAATTTTTTGTTGTAGTGTCTTTGTTTAAGCATGTTTAGTCTCAATAAATATGCACAGTGTCACGATCTAAGTGTTAGTGAGTTCTCAAGTGTTTTGGTGGAATTACTATTAAGAACAAATTCTACCAACTATACTTCTTAGTACTAAGGTCTTATCTTGTATATTTACTGAGAAGGCAGTGCAAAAACACACATAGATATATGTATGCGTGTCAACATTAAATACCTGCAACAATCATCCAGTTGTTCTTTTCCCCTGGTTATCCTTCAGATGGATGGTCAAATGCAGAGGGATTGGTTGCTCGTCTGCCCTTCACCACACAAGGCCCTCCTAACCTCACATGAACTCATCAACTAGTGCCACATACTAACAAATATGTAAATCCATCAAATTTAGCCCATTGTTGGGCCAATGCCAATGCCAACACACATTCTATGGCAATTGGAATATCTCCACATTTAGAAAATGTTAAGTTACCTTTTCACATTTTTAAAATATCCAACTTAACTATTTGCGTAGGAGCAACGAGCTACTCGAAGAGTTCAGCAAATAAGACGGTGGGATTGAAGAGCACCCCTTTGTCCATAGTGCTTCAGAGATTGTTGACAGCAACCCCAATTGAAGATCAGAAAAGTCCAAATTGATAGGTTAAATAAATAATACAAAAGTACAATTTACTATCCACAAAGACACAAAAATTTACAAAAAAATGTTTCAATAGGGTTCATAGCTTTACTCCTCCAAGCATCATACAAATGCACTTAGTGAGGGTTTCTAATGCGTATGTTTGCACAAAGAGGCACATTTATTCTTTGCCATATTTGGCATGGTGCTTATCATTTAGTCATCATCTTTTAATTGCAGCTCAGTGTCAGGAAAATGCCATGTCCTGTGATTACTCAAACCACTCTGAAACAACACAAGCTAATGTGATCATTGAATGGACAGCATCTTTGTGCAATCAACGTGTGTAATATTCTCTGTGGGAACTTACCTTGCATTTATAAAATGTGTGTTTTTATCATGTGTTTAAATGTATCCCCTCCCTAAGTAACTCACAATACATTTAACACCACAGTATCACATGCTTAGGGTAGAGCCTGCTCAACTAAGGCATGCCATGTATTGGTTTATGGTTCTGTGTCTTGTCAGTGAATGTGTACATAAAGGGACCATCCCACCCTCAACCTAGATGCTTTGTGACAACAAGTGGCCAATCAGAAGCTGAAATTCTACGTCAGAGATCGTGCAAACTAACACAACAGGCAGATCAGAAGGGTGGGGGGTATGCAAAGGTAACAGACACACACAGTAGTGGCTAAGGGAAAGGATGTCATTCAGCCTGGCATCCCTGAAGCTCAAGGGTTCCCACTGTACATATGTAGGTATGTTACAGTAGTGCGTATGTATAGGATTATGTATGGGGATATGTGGTCTAAACCCTTGCTCTTTTGGGGGGATCATTTTACCTGTGGATCTGAGAGTTGAAGTGACAGTGGAGGATGTCATTGAAGGCAAGCAGTCGTCATCTTGGGAATAACCAGCCTGAATTGCACGGAGGTAACTGTGGCTTCGAGTGCGGAACGAACCGGGCAGGTCCAAGGCCTCCATAGCCTGGGATTCTACTTCACTAAAAACGGACTCGCAAACTGACTCAAACTGGCCATTGATCTCAGTCTCACTCACCTGAGAGACAAAAACAGGAATAGCAGTCCTTAATTTTTCCTCTTCCTTTCTCTTTCTCACTTTGATTCTTCCCCTTTGCACAGCAAATATGGAGCAGCGTTAGCATAAGGACATGCCACTGTCAATAAGGACCTTAAACTGAATGGATGAACGTCAGAATTAAATCAAAATGCAAATGACAGCACAGCAAAAACAAATCAGTTCAGTGTGTGTTAAGCAACATTGCAGACATGTATAGCACAACATTAAGCAAACAAATAGTGTGTATAATTGATTGCATTTTAAAAAATATTACTATATATTCACTATATATATATATGTATGTATATATATATATACACCATATTTTCCGTCGCTCCGGAGTATAAGTCGCTCCAGCAAAAAAATGCATAAAAATTAAGAAAAAAACATATACAAGTTGCACTGGACTATAAGTCGCATTTTTGAGGGAAATTTATTTTACAAAATCCGAGACCAAGAACAGACATTTTATCTTTAAAGGCAAGTTATAATACCGTAATACCGTTTTCACGATTATAAGGCGCGGGTAAAAGTTGCGAACATCGTGGGAGCGATGGATGACAGACGTGAACAGTTTTACAAAGACTGAGAGGCAGCGCCGGGTAAGTTACGAGTTAGTTAGTTAGCTTAGGCAAACAGTGCGCCTTTCGTATGTGTTAAATGCAGAAAAAGCACCCGGTCGTGAAAATACGGTAATAACAATAAAATAGAGAACAACAGGCTGAATAGCAGTACAGCATGCTAACATAACTTATTTATTAACAGTTAATAGATAACTAAAGCATAAAAAACAAGCTAACAAGTTTGCTCTCGATCTCACTCCAAATCACAAAATCCATTGAATTCTTCATCCTTGGTGTCGCTTCTGAACTCAGTCAACTTTGGAAGTAGATGAAGCACCACTTCCTCATGGCTGTGTTACTGGTACATGGGTCTACAGTCCCTCGCACAGTTGTCAGTGTGACAATAACAAAGATGTGAAATCATATATTTTAATAATTTCACATATAGTAAGTCGCACCCCCGGCCAAACTATGAAAAAAGTGCGATTTATAGCCCGGAAAATACAGTATATACATTTTTTTTTTTTTTTTGTCAAATCTACATTTGTTATCAATCTATTTGGAAAATCACTGATCACAAATTTTACATTTTTTGTGATGATTAAATGCAATTGAAATATATAAATGATATTGACCCAACTTTCAAACTTGTGATTTTCTTATAGGCAATTGTAATGTGTTCTTGTGTCCTGCAGTTGGCACAGTGTCTTTAAACTCACCTGGCTTACGCAGCTAGCCTGACTGAGGGTGCTGACAGCACGCATGTAGCTCTGGTTACGAGAGCGGAAAGGTGGGGGGTGAAAGGTGGTGGCAGGGTCCAGTGTAACGCTATGGTGGGGCCGCAAGTCTCTGGTTTGCAATTGGTAGCCCTGGCTGGACAAGGATAAGGGATAGGGGTGGACACGAGTGCACAGTTCAACAGCCACACAATAAATTCAACAAAGGCAGCATTTGTCCAATCATCTCTTTATCAGTACAGTGCAATTAGCATATTTTTGTCAAATATAAACTTCCCCTGAGCATATAGTTGGTATAAAAACAATGACTGAAGAAATAACTGAACATTAAAACTTCTCTCTACTGTTACAGTAGGCTAAGTTCTGTAAACAGCAAAGGCTAAAAACAAGCAAGAGTTCAGGGAGGAACAATATAAATGCAAATGTGAACCTTAATTTGTTGAAGTTATTAATTTACCAGCAGCAGAAAACATGCAAAGAGAATTAAACATCTTCACACCCAAGTTAGTCAGTACTTGGCTTCATTAAAGTTCTAATATTTTAAACAATTCTGCAAATTTCTTTAACTGAGTCACACATTTTATAATTTCTACAGCTGGCACACTGTATAAACGTGACAGCTTTCCTTCAGCAGTGCTGTAATGAGTGAGGTCTAAATACCTCCTAGTTCTAAGCGACACACAAATATTGAAGTGATTGAATAAAGAGGCCTATTTGTAACACAGCACTTCTGTCAGAATATGAATGACTACTTAACCAAGAGCACTTAAGAGCAAGCTAACAATGCAGCACTTAATAAGTTCACACCAGACAGCTTACTTCACAGTGTTTCCCATTAGAGAATGGTGTAATTGTCCCCAAAGTTGAATTTCCTCTTCCTATGAATCAACTTCACATTGAATACTACAGCAACAATTAACAATAATTTGTTATCATCATGAAACTAATTGACACCCCTGTTATACAGTATATCTCATACTTTAATATGCTTAAAGACAATAACTTGGCACAGAAGTCTATGGCTTAAACAACATGAATTGTAATAAACCAGAAGCTTGATCCCTCCTACCTGTGGGAGTCTAAATGAGGTCTGCTCATGGCTGATTTCAGGACCAGCGCGTCCGGTCGTATGGCGTTTTGTGGTGAAGTTTTGGGACTGGGCTCTGAATCTCCACTCTCATCATCAATTTCCCCCATGGCTTTGACATAGCTGCTACTGCGCATTCGCCGACACGGGATCTCCTCGTCCTTGTCTCCAGGGTAGGCACTCCACTCATCCTGGGGCACCTGCAGCCAACACACATCAGTTCATTGGGGCATAATATCAGCACTGTGGCATAATATCAGCAATTAATTTGTCTGTATACATAAGTGTAGCTATGTTGGCTGTATACACAAGTCCGGCTATAATGACTATCCATAAGCTGGTGGTCATTGCTAGTGCTTGGGATCTCATAATACACTTTTCCTGCCTTCTTTTTCATCCAGTACACATTACAGAACACTTTGTGGTTCAAATGTATTTTTCCCATTGGACAGGTCTGAACTCTGCCTCTCTCTGATTCCTCTCACTTCACCCAATCACTGAGCTTGGCTACTTTTCTGCTACAGTCATTGAGCACTTCTTACACAGACTAGCTTATTCCCCTTTTCACCTGGAGCTATGGAGTAATGCTCTCTAGTCTCTAACACTGCTGCTGTCACTATCACACTATGTCAGGCCTTTTTAGACTGCCTATGAACTGACAGGAGTCATCTTCATTAATATGGTTATTTCTAAGTTTTCAGAAAAAAATGTAAGCCAAGAATTTGGAATTAGAAATATTATATATAATATATCTAATATATTTTAGCCCTTACCATTTATTGAAAGTGCATTAAAATAAACACAATACAATCTACAAAACGTCCCTCCCTTTTACTTAGGGTGGTAGTATGCAAATGTGTTTCTCCAAGCCTCTAATTAAACTTAAGACGGCAATAAAGGTAAGCAGTTTTTTTTCATCCCTATACCCAAGCATTGATTGTGCAGGTCTGTGTTTAACAAGGTGTCGTTACTCAGTGGACCATGTATTTGGCTCAATAACATTACCTTAATTTTGAGCTCATTTGTTGCTTTTCCTGAGAAAATGTCTTTATTGTTGGCCTGAGGGCAGACAATTACACACTCATCCCTCACAAACCCTAACCTCAGCTTAAAGCATTTTCTGATTACATCACTGCCCTTTTGAGCCTCAAAAGAGCCTCATGATGCACGCAAGAGCATGCACTGGTCAGGACTGGAATCGAATCTCAGCAGTTTACATGATGATACATGCTGCACCATTTTGGAGTGGAAGGCGCTCCCATCACTCTATGCTTTAAGTGTCAGAAAACATACCATAAATGGGTGGCCTAAATTAGGATTAGCTATAAGTCATAGCTTTCTACTTTAACATGACACTGTTTATTGCACATGAATATTGCTGAAATTAATTATAATTTTTAAATTTTTTTATAGCTTAAATGTGAGATCTTTCTATAGATTTTAATGCATTTCCAGGTATTTTGCCATCTTGTTAACGTGATAAGCCTGCTGCACCCTAGAGGATTTTAAAATTGTACATGCTTTTAAGACGAGAGATAAACTGTGTAAACCACAGATGTAAGGACATTTTGCAACAATTATTTGTCTCACACTCTGATAAAGGACAGCGACATGTGTCACATGATCAAACGGGGAGCTCTAATGAAAAACAATACGAAGTGATACAAAGCAAGCGGCGGGAGATGCTTTTACATGTGCTGTTATTCACAGAGAAAATGAAACCAAAATAAATATGTGTGGTTCAAATTCAGTTTGTAAAGGCCACCTGAATGAAATTTTGCATAAACTCCATGTTCGCGTCTTCCATGCTATTTCTGCCGTTTTAGTAGAGTCAGGCAACCGAGTCTGGCACTGTCTGGCTGCTCTGATTGGTTGTTGTAAGATGATCACAAGCAACAATCGTAAAATTTCAACATGTTGGAAGCTTGCAATCAGACTGACACTGATCCCACTGATAAGGGGAGTGCCACGACAAATAGTTGCTTACGAGATGCATTCCTTGGCCCCCAAAATCATAGCAAGGCAAATTGGGCTTAACATCAGGCTAAGAATCCTGTTGTGTGCAGCCGGCCTTAGTGCGGTAGCTAACAGCAGTACAACAATTAAAATTTTCCAAAGGAAAAGAAATATATAGCAGAGGGTCACATACCTGCAGGTAATGACAGGTGCGAGTTTTGAGGTCGGTGTGCATCATGGGCTTGTCCAGATTTAGGGATGATTTCCTGTAGTGCTCTTTAGCCTCCCTCACTGTTAACGTGGACCACGAACTTCTCTTCATAAACTTGCCCTCAGGTGCCATAGCCATGCTCTCACAGGCTGAACACTTGACATCATTATTACTCTTGGAGGTTTTGAGTGAGTGGTCACCAAAGTGGTGGCTATGCATGTGGTCGGGATAGCATAGATGATGCTCCCCATGGTGCCGGGACATGACGCTGGCGGGCCGGTAAGTGCTGTCGCTGTCTAAGTTATCGTCAGAACTCCACCAGCCTCCTGAGCGGTGCCTTCGCTCTTTGCTCTTGCTCCTTTTGCTCCCATGTTTGGAAGGATGATGGCCATGATGGTGATAACTCCCTGCTCCTCCTCCACCGCCTATACTGTCTCCTCTTGTACCATTCATCTTGGATGATCCTTCGAGGGAGTGTGACTTTGTGAAGAGCTTTTGTACGGAATGAACAAGATGTCTGATTCGCCCAGGGCTCTCGCTGCGTTGCTCAGTGGTGCGCTGGTATTGTAACGTGTGGAAGCCATCACGATGTAGTGGCAGTTGTTTCTCAAACTGGTCAAGTAGGTTGGCGGGAAGTCGATTGCTCTTGGTGCTCGGGTGGTGGGAGGAAGCAGCAGCCACAGCAGGGGAAGTGGCCGAGGTCGTGATCACTGCACAGTCATCTCGCATCGCTGTGTCATAGAACTGAGAGCTGTAGTGCATTCGAGGGAAAGTGCTGCTGGAGATGTGTTCGCTTGGGGCAGGTGGAGCCATCAGGACGGGGGACAGCATGCAGTCGGAGTGAATGGAGCTCCGCGGAGAGTAGCGCTGGTGGAAGTCCATGGGGCAGCTCTCCGTGGGGCTGAGCAGGTAGGATGTGTGGCGGGACTCGGGGCCATGATGCGCATGGACCTCGTGGACATGAGGATCATAGTCCAAGCCGTGAGCTAAAGGGATCTGGTGCTGGGAGCGACTCCCCGATAAGCCCTTCATGTTCCGGCCCGGTGGGGAGCGTCTGCCTTCATGGAACTTTGGCGACAGGGACCAAGGGGAACACTTCTGATCTGTTTCAAAAGACAAGGGAAGAAAAAAAAAACAGACTGTAATTTGTGATCTTCCAAATGATATATTCTTAAATGTGATAATGTGATGTCCCCATGTAAGATTAAAGGGAGAAGTCATTATTACTGTATTGAAGTAATAGTGGTACTACAGAACAATCAATGTTCTGATATTCTTACAATGGTCTGACATCACCTAAAACTTATCCAAAGCAGATGCCGTTATTTACAGAAAACAGCAAGTCAATGTTGAATCACCCTGTAGTGTGTTTTCACACCTGAAGCCATCTCAAGTGTAAGGTGGCCCACTATTACCATTTGTCTTATCATTGGGTTGGTTATGATGAATGAGCAAATTTGCCATGGGTTCTTGCAGTTCCACTTGTAATCTTATATACTCTAAATGAAAACTAAATTGGTTATTCAATTATTGATATTTTTATGTGTTCCCACTGTTTTTATTTATTTATTTATTATTTATTCATACTTGGACACATGTACACAAAACACCTGTGTAACAAGAAAATGAGTCCATGAAAAAAGCATTGTTTACATCTCACAATACCTGCTACTGCCCTATAATTAATTACTTTAAGTTCTTTGCAGGAGGAAAACCCCCGTCTGGAGCACAGTAGGCATCTTACATAACAACTGGAATCTCACACACTTTTCAAAAGAGCCAGAAATAAAATGCACTGTTGTCATGGCAACCACTGCTGAAAATCCAGGAAATGTAATGAGATTTTCAAGGTTGTTTGGGGTGGATCCTATGTACCCCCAAAAGGCAACACAGAGTAGACTATGCACTGTGATACTGACACCAGAGGCAGCAAGTCTCCTGTGGTGAATAAAATGGAGCTAACGCAAGATAGAACACAATACATTGTAACATTATTTCAACTGTGTAGTACTTGCATTTAGCACAATTAGTAGCCTATTTCAGAAGACCAGAAAATAGACACACATTTGTGTACCTCTAGCAAGAGCATGTGATTAGCTCAGTTGTTTTAGTAATATTTCTGGACCAAGAGCATGCAACAGCTGTTATCAGTGCTGCCTATTCCCTGTCAGTTAGGCCTGCTGTGCGTCTTTGTCACCACAGGATCCTGAATACACTCTCCACTGTTGGGGTGATAAGCCCATAATCAGTCGTTTAGAAACTAATCTTTTCATTTTGATTGACTTTATAAGCTATCAAGTCTGGTGTGCATATTTATTGCTCTACAAATGAAATATGCATTTTGTGCTACAGAAACCAATCAAATATATCTTAACCTTCTATAGTACAATAATGGAAGTGATAAAATTAATGTCAACTTTGCTGCTTTCGGACAACTTCAAAATGTATATATTTTTTGTTCATACTCATCTCCTGATAAAGTCGCTTATTTGCTTTTTCTCTGGGCTGTGAATCTAATGTTTGAAGTGTCACACTTTGTGCCAACTTCACAAACACAATATTTACAGTGTCAACTGAACTATGCTGCCTCAAACAGACATACCAAAAGGTGCTAGCTGACCTTTATAGTAAAGATATCAGTAAAGATAGCAGTTTGATAACCATACAAGTTTAGTATGACAACATTAGTGCCCACGGTCCAGGGAGGCTTATGTCATCCAGTATTTGCACTACAGCATCTCTTTACATTGCGTAGTGGCTGGAGGACTAATAGTACGGGGGAGGTGAGGTGATACTGAGGCGGGGGAAGATTGAAACAGAGCTGGCGGTGTCATAGCCTGCAGTCTGTACCACCCATAAGGGGAGAGTGAGTTTCTCCACTCTATCTTGGACAATACACCCACTCTCTGCAGGACAAGCACCTTTAGTCAGACTCACCCGCTGGGGCTGTTTTAAGTGTTTCCCACTTCAACTGCTGCCATTTGGACCATGTTGACTGGGAAGCATCTCAACCCCAGTTTGGAAAAGTACACAATGTTTTAAACAGCAGTGAAATGCTGTACTCTGGACCTCGCCAATGTAGTTTAACCTGCAGTGATTAATCTTCTTAACATCAATGCCTTAGATTTATAGAAACCATTACATATAAAACCAAGTTAAAGACATACGTAGATGTTCAGAGACACAAAGTTTGCTATATTTGCCTTTTGCTGCCTGGACTTATAGGCCTACGTATCATCAAATGTTCTGTCATAGACAAATGCATTGTCTATTGCTAATTCTCATATAAAAAGTATAGAATATTTGATAGAAAATTGCATTCCGGCCAGCTGTGATTTCTTAATCATATAACTTAGCAATGGAAGACTGCAATACCATTATTATTACAGTAACAATGGAAGGTACACTATGTAATTTTTCAATCTTTGCCTGGAATCTTCTTTATATCCTGACCTGTAATGTCACCTGTAGCAGGTCAGATCTGTGAAGAGGCGTCATATCCTTTACTTTTGGAGAAAAACATGTGAGAGACTCTCCAGCGGAAAGCTTACATAGTGCATCTTTAATTTATTTGTCAAAATGATCTAACAACTTTTTCATATTCTGAGGAAAAAGTGAAAATATACTGAACAGACAGGTTTTGTTTGATATGAATGAATGTTACCAAAATGCTAATGCCTGATCATGCTCACTCTGCAAGTCCATGAAACATTAATAAGAGCCCCCCACACATACACCCATCCAGATCACAGCTTACACAACAGCTTCAGTGCATGATCAACAGGCTATTTCCGCCCTTAACTGTGCCCTTGTCAGCACCTCCCCAGATGTTACACACTGCCAGCCGAGAGATTAGGATTGGCGCATTTGATAAGAACGAGAGTAGAGAGGGGAAGGGAAAGCCTTGCAGAAACCATGAAGCTACTGGCTGCTACTGCGGCTCTATCCTAGAGTCAGTGGCTGGCCAGCTTTTTCCCAAGACGGTTGTGTAACTTATAAATGAGGCATCCTCCTCCACACTACTGAATGCCACAAGGAAGACAAGAGCAACAGGAAGCCAAACTGTAGAGCTCCTGAAATCTTTTGTTAAATGATTTAGTGATTCATGTGTGAATTTGCTGAGTTCCTTTGATGACCTAAGCAACTTTTTTTGTAGAGAGTAAGTTTCAAATCCAGGCGGCACCAATTAAAACCAGTAAGTTCACAACACAACAATATGCACAGTCTTGCAACTGCTTACGTGGCTTAAAGGGATGATCCAATATGGTTGACACATAGCAAAATAGGATTTTTTTTTTTTCAGTGATTTTGGTTAGCTCGGACCCATCTGCAGATCCTGAAGATTTTGCATACCATGCAAGTTGTGGGTTGATGGGAGAACCCGGAGTGCCCAGAGGAAACCCACCCAGAAATTGGGAAAAAAATGCAAGGAAACTCAGAAAACTCGGAACCTTCATATTGTGAAGTAAGAGTGCTAGCCACTCTGGGTTTGCTTGAGTTTGCAGCAAAAATTACTTTGGATTGTGTGTCTGAAGCCTCTGCTTGCTATGTTTCATAGTAAAAGCATTTTGAGGTGAAATGGCAAACACACAAAAGCACTTACTGCTTTAGACGGTTTACACTGACTGCACAATGGTTACAATGGACATATGCAAAATTAGAATAACAAGTAAAGTCTAATACTTATTATTCCAAAAAAAACCTGCAAATAGGGCTACTAAAGTATACAAAATTGCAGTGTCATTTTTCAAAAATTTTACAAGTAATTCAACATTTACTTGTATATTTTAGCGCATTTCTGATATATTGCTATTGTCAAGGGGATATTCTAAAAATATATTGATATACATTTTTAAAAATATCACCTACTCCAATGAAGGGTCTGCATTTTATGATTGAACACAAGTTTTGTTAAAAATAAAGTATACTATTGAAGATCTGCAAGGAAGAGTCCACATGATATTTGGTTGGATGTAGCTGCAGTAGATGCTTGCTTCACCTTTGATGATTTCCACCCACTGCCGCCCACAGCCGCTGCTCCTCTCTGCAGCAGGCAGACACTGCAGTGATGCCATACTCTTTGGACATGGCCCTGGTCTGTTTCAGCGGAAGAAAGAGCCAAATAAGGAATTTGTTGAGACCTACCCACTGAGCAGCAGCCTCCCACACCACAAAATCAGCTCAGAGGAAGCTATGAGACTCTTTGGGCTCCAGCATGTTTGCATTCGCATGTATTTGAAACTCAAATTATATATACTTTATTTTTGTACAGGCTTTTTTTTTTTTTGCTTTCCAAAGTTAAAACATTTCTTTCTGGCAAGTTATGAGAACTACAGTCTGACAATAACTTAACATTTTTTGGTTCTCATTCATTTAATCAATTTCCTTGGTGATCTTGAAGATTTATCTGTCTGATTACCTTTTGTTTTGAGATTGGAATGGACAGTGTAGTTTAAGTGTCTTACCTCTAGAGACAAATGTGCTCAGGTTTGAACCAACTTCTGCCTGGTTTGTAGGTGAACACTGCACCATGGTCCATGTTTGACATTTACATTAATGCCGCAAATCATTCCCTGCTGCTGGCTAACAATATGATATGGAAATAAGAAAAACAGGTGTAGGAGGCTTGAGGCTGGCATCTTGACTCGCCTCATTCAAGCCTGTATAAATGTTGACACATCTCCATGGAAACTGCTTGTGCACCATGTTTAGTCATTGCATAATTCTCACTTTTACAGTTTGTGTTAGCTTACAATATAAAACAAGATGTTAAAGCTTCTGTTCGTGTCAATATAATGGCATATCATAATCAGCCTGTACAAGTGTAGCCTACAGTTTCCTTGCTTGTTATTAAATGCTTGAAAAATATTTAAACTTCTATGTAGTTCTAATATATACTGTAGTACCAGCCACCTTTGCTAGACTGTTCCACTCTTTCCAAATACCACCACTTGAGAAGCAATATAGGATTTGAGATGTGTGTGTGTACATTGACTTTGCAGGCCAAAAATATGCTTCAAAGTGAAAGTAAAGGTCAATCCCAAAGCAAACTTTTGTGGAGATTTGAACGTACATCTTACCCACTGCTTTTCTCAAAACAGGAATAACTATAAGACATCTTTAAACTTACTCATTCCTATTTATTACTTACTATGAGCAATGGGTTTATCAAATGTGCGTAACTGTATGGTGAGATTATCAAGCTTTAAATGCACCCTTCTTTCATCTTAGTATTATTCATAAATACAAACAATATCCAGCCAGCGCCACATTACCGTTAAGGTGTGTTTTATTAATATAGTGTGTTTTCTTAATGGAATAGTGCAACAGTAGCCCCCAGCAATGCAGCAGAATTACGCTATAATAATTTTCAGATCATGGGAAAAACAGGCATGGTCTCTTGCATACCTAGCAGCAGTTATGTACTATACTTAAATTTGTGCATTTTAAATATCTACAGTATACATACTACTCTTGCATTGTTTTATCCCAGTAGTAGGCAAATAACATGCTTCTAAAATGTATCCTTATAGCTCATTGACTGTATATATAAATGGACATAGCTAACCTGCTAGCCCCTGCATTCTAAATAGGAAGTGATCATGGGCGCGCTTCCAGCTCCATTGACTCTGTTTCCAATTCACTCTACATTAGAAAACTATAGCCCCTCTCTCTGTAACTGCTGATGTCAGGCTCGTCATTTAGGTCTTAAAATGTTCGTATTAACCTGCTCTACATGGTCCTGGTATTTTTATTTCTCTATTGTGTCCATAAATCAAGATATGAACATTAATAACATAAAAATCCACTGCCATCTTTCCCCGATTTCGCTCCCACTAGTGTTAACAACAGGTTTGATTGACAGCATTGCTAAGTGCTCAACAGTCACCACTTCCAAATCATCAGTGCAGGGAGGAAGGGAGGCTACAATAGCTTTGCTCCAGATTGGCTCTTTGGTTACTATGTGTCATGATCCCTGTCAGTCCTTGCCTCGTGTGTTGCTCCTTTCCCCCCCTCACCTGCCTGATTCTGGAGCTGGGCGGGGTTCCTGGCTCCTCCCGCGTGCACCTGGAAATCATCACCATTATCATCACACCTGCGGTGGATAAGAGGAGCCGGGACCAGACACTCGAGGCCAGATCGTCGCGTGTTCTACACCCTGCTCCTGGGACCAGCTCTGCACCCTCGCCTCGGACCCTGCCTCTGACCCTGCCTCCCTGCACCGGTACTGTACTCCTCGTCTTTCGTCTCACCCTGGACCCTGGCCCGCACCCCGCTCCCTGCTCCTCGTCGGATCAACCGTCATTGCTTTCTTGTTCTTTTCACTACTTGTAAATAAACACTGTAAACACTTCCCTGAGTTCTGCATCTCTTGGTCCCTGCCCGAACGCTATGAGACTATGATGCTCAGAGCCCCTTTAGCTGCTATCCTCAATGAGCTTCAGTTGGCTGGAGCCGACCCCTATGGAGTCAAACCCTATGGGTGACATCAAACTCCCTTAGTCAACTTCTTTATACAGTCTATGATATAGCTATAAACTTCCGTAAAAGGTAGACTATGTAACCTTTCTGGTGGATGATCTGCTACCTGCTTGTCTCCATTGTTTTGCCTGGAATTTTCAGTATGGCATTAAATGTATCTATCTCCATATAGACAAGTAGATGACAGTGCAGACACAGTAAGAATGCATTGTTTTCTAGGTATTTTTTAGCAAAAAAAAAACAAAACACAGAACACATTGCTATTGTGGAGCATTTCAGGCAAAGCTATAGTGTCTCCAAGGAGAAAAGCAAGTGGTGGACAAATGACAGTGCACCTTTAATAGAATTATGATTTTCAGCTCACAAATCACAATGGCTGCTATTACCATGTTATAACATTCCCTCATCACAAACAAGCCTGAAGAGGTTTTAGATGTCATCCACGCATGTCTCAGTGAATTAGCAATCTATACGAACTGTCCTTATGGTTAACTGTGAGTCTATCCAATGCTGAGCCTACAAGCCTAACCTCACTTATGTTCCCTCATGACAATTCTCTATTAATATATAAAAACATGATACAAAACTGTACACAACACCAACCTGTGGAGTAGTTTCATTAGGCTGATTGTGTTGTGATTGCACTCTAAAGGAGGGGTGACTGCAGAACAAAGGGAGGTGAGACAAAAACAAAAGTGAAACAGGTAACATAATGCTTTAAATACAATATGTGTTAGTAATTAATACCCCATTGAAGTAAAAAAAAAAAACTCTATTTAAGGTAACTGATAAATACCAAAATAAAATATTCTCTACTAGGTCTTGCTTTATATCTCTAAGCAAACATACTCACATATTAAAAAGTAGCATGCATTTCCATCGCAATATTGAGTTTGCTGAGTATGTCTAAGAATAGCCAGCTTACATTTAATGACATTTTAGCTGTTCTTCTAGTAACACTTAGCCTATCAGTGCAGACAGAGATGAATGATGGTTTGCTCTTGCTTGGCTGCCAACATGTTCAAGGGAGTCGTCTTTGCACATGTGGGAAATGAGAGGTGCACCACTTTCTTAATTAGGCTGTTTTGTCATGTAGCGCTCCGTCTGTCTGCCTGAACTGGAGCTGACAGGGAGAGACATGAAGGCAGGTGACACACAGGAGTTCTGCTATAGCCTGCATCAGATTGTTCCAGTGTGGTATGTCGGGCTTTAATAATGCCAAACCAAATGTGAAGGCCATGAAATATGGAGGACAGGCGAGTGCTGGAGATGGATGGAACTATCACACCAGTAGAAATGGATGGCAGCTATTGGCAACAGTGACATTCAGGGGAGTGTTTTGACTTCATATATAGATTGGTAAATTGTGTTCATTTTAAACATCTCAAATCAATGGCTGTTGAGATTCTTTGATAGGTTTATGGTTAATTTGCTGTTACTACAAATATCATATATTCTCTCAGTATTAATAATAGGATTTATATATTTTTTGTTGTTATTGTTTTCCAATCCAACCAGTATGTATAGTAGTAGTATTAGTAGTATAGTAAATAGTGGAGCTGCTCAAGGCCTCAATCTCAAGGAAAAATACTACTAGTTTATGGTGCTCTCTTGATCCTTGATTCCTTTCTAAACATAAAATACGCCATTCTAACATGAAAGCAACCAAAACCTAAGGTGAATGATCGTTAATCCCATAGGTATATAGTCTTCCTAATGTAAGCGCAGCACCACCTGGGTTTTAAGCCTTTTAGATGAAACTGGATTACTGGGGTTACTATAATGCCTTAGTACCTCTGGCTCTGTCGCTTAATTTTTCTATCCATTTTATCTACATATTCTTCTGCTGTTTTTGTGGAATTTGCTTCTCTTTTTAGGGGCATAGTGACATCTGTGCTAATATTGGTATGGCGATATAGGGGGTGTTTTCATATATTGGTAGGCCTGTTGCTTGCAAATTTCCTGAGCCAATATTTTTTCTACATATTTTTTATTTTTATGTGAGTTCATTCATTTCTGCTTCCTTATACAGTAGTGCCATTTTAGAGCAGTTAAGCATTCAAAAGGTATAAAATTTGGTTCTGAATCGTTAAATTGGACTTAATCGACTTTTTAGAGCTTTTGATGATATAGTTGTTTTCCCTTCTCATTGACCCTCTCAAAGTTGTTTTTAGTGTGATTCACGCATGTTTGAGTAATCTTTATGTTCTTATTCAACACATCATTGCTTTGATCAGCCATCGTTTTCACTGCCCCCGGTACACGCCCACTGCTTTGTACTTATTTCGTTCTCCATTTTCTTAATCAGTAATATGTATGAGATTCAGCAGCACTACGTAGCCATTTTTGCAGAAATGAAAAAAATGTTTTAAAAATCCACTACTCGCTAGTGTGATGTGCAGCTATCCATCGTAGGTGGCAACAATTTGGTGGCTCTTTGTTGTGATGACGTTTGACTTGTTTCTTTTATTAGATCAGTATTGCGATGTAAAAAGTCCAAATTATAACATAATGATGATTTATGTCATAGATTATAACTATATAGCAGACTTAAGCACAATACGTCTTCTTTAATCCTATGGCTACTCTTTATCAATGTGAAACCCATGGATGGAGCAATGAAGCTGAAGAGGTGGCTGTAAGATAAGATAAGATAAGATATGCCTTTATTAGTCCCACAGTGGGGAAATTCCAGCATTGCACCGCACACATAGAACAGTAAGTTTACTTTATCATCATCATGACAAATACAACAAATGATACAGCTGTGAAAATATAATTGTACATTTAAGGGAAAAGTTAATTTGCTTATTTTGCTTCAAACCTTGCCAAGAATGTTAAAATACTGATATTGATGCCAGTTAATATGTTATCAACCATAACAGCAAATGACAGATATTGATATAGAAAAAAAATTCAGACCATCCCTACTTCTCTTGGAATTATTGGAATGTTTGAGGCTTCCATGTGAACTGTGGTGGATCATCATCTTCAAATATATGTTCATGCTGGGACTTGCTGTGGTAAGCTTTTTCCCCACACTGCTGCCTAAACACTACTAACTCTTGCACCTCCATGTGAGTAACACCAGTCTTATGATGTCCAATACAGCTGATTGTGTTTGAACTTCCTCTCTATGTAAAGGACATGAGAACAAAGCAGAGAACTTTTTACATTCATGGCGGGTGTTTCAGAGATGCCCAGACCAGGTCACAGCAGTTGTCTCACGCTTAACAATATGGCACATGAATGTCTGTTTCTGTGGCAACCGCATGTCTAACACCACCAGGATAAAAGGCTGCTTCATGAAATCCACTGAAGGATTTACATGACAAATTAAGCTCTTTTATTAGAGGAGAGAAACCAAGATTGGTTATAGAGCCACACTCAAGTCACTAAATATCTATATGGTCCTCGGAAACGGGTGATAGATGAAAGAAGTAGTGTTAGCAGCAGAACTACTGCATGTGGGAGGAGAGTAACGATTCACCAGTAAAAATATCTTTCATTTTAACAGTTACAAAGCCAATACAATGCATTTCTTCATACTTGATCATGTGAGAATTCTCAATATAAAAGCCCTAGTTATAAATAATTGGACTGTTTGTTATCATCGGCATCATTCTTACTGTTGTTAAGTAGTAAGTAGGGCTGCAACAATGAATTATATTTTGACAGTTGCAATTGTTATCTGGACTATGCAGACTCAAACACATATGAACAGACTTTTTTTTATAACAAAGACAGTGGCTATATTTGTCTTAATGTACAATGGAATAATCATTAGTTGCAGCCCTAGTAGGAAGTATGTTGTATTTTGTCAGACCACCCCTGGATGAATGAGGGATCTTGGTCCCATTCTTACCTCTATATGCTGCAGCTGGGAAAAGACCAAATGTTATTATTTAAGGAACTGAACACTTCACTTACTTTTATTTCTACTGGGAGGGGAATGCTATTGCTTTAGAGTTGTACAAAAGCACTCTGGTTACTAAATCAAACATAACCATTTTATTATTGACCCGATCACTTCTACGTCACTTGAAAGAAACATCAAACAAGTTGACAAATACTAAACGGCACATAACTGGAAATTCTGTGTGGGTTGTGGTTATACATCTAGAAGTAGCTGCCATCTGATTTTGAGCGGGAATATTATAAAGCATTGTAAAAAATTGGAATAGATGGCTATGAATCATAATCACTATCTGGATTATGCAGACTCCAAAACATGTGCCAGGAGACATTTTACAACAAAGACAGCAATATGATTATATCAAAATACACAAAGACAAACATTTCATTTTTACCAAACACACATTAAAAAAAAGAAAAATAAAGTCTTTATCCAGAAGCCTTCAGTCTTTCAGTTATTTTAGAACTATCTTTTGTACACTTTGTTGACTTATCAAAAAAAAAGACTGATAACATTTGAATACTAACATGTTATATGTAGCCGTACATAAGGCTGTGTTCACACACTGGTTTGGTATTGGCCCTGTTGTAGTCCTGGTTTGATTATTGCCTTGAAGGCTTGTCAGGACAATTTCTAGATCAACTTATTCAATGTATAAAACTGGAACAATATATTTTCATGCTCAGTATTTATCGTGTGTATAATAATGGTTGAGATTTTTGTCATTTTTGTTGTAATACAACAAGATTTGAGATGTAGAGAGTTAAGAGGTAACTTCTATGGTGAAGTATTGCTTCATTCTTCATTTATTTGTTGCTGCTCATGTCTTTCAATGATACTGTCTTTTTAAGCATTTGTTCACTGGGATTATCCTGCTTTAAGGTTATTGTGTCACTGGCACAAAGTAGTTTCAATATAATCGTTTATCACAGTGTTTCTCTGTAATAATATATCATGCTTCAAATTGTCCAGATTTAATTCTTAGTCTTAGTTCAGTCCCACTGTTGATGTGCAAGTGTGAATGCAGCCTTAGTTTTCAAATAATGAGCTATTTTGATAGTGCGCGATGCCCCCTCAGCGCCCCCTGTGCCTCTGTAGAAGCAATGTGGCGCGGTCCATCTGTCACTCACCGCACTTCCCACTGTCAGAGCTTCAGCTGAGGCCAAACTATAACCACCAGGTCCCTGCGTTCATTACTGCCACTGCTCTGGACTCTCTGCCACACTCACACCAGTCATCTTTGTCCTACAGACTGACACGAGAGGTGACAGTGACAACGTAGAAAGGCCAAAGAGCACTACAAGAAAGGCCCATCTGCTCCTAAACACACATAGGTATCAATGACAGCTTCACTAGGCTCTCCAACACTGTAAAATCCCTGAGGACGCAGACACTCTTAAAGGTTACAAAGACTTCAACAGGAGAGTGTCTGCTGGTACTGAGCAATAACAGAAGAGAAAGTAACAATGGGTTATCGCTGTAGCTTTGTGGAGAGTGTTTGTTTTGAATAATCACCATGGGAACTGTAAGCGTAATTAATATAATTATAATTTTGTGTGTGATGCTAATTGCCATTAGGTACACTCCCAGTCAGAAGTTTGGACACACTCTCATTCACTCTTTTTTTTCTTCTTTAGGTTTATTACTTTCAGTGTTTTAGATACACACGGGAGACATCAAATATAATATATAACATAACAAAGAAAAAATGAACTGAGCCAAAAAAATGTGTATATTTTATATTCAAATTACAAGCCAAGGTCAAGAAAAGCCAGCTGTCAAAAGCAATGATCAAAGCAAAGGGCGGCTAATTAACATTGTGAGTTTTTTGTTTGCTACATTCCATATGTGTTTATGATGTCTTCAGTAAGAATCTACAATGTAAATAGTAATAAAAATAAAGAAGCAACACAAATGGAATGATATGTCCAAACCTTTGACTGGTTGTGTACAGTTGAAACCAGAAGTTAACATACATTATATAAAAAGTTCTTGTTTTATTGTAGCACTCTGAGATTCTATAGAATGAAGAGTACATTCTAAATAAAATGTATTATTATTATTATTATTATTATTTTATTTGAATTTAATTAATTAATGTATTTATTTATTATTATTATTATTATTATTATTATTATTATTATTATTATTATTATTATTATTATTATTATTAAAAAGACCCATACACTTTTTTTTTTTTTTTTCTCACTCTGACATGAAATCAGACAGAACTTTTCCTATTTAAGGTCAATTAGGATTACCAGAATTATTTCTACTTGCTGAATGCCAGAATAATGAGAATTTTTTAGACAATTTTTCATTATTTTTGTCAAAAATGATCAGTTTACATAAGATTTCTATGCATTTAAACCCAGATGACAATGCCATGTCTTTGAAAGCTTCGGATACCTTTCTTGGCAACATCTGAGATAATTAGAGACACACCTGTGGATGTATTTGAGGGCACACATGAAACACACTGCTTCTTTGTGTAACATCATGGGAAAGTCAGAAGAAATGAGCAGAGAAAGATATAAATAAGAAAATTGTGGACTTGCACAAGTCTGGTTCATCCTGAGGTGCAATTTCCAGATGCCTGAAGGTGTCATGTTCATCTGTTCAAACTATTATACATAAGTAAACACCATTGGAATGTCTACACATCATACCGCTCAGAAAGGAGACAGGTTTTGTATCCCAGAGATGAACATGCTTTGGTCTGAAATGTGCATATCAACCCAAGAACAAGAGCAAAAGATCTTCTAAAGATACTGTCTGAAGCTGGTAAGAGTGTGTCATTATCTACAGTGAAATGAGTACTGTACCAACATGAGCTGAAAGGTCCCTCTGCCAGGAAGAAGCCATTAATCAAAAAAAAAAAAAAAAAAGAAAAATTACAATTACAGTTTGCAAATGCACACAGGGACAGAGACCTTCATTTTTGGAGACAGTCCTATGGTCTTGAACAGTTTGGCCATGATGAGCATTGTTACGTTTGGAGGAAAAAGGGGGAAGCTTGCAAGACAACACCATCCGAACTGTGAAATATGGGGGTGGTAGTATTATGTTGTGGGGTTCTCAAAATAGATGGCATCATGAGGAAAGAGCATTATGTGGAAATGCTGAAGCAACATCTCAAGACATCAACCAGGAAGTTAAAGCTTGGGCAGAAATGTGTCTTCCAAATGGACAATGACCTGAAGCATACTGCCAAATGGGTTACAAAGTGGCTTAAGGATAACAAAGTCAATGTTATGGAGTATGGAGTGGCCATCACAAAGCCCTGATCTCAGTCTTATGGAAAAATTATGGTCAGAGCTGAAAAGGCATGTGCGGCCTACAAACTTGGCTCAGTTACACCAGTTCTGTCCGGATGAATGGGTCAAACTTCCTGCTAACTCTTGTGAAAAGCTTGTAGAAGGATATTCAAAATGTTTGACCCAAATCGTACAGTTTAAAGGCAATGGTACTAAATGTATTTAAACTTCTGACTTTGAAGAAAGTAAAAAATCCTTCTCTCATTATTCTGACCATTCGCAAATAGAAATATTTTTGGTAATCCTAACTTACCTAAAACAAGAAAAGTTTAGTCCGACTTAATGTCAGCCAGTGAGAAAAAAAAGTGTATGTGTCTTTCTATATAGTTCAATTCAATTAATTTTTGTAAAGCTCAAATTCACAACAGCAGTTGCCTCTTAGGGCTGAACGTGAGAATTGATTTAATAGAAACAGACAAGCAAATTAATCAATAGAAAACAAGCAAATGGATAACTGTCCCAGAACATCCCTGTCCTTAGACCTTCTATCTCGGCAAGGAAAAACTCCAAAAAAAAAAAACAACAAACAGTGGAACCACAGTGAAGGAGAGATACACTTCCATGGACGGGCAGTTGCAGATTTGTCTAGGACTAGTGTGCATCCATTTGCAGATAGAGTTCAAGACTGTAGGGCCAGAACACCCTCAACTAAGGGACAATGGGGGGCTTATCTTCTGTAGTGTGTGGGCCATCCTAGCCAGACATTGGGTCACCCAGCCAGGTGTGGGAAGGGAGGGTCCGGGTCTGGGAAACAGTATCAGGGCACAGGAGGGGATCTAGGGTCCAGCCATCAGTGGGGAGTCAGCGGCCAGGTCTGAAACAGTTGCACTCTCCACGTGCAACTGTTTGTATGTAAACTTCTGGTTTCAACTGTATAAGTGCTCATTAAACTGTAGTGTAGAAATGTTAAAAGTGAAATGATTAGTGTGATTGAAATGAAACTTGCTGTTCACATCAAGCCAAGTATCCCAGTGTTTTTTTGGAAAAGAAACTCTGATTTCAGTCTTAATTGCTCTGAAACTACTTGAACTCTCTGCACAGTGACATAATGACATAAATTTGTCATTTTGTTTCAGTTCATGCCCGTCCTTTTGACCTTTGTCATTGCTACACAGTGACAGTGTCATGACTTACATTTTCTACTTTTTTTTTTTTTTTTTTTTTTTAGCTTTTCATCTGAACAAATGTTACCAGGGAAACTGTCAGTTGGTAGTTAATTTTACAGTGCAAGTTACTGTTTTTATTTTTAAGTTTGGCTTAAACTTTCTTCAAAGCTTCTTATTTTCATTTATTATTACACGCTACTGGAACCATCAGTGATGAACCAATTAAAACCAGTATGTAATCTGGTTAAATATAATCAAAATAAAACTTGCTAATGTGCGTTTTATTATTTAGAATTATTTTTAATTTGTCACTAATTACCGCACCTAAAAACATGGCTAACTTCCAACGCTGTTATTGTTTCTTAAATCTACTGAGACTTGGATGCTGACAATAAAATCTCCTCTGCACATAATTAAAACCCAATTTGTATTTAATGAGGGTTAATGAGGCTATAGAAGGATACGAATTATGCAAGCTGCACACTCCTCAGTCCTCATCTTCCCTGTTTATAAGTGAATTCAGTTGACTTTACACCTGTGACTAACATACAGGATATAAAACAGGAATAGCCCCTCCGTGACTCCTTATTCTAACTGCACCTGGACATAGTAGTGTCTAGCTCTCAATATAAAAGCCCTAGTTATAAACACTGTTAATATGCTAAAGTGAATGAGTCATAGCCTTACAGTGCAGTGCAGCCATTTAGTTCCCACACAAAACATCTGGAGTGACTTTTGAATGTATCCCAATGATGACTAATGTTCTGTATCCTGGCCATAAAAATCATTGTTTATGTTTGGTGTGAGGAGATGGTAGTCAGCATAAATATACTGTTATGCATTTTAAAACACATGAGACTTCTATCTGAAAATGGTTATGATAATACGATTTTGAAGGTAGTATTTTTGGCACAGTGTGGATAAAAATTCCTCAAATCTCACTTTTGTCATTTATCACTTTTAACACTAATAGATATTTCTGTATTTTTAGCTCACTGTCTGTCTTATAGGTCATAGCTAGCACACTCCACTAATCATGAAATATAAAACTAATGATGAAATATGTGAGTGAAAAATAGGAATTTGGGTTGACATCCATTATTGAGACACAAAAGATTTACTAAACTGTCTTAGTGTAAGCACTGAATACACACAGACATTGTAAAAGGCCATGGGGATTCAAGTGTTTAACAGCTCTCTTGCAGTAAAATGTTTTTATTGGATGACCTGGCAGGCTTTTTTTTGGGATCATATAACTTTACAACATTTTGTTAACAATATTCACACAAAGTCTATTTTACAAGATTTCATATTCAAATCCACTCTCACATGGGTGCAACAGTCAACACTCTGTATCAATCATTCTGTATTTTTGTGTTTATCTAAAAAGGTCTGCACATTACAATTTATAGATTATCACTGAGAAGCTCCATTATCTTGCAAGAATAATCCAACTACACCATGTAAAATAATTAATTCAGTTAAACACTTCACAATGTCGCGATGTGATTCAGACCCTCTCAAAGTCTCTAATATTTTAACTAATATATCAGTGTTTCTTGTTTTTTATGGCTGACTCTTAAGAACACCCCAGAGGCTATAGTCTTGATTTTCACATTAATGCATGTTTTAAGATCTGATGACTTCCACGCTCCACGCTGATAAAATATGTTTTGACATAAATATCTGACAACTGCCGTAATCTCCTCCTCAGGTGCCGTGGCATTTTCTTGTCCAATTACGACTGAAAAGTGTTCCATTTTGCCGCGTGCTGACCTCAGCCAACCTTGTGAGATGTTGTATAATGAATAACAAGCCTATAATGTAAGTGGATTTAATTTGTTGTTTTCAGATTCAGAGCGAAGCAAAATGGCACACAAACTGTAACCCCGCTGTGCTCACTGCAGACTAATGCTGACAATTAGGGATGTCAAGATTATTCAGTCAACCAATAACCATGATAATTCAGGTCACAATATAATCTTAAATGTATTGTAAATTATGTAAGAAGCATAACTTCAGTCTAGACTCCAAAAATGTAGGTTTATGCTGCATTAACACAAGTTTATAAGACAGAAAGTTTCATTTCAAGCTGGCCACGTAACAGAATGGTCATTTATTATGCTCAATAATCTGTCACTAATCAAGACTAATCATTAAATTGTGATGTTTCTTCTCACAAAATCGTAACACTAAAATGTGATATTGTGACATACCCAGTCACAACAAACATTTTAAAGTCAATTTTGATACCAAGAAAAAATTCTGGATACCCGATACTAATTTAGATACAATTTCTTTCCTGTTTATGTGATTTTCTTTTCAGTTTTGTGCAAATAAGCATTTACGTCAAATACTAGTTGTAGTATCAGTTGATATCTGGATATCGTCCCACAGTCCTGTTCGTATATGCTGTAAAATACAGACCAATATATTGTTTATAGTCCTTTATTTTAAGCTCTGTATTTGAAATATTAATGGCATCCTTATACCTTCTGGAAGAGTACATTTTGTTTGCATCTACTAAGGAAACACTTGTCTATTGCAAACACTGAACAAAAAGTCTGATGTGTCACTGTGCAACACTTGAGAGCAGATCGACTATGCTATGGTGGCCTACCCTTTTACATATGTATGGATGTTAGTACTAGTGACATGTCAGACAGTTTGTGAGAGCTTCCAGGAACAAGTTAGAGCTGTACCACTTTACCTCCTGCTTTTTTGACTAGACTTTAACACGTTTTCCTACTATAAAATCCTTATCCCAGCCCTCCATCTTCATTTTAAACTCTTGGCCCCAGAATACTTTGATATCACATGAAGCTATTACTAAAATAAACAACAAGCCTCTATGCATTATTGATACCCCGTGACTCTTGCGGTGGCAGTGAAAATGGCGCGTCCAAATAGGGCCTGTACCAAGGGTTTGTTTAGGGTTTAGTGCAGGTGTGTGTGTTGTCCATATTGATTTTACCGCAGGGGAAGTGATTTATCAGAATTACTGAAGGCCGCTGGACACCGCGTGCATAACTAAACAGGCAGTGCGGCTCTCATTTAATTAGGTGGGCACTCGGTGTGTCTTTAGGACTGCAGATGTATTAGAGACTCATTCATAAATGTATTAGCCAGTGATTTCTCTGCTGTCCTGCCCAGCCGTCCCCTTCACCGCCAAGCCACTCTCACTCCAGGGACAAGTGGGTTTGCTCTCGATGGTTCTCCACAAAAGTACCTGGCAGTGCATAGAAGCTAGTAATACAACACATTTGACATGCCTGTGAATAATTATTCATTTAATAAAAGTTTGATTTCTAAATCAGATTGCTAGAAGGATTTCCATTTTAATCTTGTGAGCTGTGGGAGCTAGAGACATAAGATTCGGTAGTCTGTGGACATTAGATGGTTAATTGACATGTTCAACTATAAATTGAATAGACCTACACAAAAACAACGGAATATCCTTTAACCTTTCAGCACAGAAAATGCCCTTACAAGGTTAAGTTGTATAGGTACATGCCCTGATTCCAAATATGGACAATAAACCAATCAATTAAGGGTTAGATTATTTCAAAATAATTAATGTGATAATTGAGCAATGTTCTCATTTATGAGAAAAAAGTAGGTAAAGTATCAAAAATTGTACTAAATGATTTATTGCAGTAAAAATAAATATTTTACACTCAAATATTAATCGTGGGGCTGAACAATTTCTGACAAGCAATGTGATTTTGATTAGGTTTGCAATGTATGTTTTAATAATAGGATTCTGTTCACATTTTAAACACTGAAATATTAACTGACAAATGAAAACATTTAAACAAAATTTAACCAAGATCCTGCCTAAATATTTAAAAAAAAACCAGTAGCACTATTAGTGTTGTCACAATACAAAAATTCTCTATTTTGATACTAAGAAATTTACTGAACATACGATACCGATTATGATACCATAATAAAGATTAAAAATGCTCCTTTTTAGTAATAGAATGCAATTTTCATATGCATTCTATTATATATACTAAGTAATACTTTCTTTATCTTAGCATGAGGTCTTATATTCGTTATGATAAACAAAAGTCAAAATCATTCAAAACTTCAGGAAGGCTCAAATTTTGTCCTATTAATATGATTTTTTGTAGTATGAATACTTGCTGAAATTAGTACCTACTTTCGATATTAGTTTTAGTATTTGTCTAGTGTCTGATTTTTTATACTTTTGACAATTCAAGCACGGTATAAATATGCATGATATAATAAATGTTTAAACTGAAAACTCCTCAGAAACTGTCCTGTTAGGAAAGTGTCTGAAAATAGCATAGCTTTCACAGAGCACTACAGGAGCACACTCACACTTTCCGTAAATGGCACCATCTTGAACCAAGGCCAAGTTTATTTTCTCTGGTGTCCTTTTAATTAAGCTGCAATGCCGCCTTGGACAATGTACAGTGCGGATTGGTGAAATTTAGCCCAGTTCACAGACGATGAGTCACAAAGGCGTACTTACGAAACAATGAAATGGTACAAGCCAATGTAGTTTAAATACTGGCCACATTGTATTATTACATTAAAAACTTAACTGAAGGAGGAGAATAATGGTGCGTTCACAACAGGGCGTCAAGGGCGTCGAGTTTACATGTTTATGACATGCTGCATTCACACACCGGACACTCTATTCACATGTCCAAAGCGTCAGATGCCAAAATTGATAAAGCTGAACTTTCTGAGACTATGCTGCAAGGTCACTATCCAGAAAAAGTAGAAAGACATCAGTTACAAATTAGTGGCAACTTAAATATGCTAGGCGCACCGATTAGCATAAAGGCTAGTCACGGACCCAGACGTGCCGTCGCCAAGGGCAATCGTCACCGATCACCTCAGCTGATGGGTTTTATGTTATAAATACACTAAAGCCACTCTCATAACTTGGTCTGCATCATTCACAAAGAGACAGGGAAAACAAAACATCCAAAGGCACTCACAGACCGCAAGGGACGCCCTGGACGCACATCAAGAAGATCTGTGGAGTAGTGACCCTGATGTACTGACTTGAATGCCACATATAATGCCATACTGTGGAGCATTTCAGGCAAAACAATAACATCTCCATAGAAACCAGCAGATGGCAAAGCCCCTCTCCTACAAAAGTTACATAAGATACCTTTATATAACATAGTGAAGTTGAATTCTGGGTTAAGTCCAAGTTAAGTCAAAATTTTGATTGTGGTGTGTGCAAGTGTGACTGCAGACGTGTTGTGTCTCGATACTAACATTTCAAACTGTATTTCAGTTCTATGAAAGAGACTCAGTACTCAATACTGATACCACGACGATAATAAAAAACACTCTTTCTTTACTATAGAATGTAATTTTCAACATTAAATCATCTGCGCAATCCCTTAGTCCACAGTGGTCCATAGTAGTATACATCATACTACTATGTGTTCTTATACTTGTTCTGATACAGCTCAAGATCGTTCTAAAGCTATTCAGGGAACGTTCATTTCTGTCCTGTAAATGTGACTTTTTTACTACCAATACATGTTCAAATGAGTATCTAGTTTTGATAATAGTTTTAGTATCGATTAGTATCTGATTTCTGATACTTTTGAAAACTCTACTGCAGACTGAAGAAGCTGAAGAGGTTGGTCATTCTGCTCCTGCGGTAGAGTTGGGAGAATGACAAGTGGAGAGAGAGTGTTTTTATATGAATACTTTAATTTGAGGTAGAGGAACAACAACACAATCCTGTGTCATGTGTGTTCCCGGGAGAAGGAGCCGAGTCTCCTCCACAGTCTTAATCATTTGTTCTCATTCTGCTGTCTAACACTTAGCACGCTGTAGAGATGCGCTGCTAATGAAAGTAAAAGCAGGATGGAGATAATTACAGTTACAGGCCCATCAGCTGCTGTTCGGAATCTATTAACATGTCATTTGGCCCACGAAGGAGATTCCCGCTATGCATGTTTTATAATGGCATTATCAACATGACAGCCATATGTGATCCTAGGGCGCAGAGGTCTTCACTAACCCGCCTCTGATTAAAACCAATTCAATTTCAACGCGTTATTTATAGTGATTAGAAACAGATTATTCATAACGGCCACCCACAAACTGTGAACAACCAATTATTCACATTTAAACAGTAGGGATGGGACAATAAACAAAAATATCGTTTGTCATGATCAAAAGGGTGGAAAAAAATGTTCGTGGGACATTTTATATAATTGTGATAATCGTCAACAAAGACAATCTCCATTATATCACCAGAATCCGCAAAGCTACTTATCCATAATCTTTTCTGCTAGATCATTGTAGTTTTCACTTTTAAACATGGAACTTATTCATAATATTAGTAGTAGTAGTAATACCGGTAGTTAAGTTATTCATATCAGTAACATTTTAAAACTATCAGCAGCTTTAATAATTATTGTGATATACAGTAATCGTTAATCGCCGTGACAATCTTGACAATCTTGACACCGGTTTTCACTGTCGCCTCATGCCTATTAAAAATGTTACAGTGTAAAACTAAGTTATATAAGTGCAAGCAACTTAGCCTTTGTGATGGAAAGTATTATTTAAAGACTGATAAGACATGTCTGTTTCTCTAAATAATGTGTCTGCGGTGAATGTTGTTTGAAGGAAAGTTTTATGTAGCTGAAACAGTAGAGTGGTGGAGGGGAAAGAGAGTGGATCTATAGAAACTGAGGAGAGACCAACATCAGATGGAAACTAGGAAGAAATATATAGCCGCCTTGGTTAAATTTATATTTTAACTTTGCTCTCGGCCTACGTATGTATCCTATTTTAGTTTGCCCAGTTCTTTCTTCAGTTTATTCCAAAAATTAAATCAATTTAAGAAGAAAAATAGACACAGGCTGTTCTAGACATTTACATTACATATTGTGCATCTGATTCCACTCTGACACTGTACGAGACGTTATGACCTATTATTGATTTTCAGAAGTTGTTGGAGCTAACTTTCTAGTTTCTACTTGTACCATTAACTTACATATGGTTTCTCTGAGCAGCAGTTGCAGAGGAATAACATGCTTCCAATTTGCAGACAGATTTGATTTCCTCTTTCAGAACTTAGCTTTGTTAATTAGTAATGCTATGGTAGTCTTCGCCAAATGCTGAGCAGCTGCCAAGCAACACCAGATACATGTGAGCAAGAGTTTACTCAGGAGAATAATGTTGAATATTATAATTACTGTTTTGGTGATATTTTAATATACAGTTTCAAGAAGTTTTTTCAGTATTTTCAAGTTAAACTATCAAATTGTAAAAACCCAAATTAAGCAAATAAAAAAAGTGCAATATTTTTGATTATTTTATATTACAACACAAATACAGATAAATGTATGGACTATACTTGTGATTACTAAACTATCTCAAGTACGTGAATTCATACTAGGGATGCTAAGGACAGGATGCTAACTCCCATCACGTTCTGTTATATATGTGAATCCATGTTGTACATATTCGTCTGACCACTTTCTTTTTTTACTCGACATAGTTAGTATGGATTAAAATAATAACCCTTTAGCATCGGATGCTATCACTGCAGATAGATTCGCGGTTGCGGAATGGCACATTTAAGTCGGGTGGGTACTTCAATAGGCACATCAAAGGGTGCATTTGTTGAACTGGGACACGGCCGGCATCTGGCGACGCTCGCAGTTCGCGAGTTATATGAGTCGGGTGCTCCGCCGAACCCCTGAGACTGACTCACCGAACCCCTAGGGTTCGATCGAACCCAAGTTAAAAACCACTGATTTAGAGGAAAAAGTGTGCGGGGCAGAATAATGTCTATAGCAGCATCATGCATCAGGTTCCACTATATATGAAGACAGCCCACACGTCCTATCATCTCAGAACATTGTGTGTTTAATCTCAAATATGTGGAGCAGCAGAAGCACATGTGCACATCAGTCTTCCTGACAGCTCCTCCCTCCTGTAATTAAAGCACATGTCATCCAGTACGCTAATGATCCATAAGAACAAGCCAAATGTCCCATGAAAGGTGGCATGGAGATTTCAAACATGCTAGTGCTTCCACGTCCCTTCATATAAAAAGCCATAGTCACAAATCAGGTCAAAGTGTCAGTACATTACTGTTCTTTTTTGCAATGGTACTAAAAATGTTATATTTCAAGGGTAAATGCATGTACATCTGAGACTGATGCATGAGCCACATTCTTAAAAGTGAGCTATGTAACTTTTTTGGTGAAGGCTCTGCCACCTGCTTGTCTCCTTGGAGATACTATTGCTTATATTGTATTATGTGGGGGAAATCGTGATCTGGGTGCCTGATATGAAAAAACATGAAATTGGGTTTCTGTCAAAAAAATCCTTTACCCATCCCTAGACTGATTGCAAAGTGGCAGTTTAAATTATTTTCCAGGTTTAGGCTTTGATATATAGTTGGACAGAGACATTTAGCAACCGGAACTTGGGACAACAGCTGTAGATGCCTTACTTATGTGCCACAGCTCTACCACTGAGCACCACACTTGTGGAATTTAATGGTATTTCCAATCATAAATAACATCAAACAGTTCCACATCTCATACTACTGTACCACACTGAACGGAACAGTGTGTTTCAGCCTAACATCCCTTTACTGCCCCGTATTATTCTTTTAATTCCACAGTCTGTCAAAGCACTTTTATAATGGAGTGATGCACGACCCACTCACCGGATCTTTCTGTGGGATCTTTGCTGTAATTAGCTAGCTTACTCACCTCTATTGTACCAATATGACTACACCTCATTGTTTGTATTGAGTTGGGGACATTCTGGGTGCAGTGAATAGATCTTGTGGTTTACAGTGAGTGTTTTTGACCTAATGTGCTTCTATTGTTTCTATGGTGAGTTTTCATTTTTACTTTTTTAGACATCATTTGCTTTTTCAGTAGCAGTTCAGTGCATTAGAACATTACAATGGCTGGAGGTCTGTTAAAGAGAGGCATTACACTTCTATGGGGTATTAATTGTTAACACATAGCTATATTAAATATATAATATTTAGATCTCCTTATTACCTTTTATCATTTTGAAATTGCTATATTTGCAACAAACATCATATTAACAAGATTAATAAGTTTTACTTTAGCCGTTTTGGCAGTCTGAGTCTCCCAATCAATGTGAATCCCGCTAATGATAGTACTACACATTGCATCAGGTTTGTGAAGTTGTAGTGTATTGTTTTGTATCATATTTTTTGTATATTTATGGAGAATTTCTATGTGAAAGCATGGGTGATGTCGACTTGTGGGCCAAGTATTGGACAGGATCATCCTGATAACCATAAGGAGTGTTTGAATAGTGCCCAGGAGAGACTGATGATCGATCATTTATGAATGACACTTAAAACCTCTTCAGGCATGTTTTTGATGAAGGAACATGGTAGAAAGCTCCGAAAAGTCAATTTTGCATAATATCCCCTCTTTAAGTTTTTTGTTTCGCTTCCATAACCCTTTATACTTTTCCCACGTTTCTCTAGCAGCTCTGAGCAGCCATGAGTCTTTTTCAACCACATAGCTTATCTCCATCTCTTTTCTGTGAGCCCCACGTTGCTAATTAGGCTCTTGAAAATGCTTTTCAGGCGACAGAAATTCGTCACGATTGCCAATCTCATGGCCAAATCTCCAGCGAGTGAAAAAGACTGGGCGAGGCTTGAGTGAATCATCAGTGATGGACAGCTGGTGATGAAGGGTTCATGTCATCACGCCGATATAGACCCCGCCCCCCTCTGACCCTCCTGCTCCCTCCCCCCCACCCCTCCCTTTCTCTCCTCTCTCCCCCTCAACAGCCTGCAACAGACCGCTCAACCATTCTGTCACCAAACAAACACGAAGCTTCACACTGGAGCTAAAACACAAATTCCTTTTCAATAATTTCTACCGATCGTGGTGACTTAAAGCTGCACTATGCAATTTTTCTGGTGAAACGTATATTACCTGCTTGGTGAATTAATGTCTCTTAGTGATTTGAATTTCAACATGAAGATAAATATGAACTGTAATGATTACAGTAACTTTTCTGGTAAAATTAAAGTGTAACTTTTCTGGTGGAGGGTATGCTACATGCTTCTCTCTGTGGAGATGTTATTGCTTTGCCTAGAATGTTCCACAGTATAGGAATGATCCATCCATCCATCAATTTTCTTCTGCTTTATCCGGGGCTGTGTGGCAGAGGCAGCAGTCTGAGCAGGGTGGCCTAAACTTTCATTTTCACACACATCTCCTCAGCTCTTCCGGGGGAGTCCTAAGGCGTTCCCAGGCCAGCCGAGAGGCATAGTCTCGCCGGCGTGTCCTGGGTGTTCTCCGGAGCCTTCTACCAATGGGACGTGCCTGGAACACCTCCCTAGAGAGGCATCTAGGAGGCATCCGGAACAGATGCCCGAGCCACCTTAGCTGGCTCCTCTCGATGAGAAGGAGCAACAGCTCTACACCAAGCTCCTCTCATGTGACTGAACTCCTCACCCTATCTCTAAGGGAGCGCACAGCCACCCTGCAGAGGAAGCTCATTTCGACCATGTGTATGCACAACCTTGTCCTTTCAGTCATTACCCAAAGTTCATGACCATAGGTGAGGATAGGAACATATATTGAATGTTAAATTGAAAGCTTTGCTTTTCAACTTAGCTCCTTCTTTACCGCAAGAGTCCAATACAGCAACTGCATCACTACAGATGCTCCAGCAATCCGCCTGTCAATCTCACGCTCCATCCTTCCCTCACTGAACAAGACCCCGACACTTGACACTTGAGGCAGCGACTATCCACTCTCCTGGATCGCGCGAGCCACCTTTTCCCAGTCGAGAACCATGGCCTTCGATTTAGAGGAGCTGATTTTCATCCCAGCCGCTTCACATTCGGTGCAGACCGCCACAGGGCATGTTTCAGATCCTGCTTTGATGAAGCCATCAGGACAACATCATCTGCAAACAGAGAGATGAGATTCTGTGGTCCCTGAAATTCTGTCCGTAAATACAATGAACAGAACCAGTGACAAAGGGCAGTCCTGTCAGGGACAGGGACCAAACAGCCCTTAGCAAAGGGTCATGGACCCCATATTCCTGGAGCACCCCCCACAGAATACTGGACACAGTCAAATGCCTTCTCCAGATCCAGAATGCACATGTGGACTGGTTGGGCAAACTCCCATAAACCCTGAAGCACCCAATGGAGTGTATAGAGCTGGTCTAGTGTTCCGCGACTGGGACGGAAAACATACTGCTCCTCTTGAATCCGAAGTTCGACAATTAGTTGGTCCAATTAGTTGGACTCACACTCCTCTCACCAGGGAGGCTGAGGAGTGTGATTCTCCTGTAGTTGGAACACACCCTTCGGTCCCCCCTCTTAAACAGAGAGATCACCAACTCGGTCCGCCAATCCAGAGGTACTGTCCCCGACCACCACGCAATGTTGGAGAGACGTGTCAACCAAAATAGTCCCACAACATCCAGAGACTTGAGATAGTCAGGATGCAGCCTTGCCACTAAGGAGCTTGTCAACCACCTCAGTGACTTTAGCCAGTGTTATGGATGAGTCCGCCTCTAAGTCCTCAGTCTCTGCTTTTTCCCACAGAAGACGTGACAGTGGGATTGAGAAGATCCTCAAACCATTCCTTCCACTGTCTGACAATATCCCCAGTCGAGGTCAGCAGCTCTCTCCACCACATGGTAAACAGTGTTGGTGAAGCACTGCTTCCCCGTTCTGAGGCATCAGGCGGTTTGCTAGAACCTCGAGTTTTTGCCTCTTTGACTGCACAAACTACGACACACTTGGCCTGTTGGTACCTGTCAACTGCCTCAGGAGTCCCACAAGCCCTGTTGGCTTGTGGGACTCCTTCAATCTGACGGCATCCCTCACTTCCTGCGTTCACCACCAGGTCTGGGGGTTGCGACCACGAAACGCACCAGAGACCTTGCAAAGACGAGCAGCCACATGACAATGGAGGTGGAGAACATGGCTTGATAGAGGCCTCTACCAGATGTTCCGAAAAGCCCTTTATGATACACTTGGGTCTGCCAAGCCTGTCCAGCTTCCTCCTCCGCCAGTGATCCAGCTCAGAACCAGGTGATGATCGGTGGACAGCTCTGCTCCTCTCTTCACCCAAGTGTCCGAGCCACTCAAACGGAGGTCAGATGACACAGCAACAAAGTTGATCATTGATCCTGGTGCCACGTGCACTGATGAGCACCCTTGCGCTCAATCATGGTGTTTGTTAGGGACAAACTGTATAGGATTAAATGAAAATCTATCTCCACCAGGGCAGGTTACAGGTATGTTTTATGTTTTTCATGGTAAAGTTACAAGCTCTGTTACAAGTTACAAGTTACAAGACTGACCTTCCCATGGTGGTGGTAAGGTTAGAGAGAGAAAGGCTGAGGAGGCTGATGATTTAGCTGCTAAAGTAAAAATTAGGGAAGTATAGTAGTAGGGAAGCAGGCAAGTTATTTATACAATTTAATGAGTTTAATTTAATGAGTTTGGATAATTTGTAGTTTTTGGTGTACAGTGTCCTTAATGGTTTAAGTGATAGCTAACTGGAACTAGAGATGTTCTGTCATATTTAGTGACTTCTCTTGTATATTTTCGTCTTTACGTACAGTAAGAGAAAACACTTGTTCCTGTCAGTTGAGATTCAAGGCTGTGTGAGATGCTTTTTTCATGCATCTTTGGTCACCTTTGAAATATAATCCAAGTTTTACAAGTAAAAAAAGTTCTTCTGTTTCCATGGTAACCACTGGGTTCATGTTGCCTCAGATGAACTAAGAGAGCTTGTCACCAGCACCACCCCATCTCACAATACAATTAAGAAGTATGGTGAAGCGTGTCTATGGTAGTACCCTCTTATGGGGGGCGTTTGTCACTATGGTTTATAGCCTTTCTACACATGGAGCAGATTATGCCATAAATCCATTCCTGTGCCTTAGCTGTGCAAATGCTAAAGAAGGAAGTCAATTTATATCACAATAACATTTTATTATTATTTTATTTATTTTTATTTTTTTTTTGCTATTATTAACACTGCTAGTGGCATACTATGGCAGTTGTCATGCAATTTCTGTGCATTATACTGTTACCTGGCTTGGCTCTTCAACATCTGACCTGTAACTTGGCCTGGTGGCATCACCCGTTTGTCTCCATGGAGATCAATGCCATACTGCAGAACATTACAGGCAAAGCAATAACATCTCCATGGAAACAAGCAAGTGATGGACCTTCCACAAGAAAAGTACTAAGACCAATAGTTAATGCTCTAATTAGAGATCGACTGGTATGATTGTTGAGAATCCAGACCAGCCAATGACCAATAAGCTCTGCCGATATTTTTGGGCCGATTTTGATTCTTTTCCCCAAATTATGTCATTTACGTTTACTCCAAACTCCCCCCACGCCCTTTTTTTTTTACTGCAAACCCATAAGAGATCTGTGTAGTCATGTTTTGTTCAGCTATCTCTTTGTAGTAAAGTGTTGATATAAAGCTTTGTGTGCATTTTTTAGGCAGCAGATTGACCAAAGTAAACAATCGGCCTATGCTGAAGATTTAAGTCCAATAGCCGATATGCTAAAAAGTTCAGATATCGGCCTGCTATGTCTATCTCTAGCTCTAGTAACTCATCAGTGCACTTATTGAAATTGTGAAAGTAGCATGTCTACAGTTCAAAGATCCTCCTCCCCACAATCAAGATAAACATTCAATTTCTGGATTGTTGCAATATACAATTTTAAATAAAAATTCCTTCTTTTGTTAATGCACAGAGTAATGGACCAGAAGGATAAAGCAAGATGCAAACTCCAATTAAAATGTCTCAAAAGCTGTAGCGTTATGTAATAGGAAGGCAGTTTAACACATTTGGGCAACAGCACCCTCTGGCCCTGCGGAAAAACATCTAATGAGGATTTTTAAAAGGCGCACATCAAAAACAGCTTGATCCACTGTAGCAGATGGTGTTGTATTGTTAACACATCTCCACAGTCCTGAGAGTCCCGGTGACACACACAGACCTGGACCAGGGTTTCTCCGCTATCTGAGGAGCGTATCCAGGCAACAGCAAACCAGCATTATTACATCATCAGCCGGAGAAAAGGACACGTGGATAAGAGCTGAAGAGTCAATTCAACCAAAAAGACTTGTTTGGTGTTTTGTTTCCTGTCACCAGCCTGTCACTGTCAGCCAATCACAGTCAGGTAACATTGCTTCTCATCAATCAGCTCATATACATTCGCTCTCATTCTATTTCACAAATTCTCCAAAATATCCTGCAAAGTTACTAATTTATCGCCACAAATGTAATCAGGGTGTCAATATTACACAGTATCAGTCATTGTACAATGCTACCTGCATTTCCATGGAGATGTTATTGCTTTGGATGCAATGTTCCAAAGTATAGGATAAAACTTTTCCATCATGCATTATTCAGTTAGGTGTTTTCATTTCCGTAAAAACATGCATTCTTACTGTGAATGAGGGGTGCCTTTCCACAGATCTAACCTGTAAATTGGCCTAGTAGTTTATCTGTTTGTATCAACGGCGATAGATGTTTAATGCCAGACTGTGGAATTTTTCACCATCTCCGTGGAGACAAGCAGGTAGTGGAACCCCAATAGTTACATAGTGCACCTTTGGGAAAAGTTCAAATCTTTTATATCTAACTATGTTTCACATCCTTTCTCCTAAAAGTATTGCACACTAACTCAAATCAAGTTTTCATTCTTAGCTGGTTTGTCTTTCTCAATATCAAGTTGGGCTCTGACACTCACCAGAGCTTTGTCAAAGCATTCTGACATTCACAAGAAAGCTGTCTGTTGCAAAGACCAGAGCTCAGTGTAGCCTCTGAATATTTTAATAAAGAAAAGAATGGAGGCAAATTACACCAGCACAAAGTGTGTTTTTCACAGCGCAATATTACTTATTACGGCCATCTGCTGCCACAGTAGTATGCTGCTGCTTTGTGCGCTAGTATTGCTTTTGTGAAGAGTTTTATTCCTGGATACTGCTCCCAGGCAAATGTAAGAGAACTCAAATCAAATCAAAAACATTGAGTCGCTCATTGAAATGAAGTGTTGCTGCTACAAGATGCAATCTACTTGTTAATATGATTTGAGTAAAAGCATGTGATTTGATAACACAGGGCTGCGCGACTTTCTTTTTCTATACAAATAACAAGAGGAGACACTTCCAGATGTTATTATAGGACAAACCCGTAGAGACATCCACAGAAGGAAAACTAGAACAGCAGCACAGAATGACTGTGAACTAGAATTAATTAATTTGTGTTTTTTTGTTTTTTGTTTTGTTTTTTTGTTTTATTTCATATTTTTTCTTATCTTACCAGTTCATTGGTTTGACTGGTCTGGAAATTGCAATTTGGGAAGAAAATGAAAAATAAAATGAAAAAATCTGCATTCCAGTGAATATTGCTTTTTAGAACTATGTGGATCGACTCATTATTTTAGTACTAGACCCCTCTGACTCTTGCTTTGCATTCACCTTGTTAATTTCACTGTGATAAAATAGAGTGTGTGTGTGTGTGTGTGTGTGTGTGTGTGTTTTTTTTTTTTTTTTAAACAGACAAGCAAGTTTCCATCAGTTGCCTGCAAAAACCTAACCACCTTGTTAGCAGGTCAAGACACAAGCCAAGGGATCTTTTAATTTGCAGAAAATTATTTGTATGAAACTTGGATCTATATTTTGGACAACCAAAAGTCATATGTCAACAGCTCCCCTCCGACTCCTGTGAGGAAACCCAAATGAACTTCATAATTGGGCGTAAGGAGTTGTGGATTACACTGTGGCTGTCGCTGTTCTCACCTCAGTGTGTTGTGTCACATCAGAGCATAGGCCATGCTATTTAAGCTGCAAAATGTTTCACTGGCCACAAACAGAGCTGCCTAATCCTATGCAATTAAAATGATTAGAGAGCACCGCCTGCTAAAAGGTCTCCATCTGAACACAGTTTGAACAAGAACACAGCTTCCCCGCTTTTTCCTGGCTGTGAACATTGCTACATGACGTCTCTTATGTCATTTAATCATAGAGATAACAAAAATAAAGTGTGACTGAAAAGATCATTTTAATGCTCACTGGCTCCTGAGTGCTCTGAGTGCAGTGGAGAGGAATATTATGCTATATCTCATGTTGTAATTGGTGTAAGCTGTATAAACTTGCCTGCACTGTACTTAGAAAGTGGTTCAGTGTATTCCATTAAGTGTGAGTTTAGCCTCATGGTAGCAAAGAATGCACTCCCATCCACAATACAAGAAACGTGTAAAGGTAGAGACTAGAGAGACTTTATAGGATTCGATTAAATTGTCTGTCTGTGTTGAATGCATATTTTAGGCTGCAAAACTGAGTTCAGTATAGCAGACACATAACTTATTTGATTGTGTTAGCAGAGAAACCAACTTCAAACCAACAGCTCCAGCAGTCCAGGATGTGTATGCGGTAGTGTACAGAATACACCGCACACCTCCAAATCTGGCATTTTGAACTTTTTGACACTATGCATACTCACTTGCAATAGCTTTAAACATTGCACCGTATCTAGTAAAGCAATACTATTATTACCTTTTAAACAAAATAGCAAAAAAAACTTCAAATCACCAAGATTCACTACCCCTTGTTTCCTAGGGCATTGCTGTTGCGCCTGACCCTGACAGACTGGCTGGAGCCATGTTGTTAACCAGATTTGCCAAAACAAGTGTTACATCATGTTTCAGGTTAGTGGCCGTTGAAACAAATAAAGATATACTTTTATTAAGTTAGGGTAAGGAAAAAATTAAACTTTATTATGTAAGTAATAACTTGTGTTTACTTTAGTAAAATAAAAGCATGTGTTGTAGCTTATGACTCTAGAGGTTAAGAAATACTTTTAAAATGTGAACATTTGACTGGGTTACCGCTAATGAGCGCCTGGGTGGATTCCTCCTAAAAGCTAAAAGTTACTCAACTATTAATTCCATTCTCTTTCAAACAGTGCTGGCTGAGCTTGATGTCCGGGCCATCATCAGTTTGCCAGCAGCCTGCTCCAGTCGGTACAAGCCTCTTCTACAACCTGTTTCCAAGTGGGCAGAGCTTCTGATCACAGCCTAGTTATGGACGTGCCAAAGAGAATTAAAGTTGAAAGATTGCTTTAGCGCGATTGTGCATAATGTAGTCAGTGTAGATTTGGGAGGGAAAGGACAATTCCAGGAACAGGACATAAAACTGTCAGCTTGTCAAATCAAAACTTGAGAGACGGTCCTCTAGGTGACCTAATATTTTGTGCTGTAAAAACTATCCTCCTCTATAAAAGCTTTTATATATTATATTATATTATATACTATTATTATTACTATTCTGTAACAATCATGGCTTTTACTAATTCAGACTAATATGGTACTAAACTAGGACTAGACCAGGACTAACCAGGACCAAACCAAGTCTACATAAGGACTGGAATAGCCCCACACCCATGACAGCTACATGCACCTTTACAGACAATGCTTAAGAATGTATTTCCCATTAATTCTGGTACTGCACTATTACGCAACAGTGAAAGTCATGTTGTTTTTCTTTTAACACCAAAAATTCATACATTAAACTCCCACGCGCATTCAAAATAAGTTTACCATAATTACAATTACAATTACCATAAATACCTGCATAATGAGTCTCTATGCCATGTTTAACAGGGTAAAGGACACTACAGGAGGTGATGGAGGGTGACAGATTGATGATGATCCTGGCCTCCCCATATAACCCCCCTCATTCCCTCTGTGTCCTTTAGCACCTGTGTTAGCTTGCATGTTAGCATATTGGTATTAGCATTGTGATGTTACTGTGCAGACACGCACCACCTGGCAGGGCATGACTCACAACACTGTGGCCATTACCACACAGCAGGTATCATGGCACCGGCTGGGTCCAGTGTTAACCTTAATGTCCCCACGCACACACTTACACACATATATGCATCTCTGGTACACTGCACAAAAGCAAAACAAAAAAACAACGGTGTCGGGATAGTTACTAATTTTGGTGTTTTCAGTGATGATTAAAACACTTTTTATATAATGGAATGCACTTCAACGGTGGTCATCTGGACATTGTTTTTGCCGTCAAGACGTTTTAAACAGTAATGTAATAGTAATAGTAATAGTAATAGTAATAGTAATAGTAATAGTAATTTGTGTTGGCAACAAAGCAATACTTTTAGGTAATGGATCTGTAATTTAGTATAATATAATTGTGTACCATAACTTTGAGACTTAAAAATACATCTGCAGAAAAGAATTATGTCATGAACACACAGTCATGAATGTGTAAAAGTCCAGTATTCCAAGTCTACTAAATTATTCTGAACCGGTCCAAACTCAGACCTAGATCAATATTCACTCTGTATGTTTTTACAGTGCATCGAGACTCCAGGCTACTTCAGAGCACATCCTCTGGTCTGCTATGAATCACACACACACAGAGTTATTTCATGCATGATGGCCTATTGATTCAAATAACATGTCAATAAATCCACCATACGTTTCTATAGGATTACCAATAAAATCTACACACCTTGTAAATCACTTTTATGAGCTGTACACGTATGCCAATTCTGTTAAGTTACTTTAGTTGTCACACTGCTCCTATCAGTGGTAAATAAGCTATTTTACTGGTTTACGACATGTTTAGGATTAGCATCTGTCAGATCCAGCACCTGGAGATATGAACCCTTCAGATACTGTGATAGTCTGGCTATGCTTCCATTGTAGGGAATATTATAGCTCTGATGATGCATATTTAACAAACACTGAGGTGGCGGTAAGGGCACAGCACAGACATTTGAATTTGCCTTAGTGAAATAATAAATAAACTGGGTATGTTAAAAATATAAAAATAAGTTTGTATGTATATTTTTTGTGTGTAGGCCAGCAAAAAATCATGGTACTAATAGGGAAAAAATATTTTGATGCCTGGTGGGTCCTGGGAGAGCACTGTAGTTTCAAGGCACCATTTGTGGTGACAAAATGAATGATAAAGTTTTCTTCAAACAGTAACTATTAGAATTCATTACATTTTGTGTTGTAATTCTAGATAATGTTAAGATACAGGTAACCAATAGCAACTTATTACAAAACACTCTTTTACCTTTTTAAAATGAAATGATTTGAATTCTAATCATTTTGATACTGCCGTTGGCATTAATGTATTTTTTAATTAAAAAGTAATAAAATTACTGTATAATAAAAACAAGGGAAAATCACAAATACAACAGAAAATTATTATTCTTATGCTTGTCATCTAACAATAGGCAACACATGAAGAGCTTCCCCTGTTATTTCATTCATTAACATTGCTAATTAGTTGGCTCATCAAATAATAATTGCCGCCTCTCAGAAATGTGATGATGGTAACTGCTCTGTGCTGTATTTTCCCCTTTAAGAATAAGTCATGTGTGAATAAAGTTTGAATAAAGCATGAAAAAGAAAAGGTTAATCTCACTTGGATTAATGAGTGTGCTTTTTCTGACAAACGTGGCAGTGTCAGGCTGGTCCGAAGAGCACCATGAATCAAAGAGGAGATCGGCTCTTCAAACTGCAGCTGTTTATTGATAAAACAGCGCCAGAGGATTAGCCAGGCTACAGGCACCTTCTGCACTGCAACATCCTGCCAAGTAAGGAGCTTACTATTTTAGGCTATGTTTTTCATGTTTACGTCAGATGCCTTCCCTGTCACAATGGGACAAATACTGCAAAAGGTAATGTGAGTGAAATGTCTTGCTCAGACACACTGGCTATGTTTCTATGTACATGCCCAAAAATGTGATCATCATGTGATTTATGGAATTACCAGATTATTGAAATGCTATGTCTGTTACAGCTGATGAATCAGATTTCAATTAGATTAGGTTGCAAAACTGAAAACTTGCACCTTATTATGTTAGCAGAGACTCCAACTTCAAACCACGGACTCCAGCAGTCCAGGATCTTCGGTGTATGTAGTAGTATAGAGGATGCACGACACACCTCCAAACTTTTTTGTCACTATGCACACTCACTTGCAGTGGCTTCAACCATTGCACTAGATTTAGTAAAGCAATACTATTATTACATTTAGACAAAATTGAAAAAAAACCAAAACAACTTCAAATCACTAAGATTCACTGCCCGTTGTTTCCTAGGACATTGTTGTCTCCTTTGACCCTGACAGACTGGCTGGAGCCATGTTGCCAACCAAATTTGCCAAAACACAAGTGTTACATCATGTTTCATCCAGTAATCAGATTTCTTTCTGATTATTCCTACCCGTGAAGTTTTAACAAAAAAAGCAAAAAAGGAAAAAGTTAATTGTACTTTGTACTTGTATCTTGCAAATACAATATTTACTCTGAAACACCTGGTGACATGTCAGTAAATGAGTGATTTTTAAGATTTCTCTTGTGGATGTAAACAAAGCAAAAGTCAGATCTGATCCTTCTAGTTATCTGATTTATACTGGCATTTAAATACGCGTGACAGCATATTGTGTCAGTCTTCCCAGAAGTTACAATTGTTTTGTATTTTTTCTAGAAATATTTATTCCGTTATAACCATAACTACCATAGTTTCCGCACTGTAAGTCACACTTTTTTTCAGGGGGCAGGGGGTGCAACTTGTACTCAGATGCAACTTATATGTGAAATTATTAAATATATAATTTCACATCTTCATTATTGCCACACTACCAACTGCACGAGGGCACACTAGGCTTGGGGACCAGTATGACAGGCTGAATAAATAAATATGTTAAGTTAGCATGCTGTACTGCTATTCAGCCTGTTGTTCTCTATTTTATTGTTATTATTATAACTTGACTTTTAAGATAAAATGTCTGCTCTTAGTCTCGGATTTGTAAAATAAATTTCCCCAAAAAATGCAATTTATAGTCCAGTGCAACTTATATATGTTTTTTTCTTATTATTATGCATTTTTCCACTGGTACGACGTATACTTGGGAGCAACGTATAGTCCAGGAAATACGGTAAATAGAAAAACATTTTACTGCATTGTACTAGTAGCATTACAAATCCCATGGTAGAAGCTGTAATAGTAGTTGCAGTTATTAGAGTAAAAAGCATTAGTTTTCTGCTAAAGCAATTTTTGGTAATAGTAGTTGTAGATGCAGCTGTTCAGTAGTGTCAGCAGTAAAACTAGTGTAAAACTAGTAGTTCTTTGCGCAAGTAGCTTCAGTGGTCATAGTTATATAGAAAGTAGTGTATAAGGTTACTGCTACATTTAATCTTCAACTCTGATCTTAAAGCAGGCTCCTCTGTTGCCGCGGGGATTGCCCTGGCCTCCCCGCCCAGCTGGAACCCTCGGTCTGAAGCCCACACAGCATCACTGGCCCAAGTAACAAAGGTCCTTTAGAGGCTATTTTTGACCAGTCTCTGCAGTGGCCTTTTGTCTGCCTAGAATCACCTGTCCTCCCTGTCACCTTGTGAGCGACCGCAGACACAGGAGGGAGTGTGGATGGAGAATACACAAGTGGTTACAAAGTCAATGTATCATTTAAGCTTTTGTAACTTGTTTTGTAGACATATAAGTAGGCCATATTTAACAAAGCTATAAGCTCTAAAAAACTTTTACAGATACAGACACCAGCCATTTAAAGGTACACTATGTAACTTTTCAGACAGAGGGTCCACCATCTGCTTGTTTTAATACATTTTATATTTCTTTTCCCGGAAAGTTCTGTACTATGGCACTAAACATATCTATCTCCATTTAGACGAACAGGTGATCCCATTTTCAAGTAGCAAATCAGATCTATGGAGAGTCGATCTCAATATTGGAAGAGTATATGTTTTTAAAGATATTTTTAGCTATAAAATTATCTGGAATTGAAAGATATTTAATGTTAATGTAAGGCAAAGCTCCATGGAGACAAGGAGGTGACAGACTCTCCACCAGAAAAGTTACAGTGCATCTTCAGCATAATTGCACTCATAATGTCCTCTTAAGCTAACAGGGGATTTCTTTCTCTAGTCTAAACCATCCATACAGTATGCAAATGTGTGTGTGTGTGTGTGTGTGTGTGTGTGTGTGTGTGTGTGTGTGTGTGTGTGTGTGTGTGTGTGTGTGTGTGTGTGTGTGTGTGTGTGTGTGTGTGTGTGTGTACAGGCTGGGGATTACAGAACCATGTAAGTCATAAATGAGGTTTAATTGTATGATCTCGAGAGCAGTGTATGGAATTGATGAAGATGTTTCCAGTTACAGCGCAGATGAGAATTGGTTTAATCTTGAAAGAACAAGCTGTGACTCTATTTGTGTTTCTACATACTCTTCAGTCAGGAACAGAGATGAAAGCAGGTCAAATTACCTGTGGTATAGTTGGATAATCACAGCACAGCCATGGATGTTGTCACTAACATCTTAATATGGCAGAGAAACAATATCGTCACAGGTAGAGTTTGTTTGCTTCTCATCCAACAACATATCGGATCTGATTAAAATGGTCTGTTCCTGGCAGATGCTTCCTTATGGTTCTCATCCAACAAAACACCTTGTATAATGTATAAACAATATCATTCAGTCTCTTTCTTTGAAAAATAACTTCTTTAAACTGTATAGAGTAAATGCCATTTTCCTGAACCAGAAGGAATAAGTCCCTATCTGTATAGAGATATTCATCAAATATATTCTTTATACAAAATACACCCAGTTGTGTTAAGTGCTCTGTGAGACCAGTGCATTATTACTGTGCAAAACCTTTAAAAGGACTGATAAACAGTGTTTGTAAATTGCACTATTAGTTAACCATGATTTATGCATTTAGATCATGGCGTCCTTCTGTTTGAGTCTCTCTCCTCATCTCCCTCCTCTCCATCGCTGTGACTCATAATCTCACATACACAACACACTGAAAACAGCTCCGGCCGCCCGCACCGCCGTGCTCACTGTCGCTTACTGCTCCCGGAGTGGCACGCACGTCTGTTAATTCACCCTGTCATGCACACACATACAAACTTCTGCAGGATTCAAGATTAGCAGCTACTACGAGCGACTGACGCGATGAGAGGGAGAGAGTAGAGATACCACGCAGCCTGCCTGGCCCATTTCTGGTGAAGCGCTGGTGTTCAGAGGAATGTACAGCAGAAGGAAGGGGGTGAAGAGAAGAAGAAAAAAAAAAACGCTACAGCTCCTGAGCATCTCCATGGAAACAGGCTGCATATCCCGCTACTGTCAGCCTCCGAGGATCCGGTCCTCATTAGGGAAAGGCAAACGCACCACACACCATGCAGTTGATGCCGGTATTAATTGCACACAGTTTCACCTGGTCCAGGGGTTTCCTCAAGCGCAACATAATCAATGCCCTGCAGCGTCTAGGGCAACCAGGGCGTTTTATAAAGTAATACTGCAAGATTTAGCCTCAAGCAAGTTACATCACTATAGTCATGACAAGTGACTTATTTTCGCTACCAAGGTCCAATAACCTTGACTTTTTTTTTATTTTATTCATACTAACACATTCAATTCCACTTCCATGACAGATGTTTCTTTAGATGGGCAGGCATAACTCAAAGCACAGGGGCTATGCTATTGTCTATTGAGTCTTGGAAGGGCTATATGGTTAAAATTCCTATAACTGTCACAATTTGATCATGTTTTGTACACATATGTTAGCTTTGCATTGCTTTAAGATGCATGTAAAATCTATTCTTCTTCTGAGCATTCACACTTCACTGTGATTGGACGAATCCACCTGTCAATCACTCAGAGCATGGCAAAAGTGGCTCAATAAGACAAATGACATGGGAAAACATATTCTCCACTTAGTATATGTTTAAAAAGTAGGATTTTATTCAGAGAGCACATTGTGAACAACTCTAGGAGCAATAACATTTGAGAGAAGACTGACATATGAACTGATAAACTAATACGAGAAGCCTGCATTTCAGAATATGTTTGTAGAGGTTTAAGCCACAGGTACAACAAGACTTTTCAATAATGATATGATATTTTGTTCTTTGTAGTAGATGTTCAATTTAAATAATCGCAGCCTTTGTGTCAAGCTTTAATTGTGCCAACTTAAAATGTGATTTCGATTTGACTTTGATATATTGTGTAGCCCAGCCACATAACCATGTTATGAATGATTTGCCATTCTGGCAAAAATGGTTTATTGGCATACAAATCCAAATTGCTCAAAATGTACAAAGAATCAATTTTGTCATTTCCTCAGTCAATTAATACAAAAGATCTTTCTGTAAAAATGCACTCGAGCAAATTGCACCAATCACACCAACTATTAACCTTTCATCTATAATCAAGTACTATTTAATTGTATCAAAACATTTAGCGAACTATTCAATGCAGTTTCCTGACATTACGGTTTTCTGCAGATGCTCAGAGCTTGAATACACATGCTCTCAGTAAAGTCATAAACCGTATCTATCGCGCTCTTTTCTGCCAATTTCCAGCTCATCCGCCTCTCAAAAGCTCTCAATATTCAAACTCCGATTTGCTCCTCCACCCACTCCTACACCCACTGACTTTCCTACCACCACTACCCAACATGGTATTGTAATGTGGACTTAACACCCGGAAGTACTGCATGAGCCTATTTCTATCTCACCTTTGCAGTGAGAGCAGGTGGTTGGCAAACATAATGGCATCCAACTTAAATTGTTCCCATGGGGGGTATTGGGCTCAGCAGTGCAGCTGAATTAAAGGGACAACGTAGATGATGTGAAATATTGCAGGAACATTGTCATTCTTAAATAGAGAAATCTGTAATTACTTATTCTAGCCACAAGAGGTCATACGCTTGTAGAGCCAATGCCAGATCAATATGCAAATTACTGCAGGCTAACAGGCAGATGATGTGATAGCACAGAAAGACAAACGTCAACTTAAAAAACAGGTACAACTTTACTAAAATAGCACAGTCCATGAAAACCAGCTCCCAAACCATATTCTTCAAACACTATTCAAATAAATGCACTCTTACTCCCCTCCTTCTTTCATCCATTTTAGCTATACCACATTCTCTCCCTTCTCTGCCACAGCAGCAGAATTGTCAGCTTCCTCAACCTCTCAGTCTCCTGCTCTTCACCAGTGGCAGTATTCAAGCCCCAGGGGGAGATATCTTCCCTAACAAATCTCTTTTCTTCATTACTTTGTGACTTATCTACCTGCCAGAAAGTTCATTTATTGAGTTATCATCTATAATAAGCTTACCCCTGTGTCTTTTTAAAGGTGCACTTTGTAGCTTTTTGGGTAGACCCCGGGGGGCCAAATGGGGCCCGCAGACCAATCTTTGTCAGCCCTCAGACCTCCTGCTGAATTGGTCCATTTGATCATAGCCAGAACTTTTTACTACAATTCAAATAATTCTACCTCTATTACCTCAATAGCATCACATTGTGAAACACACCTCAAACACAAGTCAGCTACCTGTTTGTCTCCATGGAAATGTTTTGCCAGATATGTTCCACAGTATGACATTAAACTTAACTATCTTGAATTTCTTTAATTACAAGTATTTTTATTGCTTAAGAATCCCTTGAAAAACATACTCTACACAGCTCTGACCTGTAACTTGGCCCCTGCTCTTCTCCATGGAAATATATGTGTTTAATGCCATATTGTGGAACACTCCAGACAATCAATAAAATCTACACACTGGAGACAACCAAGGTTGCACTTTTTCCATCACAAAAGTAAGACAGTGCATCTTTAAATACCAGGATGAATTAGCCTTTAATGAAGACAAAAATATGTATTATAAAAAAGTAAGAGCATTGAACATTTTGCACCCATAACTTGTAACTACAGACGCTTTCTGCTCCTGACACGATTAACCCCAGACACATTGGAGATGAGTCAAATCCTGACAACACATTTCAAGTAGGCTAAGAGCAGACAATGCTAGTGAAGATGATGAATTTATCCAAATCTACTGAACGCCTCAAATTGACTGCGCCTAATGGAGCCATATTTAGTGCTATCTGTGAGTCATGGCTAACAACCTGCAGAATAGTCAGCTTCACACAAGACACTGGCTGACAGCTGATGAGATTAGAAAATGCGGGAACTGTCTAAAAAGCAAGGAAGAAGGTAGGACTGGATTGATGATTGCTCCCAATTTCAGACTGGCCCTAGTCCTGTGGTTGTCCTGGGCTGCACTAATGAATTGTCCGGCTCTGTTAATGGCCGCTAAATCATTTTCAACCTGACCTCCAAAACCTCCGCAGTAAAACAACAAGAGAGAGGGAGACCGACAGCTGTACGCCGCTTTTATCTGCAAAACAAACAAACGTCTCAAACTCCAAATGTGGGTAAACAAATTAGCCTTTTTATAATGAACTGTGTCAGGTGATGGATTTGCACACCTCGTTATTAAACACCGGCGTTTGGCTACAGGCACCTTGGTGGTTGACATTCTGCTAACCAAATAGAGCGTGATTTGAAAATTAAGTGCAAATTCACCCAGGGAGACCGTACCGAACATGTTGCTTCGTTCCTACCTCCTGTCATTGTCAGCCAATCACAGCCTACTATCTTTGCCTCTCAACCAATCACCTTTGAAGCTATCCCATTCATATAAATGCACCTTTTATCTCGCCATATAAACTACCACCTTCTTCACCTCATCTCTACAGCAACCACCAGCCTCCTCAGCTTCTCTAACCCCTCCTTTCAATCAAGGCCAAATAGCAAGATATTTTGTCCAACTAATCTCTAATTTTCTCCCTTCATCATAATGCCAACATACCTGGGGTCTAAGCGTCAAAGTTTACATCATTTTTCATCTCATCCATTTTTCAGTGTCTCTTCTAAAGTCACAGTATGTAACTTTTTAGCCAAAAAAATATATTAAAATAAAAACAACTCTACAATACTGACTTTGACTTACTTGGCTATAATCTTCCACAAAATGGCATAAAACTTATCTATCGCCATGACAAATGTTCCAAAGTATGGCTTTAACTTTCTCTTTCCACGGAATCATGCAGTTGGCATACCAGTTCCAGAAAGTTTGTAAAAGTGCTTTAAAAAATCTCTGTGCTCAATAGAAATCATTTGATTAGTGAGCTAATTGAAAAAATAATGACTAGCTGAATCCTAAAATAATCGTTATTTGCAGGCTTATTAAATGACTTACTTAGGCTTTGGAGTGGTCAGTTGTCAAGTGTCTCTGAGCAGCTGCAGGCTCACTGTCATGTATTCCAGTGCTGTGTAATGACTTTTATCCAGACACTCTTTTGGACTGTGGAGCCATGCGCTGCAGAAGACACAATTTAATGAGCGCCTTTGAGTTCCCAGGAGGACAGACCTTTTGTGAACGGGATCGACTCAAAACATCAGCGCATAATTTCCTCTCTCCAACACTGCACTGGAGATAGTTCAAACATGGCCTTGCAACAATCTAACCTATCCTAAGGTGTAAAATAACAGACAAGTGGTTCTTAACTGTTTTACACTACACAAGTACTACCTACAAAAACTAGAGCTAAATCAGGTCTAAAATTGGACTACATCCATTCTAACCAAGATGGTACCCAGAGGAGGAACAAAAATTGGATCACATTGTCTCAAAACTAAGCAAATGATAGAGAGGACCTCGTGCTATAGACTTAATAAGTAGCATTTTGATGTGTTCACAACAACAGCAATATTTTATGTAAGGCTCTATTTATATTTCATCTATGGTTCAATTCATACAGAGTACTGGGTCAAAACTTAAAATTCCCAGGATTTCCTATAAAGCATTCTATTCCATGTTGAATCTCCCCAGGGCTTGAATCCATCACAAGCTGTTATTAAAATGCTGGTATGCTTGTGTTTGGGCAAGATACTTCACCCACATTGCCTACTCTGTTCCTGTATAAATAGCTGGTTGTGACCGGAAGGCTGTTTGACATACTATGACTTACAAACTTGTCAAATGAAAAATGAAACTGATTGGCTGTTTGGCTATCTCAATACTGAATAAAAAGGATCTAATTGTTGGCTCTGCAGGTACTATAGTGTTGGAGTTTCTTTGGATCTGCCAGTAACTAAGTGGAAAATTTTGGTTAATTGAATAATGGTCAATGGGGCAACAATGGAATACAAAGCATTACCTGGGACACTCGCAGCCTCTTGCGTTATCTTACTGTGATCTGAATAATGTGAATGCGCAGAGCGTCTTCGGTGTCAGCGGAGGACAAGCACCCTCTTTGCCAAATGGTCTATTACTCCTTGAAATTAGACCAGATTGAGTCACTGTTAGTCAGTACTGCTAGATTTTCATACACCCCTTTCCTGGTATAGTAACATGTAGTGCGCTATACATCAAAAAACATGCTAAGGTATTAGTAGTGAAGTATCAGAGTACATTTGAAAAAAACGCCGAGAGCTTAAAAGTGCTTTACCGAGACACTCCTCTGCATCCCAATGAAAGAAATGACAAACGACCACCTTAGTCAGACACGAGAATGAGTCTAGTCCAGTCCATAGCTGTCTAAATATATGCTTAGATTCCATATATATACACTCTTAAAATGTCTACCAATATAAATCATCCATCTGCACTCTCATTTTCATATCTCTTTCATCTTCAAGGCAACAAAACACAGTAGCAATCACCTAACAGTCCAGGACTAGTGGCTTTTACAGTACATGAATGAAACTAAGCCCGTCTAAACCCATTGAACCCCAATCCAACGCTAGAATGCATGATCCCAGTATTGCGGCAGCCGGATCCTACCTCTCGTTATGCCATTTTAAAGGGTGTGTGTGTGTGTGAATGAACCGTCTTCATCAGATCACCGGCTCCAAATCCCACATGTGCCCGGCAGCTTGTGGGATTTGACAGACATTCCCAGCCGGCATTGTCCAACAGGAGTGAATGGGTAAGTTCTCATTCAACCCAGCAACTCATATCCCCACCTACCCTGCAATGTTACCCCGAGTACCCCTTTCACAAGTCTAATTTATGACCACTACAGCATACAAAAAGGGGGGTTTCTCTCCCAACAGCCGGTATGAATCAATAGGAATGATTACATAACCCCCAGCGATTGCCATAATGAAAAGGGAATGGCCAGATATCTGGAGCCTGACGTCAAAAGATAGATGGGTAGCAGTTTGGCCACATTGTAAAAATTGCTAACCTGATACTGGTTGAGAAGGCTGGCTCCCATGCTGTCACATTCTGTCACACATGCGAACGCTCGGATTAAGACATGAGAGGCTTTTCATCTGAATCCAAACACGCATGTGATTGTGATGATAGAAACATGAGCTTTAAGGAATACCAAGCAGCTCAACTTCTCATCTACCTGTTAAATAACGCACATAGAAGGATGAATGAAAAACAAACCCAGGATTGTAAATGAGAATAAATCAAAAGCGGTCCTACCTTGGTCTACGTGCTGGAGACATTGGAGCACATATATGGAGTGTCTTCAGTTTCTGTGAAGCCAGAGGGGTTTTCTCCGCTTGTTTTTCTGCTACCCTCTCATCAGGGTGTGCAGAGCCGTCAGAGGAGCGGAGGAGGAGAAGAAGGTAGAGGAGGAAGAGGTGGTGGATGAGAGGAAAGGAGGAAGAGGAGGAGAGGGGAGGCTGAGCGGGGAGCAGTGTGCCGGGCTGTGGCTGCTGCTGCTGTGGATGGGCCCGAGCGGCGGTCAGCTCTGCATTTACTCCTCCACTGCTGCAGTGCCAGGCAGCTGCATGTTCCACGGACTCCCACAGAGCCACGCAAAACCTGGACGCGGACTCTCCACCGGCAGGATTCAGGATTCTGCAGCGCTTCCACTCTCCACATCAACATTCACCAACACGTCGTGGCTCCCTCTCCTTCTCTCTCTCTTTCTCTCTTGCTATCGGCGCCTCTCTCTAACAACAGGTTTGCACGTGTTGCAGGGTATTCTAGCCCTGCTCCGGCTCTGTGTCCTGCTATTGACCAGTGCGAGTGATCATACGTCTCTGTGGTAATGAAACGTCAGGCTCTATAAACTCCGGCCAACCCCACAGTCCCGTACATGACATCACCGCAGCTAAAAATGAGCCCGGCACTTTCTTTATCGGTACTCTGCTGACGTCACACACAAATGGCACGCGTTTGTCAGGACACGAGCAGGTGGTCAATGAGATGGAGTATGTTAGACCCGGGGTGGAAAGAACAAATACTCACATTACTGTAATGTCATTGATTTTTTTGGGTAATTCTATTTTTGAAAAGATTTTTACTGTACTTGTAATTAAGTATAGTTATAGCAAAGGAATTGTTATATTTAAAATCATAGGTATTATTTGGTACAGCACAAGCTCCCAATCCTCCCAAAGCACTGTTGTGTCCCTTTCTATTTGTACAAACACACATTATAGCACTGCATTGCCTGCTCTGATTGGCCAGAGCTTAGACATGATTGTGGTTTAAAACTACATAATACACCCATAAACTGTTAAAATAATCAAGTTTTGTATAAAAGAGTGATCTAAAATGACACAAAAATTACATCAACTCTTAATACTTTTACTTCAGTAAACATTTGGCAAAAATATTTATACTTGTAACTGAGTACATCTTTACTATTGTAATTTTTTTGTTTTGTTTTACTTGCGTACAAATTTTCAGTACTCTTTCAACATCTGCTTATACCAAACATGATCCTCACACAACCACAAAACAACTACTGATGTCAGAATTACTATTCACACAGGCGTTAAAACGTGAGATTTGACAACACAATTCATTCATCAATAGCAAAATCAAACTGAATATTTCGGTGACTCATTCCCCTCACGTCCTCTCCTCCTCTCTCCTTCTCTGTCCTAGGGCTCAGTGAAGCTCAGAGGTTAAAAGACGTCTGAGCAAAAGGAAGAAATGCAGATTGGAAAAGGATCATATTCAATTCAGGCCAGCGCTTTGATTCATTGGTATTCTTCTGAACCGCCAGTGCTCTCTCTAAAGGATAAGACATGCCAGGACTCCTTTAGCCAAAGTCCAAAGTGTAATGTAAGTGGTCAACTACTAGAATCACTGAAGATCACGCTGCTGCAAACTTATATGAAGTGGAACACATTCTCCATAGGTATATTAGCATTGTTACATAGCAATTAACAATACAAAACAGAACAGGGATGGGATAAGATCTTGTGCCACTAGATCTTGCCTGATAAAAATTCACAAGTGGACACACAGGTGTAAAATTATCTTATGAGATTCTTTTTTTATTTTATAGTAGATTAGATTTCTTTTTTTATATATGTTAAGACCCGAAAGCTCCTGACCATGCTTGGCAGGTTCCATCCCAAATCCAGCACCCTGAGACTGTACATGAGCTGTGAGGAAGGAGGCCGAGGACAGGTGAGTATGAGAGCCGCAGTCCAGCATGAAACATCCAAGAGCCACAAGTACATCCAGGACAAGGCCCCAACAGATGGCGTGCTCAGCGAATGTCTCAGACAGTGGAGTGCAGAGGAAGAGGAGCTGGAGGAACCATCATGGAAGGACAAGCCCCTGCATGGGATGTACCAAAGGAACATAACTGAAGTGGCTGATATCAGGAAATCCTACCAATGGCTTGAGAAAGCTGGACTCAAGGACAGCACAGAGGCACTCATCCTGGCTGCACAGGAGCAGGCCTTGAGCACCAGACAAGACCCAAGGTGTAGGCTGTGCAAAGAGGCCCCTGAGACAATCCAGCACATAACTGCAGGGTATATGATGCTGGCAGGGAAAGCATACATGGAGCGGCATAACCAAGCAGCATAGTGTAGAAACATTTGTGCAGAGTACAGTCTGGAAACCCCCAGGTTAAGGTGGGAAACACCTTCAAAGGTAGTGGAGAATGATCGAGCCAAGATCCTGTGGGACTTCCGGATACAGACTGACAGAATGATGATGGCGAACCAACCGGACATAGTGGTGGTGGATAAACAACAGAGCAAAGCTGTTGTGGTGGACAGTACCAAGAGATGGGAGCATCAGGAAAAAGGAGCATGAGAAACTAGAGAAATACCAGGGGGTCAAAGAAGAGCTGGAGAAGGCCTGGAAGGTGAAGGCATCAGTGGTGCCGGTGGTGATCGGAGCACTCGAGGCAGTGACCCCAAAACTGGAGGAGTGGCTACAGCAGATCCCAGGAAAAACATCAGACATCTCAGTCCAGAAAAGTGCAGTACTAGGAACAGCAAAGATACTGCGCAGAACCCTCAAGCTCCCAGGCCTCTGGTAGAGGTCCCGAGTCTGGAAAAAGAGGGGATGAGACCACCCGCAGAGGGTGAGCAGGAGATTTATATGTGTGTATATATATATATATATATACATACATACATATATATATATATATATATACATACATATATATATATATATATACACATACATACATATATATATATATATATATACATACATACATACATATATATATATATATATACATACATACATATATAGATAGAGAGAGAGAGAGCGAGAGAGAGAGAACCAACCTGTATTTTAAAGCTGTCAAAATTGTCTCAAAATTGATCATTCTTGAAATACAGCTAAATGGTCAAAAGTTCTCAAAATGGCACCTTTTCATAGTCAGAATATATAATGTTTTGTTTTGAATTGGAAATCGGTTTGGCAGCAGTCCTAATTTGTCATTGTTCTGAAATCTATGGATATACAGTATAACTTGCGTAGATCTAACTTCCTATGATCAGCCATCAGAACTAATTAACAAGCTAGCAGCTCATTCATGGTGGAGTACAGTGTGAAGGTATGAATTATGTAGAGCAAAAGAACATTATGCTAATTTTGATATTTTAAACAAATAAACAATAAAAATCTTGTGATGGGAAAAGTAGCTAAAATGTCAAATAAGAGTTATACTTTAATCAACATTTCTCGGCTAAAAGTAAAAAGTATACTGTGATAAGACCGTACAATCTCTTCTCTTCTTTGTTTATTCAAAGCCACCATAAAATCTGCATGTCATCTCATTTTAGATCTCAAGCAAACGCTAGCATCCTATAGGCACACCAGTATCGGAAAAAGTAGAGTGAAATTGCTCTGTGCCACCTATGGACTGTATATATAAATTGACATAGCTAACCTGCTGGACATTATGTTCCAAATATGAAGCCAGCATGAGCCCGTTTCTGGCTTCTTTGACTCTGGCTCCAATTCACTTTACATTGAAAAACTTCCGTCTTTTTTTCTGTGAGGTCACTTCCGCAAGCGTTAGCATTACTAAGCTCCCATTTCGTGCTAAACCAGCGGTACGGTCAGGAAGGGGCGTTACTTTCAGCAGCCTCGCTCCGAATTGGCTCTTAGGTTGCTATGATACTACTGAATTCCGAATATGAAACTTGGCTCTAAATTCACCCCTATAACTGCTAGCCTTGATGAGCTTCATTTGACTTGAGTCGAACGGTATGAGTGATGTCACACTCCCTTATTCCACTTCTTTATACAGTCTATTGTGCCACCTAATCAAGGACAATCCCAACAACTGCCACCAATAACTTTTAATCATAAAAAACACACGGGGAAACAGGCCTGCAGATTACATGTTTATCCTAATACATAATACATTCCATTTGATTATTGTAACAAAGCCCCTCAAACACACACATATTTGTTTATTATCAGCTTTACATGCTTTGTTCCACCATCTTTACCCTTGTTTACCCTTGTTTCCTCCAAATGTTATGCAATACAAAGTAAATACACTTTTTTTCAACTCTGCTAAGAACACAGTCTGGCAAAGTGTGATAATGCCAAGTTATGAAAGACCAGGATACTGTGTAAAGCCAGGACACTTATTACAGTAGCTAACAGTCCCATCTAGTGGTACATTTAAATCATACGTTATATGTGTCAAAGAGGGGGCTGGAATATCAGGGACAATCAGCAGACATGGCTAGTGGTCAGATACGCATTCTTAGGTAGGTTTAAAAAATATATACTTTTTGAGTTTTCACACAACATTCTATTACTTTCAGTAGAGTTTACAGTACTCTTACTTGAATAAAACCTGACAAAAGCTTTATGTTGATGACAGTAATAAATGATTTGACTTTTTTTAGTTTCTCGCACAGCTTCTTCAGAAATTGTTAGAGGTCCTGTATTACACGAAATGGACTCTTGTGAGCTTTAAGTCATGTTATAATGCTCTTACCTCGTCAGAACATAGAAGTTTTGTGTTTTGTTTCATTCACACATGTTTGAGTAATCCTGGTTTACTAGTCTGTCTACATCTCCAAAGCTCAAAATGCTTTGTTCCACCTTGTGATGTCATGCTGTGTCAAAGCATGATGTCAAAGCTACCTTTTACCTTTAGTTTAGCAAGACTGTCAGTTCCAGGGGAGAAATGATCCAAGTGATTTTAGTGAAGGTGTATGGAGTTTAAAAACACAGTGGAGCACTTCCTGTATTACCACATGATATCACAAGGATGAACAGAGTGTTTTCTGTTTGAGAGATTAACTCAGCCTAAATATGCAGGGTTTGTGTGTTAAACATGTGTGAATAAAACACAATGTCAGGCATGTTTGTGATGAGGAAACAACATTACAACATAGAACAGAAAATAGTGTGATATGGGCCCTTTAAATATTTTTCACATTTCTGTGGTTGATTCTTTGAAATTACCAAACATTGTGCATTGTTTAATATTTGGTGCTTCTAAATGCAGTAAATTATAAATCAGATGTTATGTCCTGCCTCTCTTGTATTTTTACTCAGTTTTGGACCACTACTTGAAACAATAGGACAATAGTATGATTTTGTCCACTTCTGATTATCATAAAGTAACCAACATGGCTGTTATGTAACTTGAAGCAATAATAGTCACTGCTCGTGGTACAAAGAAAGACATTTCAAAACCCCACAAGTCTTTCTACTCAGGCTCAACCTTGAGAAACAGATGACTAAGGTATTGAGCAGAGTCACTTCTTGTGTGGATGGCACATCAAACAAGCAGGTCCCCCTCCACACTCCCTCCCTCACACTGTGCTGACAAAGACCTCTGTCTATAGCTATATGGTAATTAGTCATGCATTCAAGGATGGTTCAGACTGTTGAGTATGAATGTCTTGCAATTACTGTGAGAAGAAGCATCACGATTTTACAATTTTTCATCATTATCTTTCTCAAATACACTACCAGCCAAAAGTTTGAACCTTATTCAATGTTCTTTATGTTTACTACTTTCTACACTTTAGATACATAGGGAAGATATCAAATATATGAAACAAGACATTTTGCAGCAAAGAAACGAATACTTATGTCACTCAGCAAAATAATTTTGCTACAAACTCTTGGCCTTCTCTCAATAATATACTTGATGAAGACTGTAGAAATGTGCAAAAGTGCAAACTAGGGGTACAAGCAAATGGTGGCTATTTTACAAAAACTAAAACAAGTTTTGAGTTATTTTTGAGGTAATTTTTTTAAACTATTATGAAACAAAAGCAATATCCTCTCAATAGACACAAGCCCCCCCCCCCCCCCCTGGTTTTGCAATTTATATTTTAAAATTCTAATTTAGTACAAAGAGCATGCTTTTAGTATAACCAGGAGAATTCATATTTGAGAGGAAACCATAGGTTGCATAATAGAAGTATATACAGTATGCAGGCTTTGGAGGAAACTAACATGGTTTTGCATTAAATTGAGGGACCACGTACATATTTAGAGGTCAATATAGAACTATAGAATAATGAGGTTTTACGCCTGATAAGACCCCATAGACCCCATTGCTCATGACATAGTATTGGTCTATTAAAAGTAGCCATTGTAACTTGCTAATTGCTATTTGATTATTGCTATTTACTTGATCTTACAGTCTTAATGGGGTGAAGAGGAGGACATGAAGAAGCTCAGAAGGCTAAGGGTTTGCTGCTGCGGGGAGATAGGGTGGATATGGATTTTTATGAATGGCTTAAGAAGTAATTGGTTGAGAGGCAAAGGTAGTGGGCTTTGATTGGCTGTAACCAACATCAGGAACACAATACAAAAGCAAATGTTCTTCTGTGTTGAACTTGCTCCTGCTTAATTCAGAAGTTAGAAAAACTTGAATTTGCCGGAGGATAGATAAATAAATATTACAATCTGAAAAATAGAAGTACAGAATGTTCTTGCGGTATTAATGAAGTAAACAAATTGGCAAAGCCTTGGAATAAAAATAGAAAACATGACCTGGAAATGTGTTAGCTCTACAACACCAAATATTCAGCTCATTTGTACTGCCTGCGATATTTATAACCACGCAAATTCAAACTGACAAACCACTTTCATGATTTGTGTGTTCAGAAGTAAAATCCGGGCACTGTTTGAAGTTTGTGGTGTGTGTTTGATCGTGTACAGTGGCAGCCCCCTGCGGTGATGTTTCTTTGGATCTAGAGCAGCACAATGACCTCTCAGATTTTACTAATCAACTACATGTCAATTTGCAGTCTGAAAATATTTCCTTTCCAAAGTGCTCTTAAAGTCTGATGTAAAAAGAAAAATGCTGCCTGAATTTTATTATCTACGGTTTGTTGTTAGATGGGATTTTACTGTTTTAAAAATGATATTAAAATCACAATAGAACCTGGGATGCTACATGCTTTTTCTTTTTGCAGAGCTCTTTTGGGTTAGTCCGGTTGCCAGATGGGAGCTTTAGGTGCATTAATTCGCAATCCTGGGACACATTTTGAAAAGTATCTCGTCTGATGATTGAGACGTTCAGTTTTATTCCTGTAATTAATTTTACCAACTGCAAATGTTCTGACCTATATTTGATAGATAAAATACATTATAGCAGTAACAAAAACACATTCTACCCTTCTGTATATTCTGGACAATAAGGATCTAATGAGGATCCACTGTATAACTGATATTTGTAGTAACGCAGGGTTCAAACTGAGGATTTATTCTTTGCCTCCTCTTACATCGTGATGCTCCATTTAGATACTGTAGCCTACTAGCATTTACTCTAACTTTGACAGTACTTTTGTGTAGTTCAGCTTGTGTCATCTCAGCGTGGTTCAGACTTTCTCACTAAAACTCCCTTTATTGTATGCTGCTGTGTTAATGTGTCTGTGACAGCTGTGTGTGGCGCCCCACTCCTCCGCCTCTTACCTGAGTCCTCCTTGTCAAAGAACAGGCAGCACGGAGTCTGGAGTATCCATGGCAACACCTGGGACAGAAGGAGAGCCGTGACTGATGGGGTCCAATGCATACACACACATGCACACACACACACACAGATAGGACTTGACCTTCACTGGCTGCTGTGGCTCTAATCTAACTAGCCAATTTAAAAGTAGATGATAAGACAAGTATTTTAGGCTTAAATACTAATTTATCATTTTGCTTTTATATAGAAACTGTAGAAATTTGTCATTTTGAACGAGATACAATTTTTCTTAATATTAAAGGTGAACTAAGTAACTTTTCTGGTGGGGAGTCTGCCACCAGCTTGTGTCAGTGGAGTGGACTGCTTTGTCTAGAATGTTCTGCAGCTGGTCATTATCTGTCTCCAAGGAGAAGAGTCGACCCCACCGACAGTAAGAATGTAACAGTAAGGGTTTTTTTGAGCAATTAAAACATATAATTTAATGTAAGACACCATGTTGGACACCATAGAGTGGAACATTAACACTAAAAAAGCTGCATTATACTTTTAAAACCTCAGTAAGAACAATATTTCTTGATGACAGATATTTTTCTTTGACAAGTCCAACATTCATTATAAAAGCCATGCATAAGACACATTTACAAACGCATTATAATCAAAGACAACAGCTATACCATGTTTATTGTATTAACTTTTATAGTTCTGGTGTTGTAGTGTTAGTGATATTAAGAATAAAATGTATTTATTTCTTAATTCTTTCATTTCATGTCACCAAGGACATGTAGCCTAGACCACAGCCCTCCCCGCTCCTACACTCTCCCTCCTGATCCCAGCCCTGCACTTCTTGTTCTGCATCATTAAGTTATTGACAGATCTGTGCGGAGGAGAGCCCCGGGGACGCACACATGCAACCATTCAGATAAACAAACTTTACTAAAACTGCGTAATTCCACTCCAGACGTAAAAAAGAGAACGTCACAGTGATAGTGCGTCCTTACGCCCTGATTATGATCAATAACAGAAGGATACACGCTGCTGGTGGCTCAGATCTGCAGTGGTACCTTTGTGAGCGCGGACATGTCTCTCCTCCTCGGGTCACTTCACGGAGCCAGGAGTCAGAGCGCGCGGAGGTGAGGAGGTGCCCATGATGCCTCTCCGCTGCAGCCGGGGAGACGGTCACTGTGTTCCGGGGAAGCATCTGCACAACAGTCGGACTCTCCTATGATGATGATGATGAGGAGGATGAAGGTTGCACGCGTGGGGTCGTTGCGCGCTGGTCTCGGTGCAGAAGCCTGTCCCATGTTAAATGACTTGTGACGGGCTAAAGGTTGTTTTGGTCAGCGACAGCGCGGCTCGTGCACGTAAAGGCAGCCTATAAACTGGCGCCATTTTCACAAACTCTGCGCTACTGTGCCACTGTAGCCTACTTCAGGAGATTTATTACAGGCATTAACGGGGTCATGTAGTACACTATTGGCTCTACACAATGAAGAGTGCATCTATCGGTCTTAGAAACACCTTTAGTTCAGAGATAATTGGAATAATTTAAATAATAATCGGCCTAATAAATATTTTTATTTTAACGAGTATTATTAAAACGAATATTAAAACTTTATTGGGAATGTGCATCTTGTGAAAGCAAAAAATTAAAAGGTAAATTTGCCCATATGCACCTGGAAATGCAATGTTAATAGGCTTCTTTTATTTTCTAAAAACACAAGCTAAGTGTAAGCATAGGTCTACATAACTAGGCCTACTGTATGCTTATTGGCCTGTAGGCTTATTGGCCTATATAAAACTATGGAGATTTTTTTTTTTTTTTTTAATGTCGGTCATCCGTCTTTACCCATCTGATTAACATAGAAACCCATTAAGTTGTTTTTTGTTTTTTTTCTGAATAACTTTTATTCAAAGGCGTTTGTGAAATTAAATCGGATTTGTGCAGCAGAGCTTTGCCTGTTGTTTCACATGGATGCACTAGATGGCGCCAAAGAAACTCATGGCGCTATCCATGGTCCTGAAATGTCTTAGACCAAACTTAATACAAAATGCGATTTACTAATTTTTTTCGAAATCACGTAAATTTTCTTTATGTAGCCGTATTTAAAAATAATAATAACAATAAATTAATAATAACAATGATCAAATAGGCTCATGATTATATCTTAAAGTAAGCTGTGTCTTTCTCAGAGGTCACGTGGCATTTTAGCATATCCTTTTCGAATATGCTAATTGTATTTTAGCATAATAGCATCATGTTAAACGTAACGTAACGTAAAAAAATAATAACAATAACTCTAAAAATCCTTTCTGCAACTCAATAGGGCGACAAATTAGAGATCTAGATGCACATTTGAACTTTTCTGTACCGTCCTTAGTCTCTCGTGTGTTGGCCTCGCCGCACGCGCTCACACCTGTGCGTAATCAGCCGCGCGCCTCCCCGTCTCTGGATCAAACCGAGCACACAAACTTCCCCTACGGCTAATCAACGTGCATCTGCGTCGCTCTTTTCTTAATCCACACACAGATTTTGTCGCAGTGAGTTTTTAAAGGCGACGGGAAACTTTAAAACGCCACATAATAATAGATGATCGGTGTCTGCGTGTTCCTTGTTTTATTTGGGATGTCCGGAGGAGCGAGCTGACCTAGTGCCTACCGCAGCAGGAGGGGAGAGGACAGCCGCACTGGGACGTGGATTCGGCCGTGAGAGAAAAAGCGAGACCCCGGGGAAAGAGCCGGGCTGGTGGAGGAGACCGGGTAAGCCAAATGAAACCAGGGCTGTCCCAACATGACGCTGGTATGTTCAAAACGTCCATACCGCACGTGCTTGGATCTGATGTCACGTTTGCGTCATTTTATCTAATCTTCAAACTGTTCATTGACTGATTGCAAATATGCACGTTCAAATGCATGTTTAAATCTTGCAACATTTCTTTTCTGCAGCATTACTTGTGTATTCTATCATAGGCGATCAACCGTGTGCACAGCTGTCTGATGATGATTTAAGGACACGTGAGATCTGTTTACTGCAGCAAATTTGCATATTTTAAGGTGTTTTCATGTCCTTGTTTCACCATTCATCGTCATTTGAAGCTGCAGCTGTTGAGATTAATCTTAAACGCATAGAAATGGGAAGGAAACAAGCATCTGTAATTGCATTTGATAAAGAGGGCAGCCAGATTAATTATAAGAATGGAAATATTGATGGAGAAACACCTCTGTGAGTTCAGGTTTCTCAGCTCCATGTGCACAGATGTGGCTTACAGTTAATATGTTTCAAGTGAACCCTGAGTACGGCATTTTTACTTACTTGACTAATGAAGACTATAGACCACTACAGTACTGTACAAAGACAATGTATTTGAACAGAAAATAGGTGGGCAACATTTTTACAATACAGCTACATTAATGATGAGGTACCAAAGCCAAATGAATTAAAATGCTTAACTTAAGATATTTTGCCTCAGTCCAGACCCCTGTAGGCCTGACGACACAGGACAGAGTGGAGGTCATCGGGGCGTTGGACTGTCCAGCTCCGGACCCCTTCTGCACCATGGGAAACCAGGCTGGCAAGGACAGCCATGGATCCACAGGTAGGAGTCTATGCATTATGTAATTTAATGATCTGATGTTTTGTGTTTAGTTCAGTTGACACATTTTGTTGTTCTTGTAGGTGGTTGTGTTGTTAATGTAACTGCTTTTCTATGTGACGCGCAGTTCCTATGCCGACAATTTGACGTGAAGGTTGTATTCCTGAGTTACTAGTCTGTTTTGGACACTGGCTCTAGTGAGTTGAGACTGCTGTTGTTTTGTTCTTGTGTTTGGCATGTTTTTTACACCAGAACACCACAGTATGTTGTTATAGGTATTGATGCTCTATAGAAAAATCTGACAAAACATTACATTGATCTGCTTGTCCAGTATTTACACCAACCTGCTCAAGGACCACAGGTATGAACTGCCATTCATGCTATGACCTGGCAGGAGCATCTTCCCTGTGACGCTGGTCTTGGTTAAAGTGCACTGCCCCTGTACAAATAAAAGCATACTGTAGCTTTCTGGTCTAAGGAAACATGTCAAAAGAAGACTCAAACAACAGCAGCTCAACTCACTAGAGCCAGTCTCCAAAACAGACTGACAAACAGAACCTTCACATCAACTTGTCGGCAGAGCAACCAAGTATCACTTACAAAAGCAGTTACATTACCAACAACACATAAACAGTTACAAGAACAACAAAAGGGCTCAACTCTAACACAAAATATCAGATAATTAGAATGCCATACCCAACCAAACAACAGCAATAAACGTAGCCAAAGAAGGTCATATGGCAGATTTCTCACTGGGATGAATAAAAAAGGTTTTGTCAGGTAAGGCATCGGACATGGTATGCAAGTCCTGTTTGTAAATACTTAATTTTTACACAGTTTGGCATCTTACTTCTTATACCAAGCCAAACTATATAATTTATTATGTCAAACTATTTGGTTATGTCATTGTATCACTGACAATGAAAAAATGATTTTTATTAGCATTCTTTGTCAACATAGTAGTAAGAATTCAGATAGTAATTTAACAAGTGTTATTTAGTCCTATATTACGCAAAACTGACTCTCGTGAACTTTAAGTTATGTTAGATGTTACCTTGTCATAAACATACCTGGAGACTGTCTGCATCGCCAAAGCTCTAAATGCTCTGTTCCACCTTGTAATGTCATGAAGCAGTAGTTTTCATGATAACATCTACCTTTTACCTTTTATTTAGTAGAGATTGGAAATTCCAGGGGTGAAATTATCCAAATGATTCTAGTGAAGGTGTACAGAGTTTAAAACACACTGGAGCACTTTCTGTATTACCACATGACATCACAAGGTGGAACAGTGTTTTCAGAGAGAAGAACTCGGCCTTAATACGCAGACTTCCTGAGAATGAAACACAACACAAGCCCAGGTATGTTTTTGATGAGGAAACAACATTGTAACATAGATGAGAAAATGGCATAGTATGGGCCATTTCATAACAGGGCACAGAATTAACATTTGTGAATATATCTTGGAGAAATTAACCAGAATATATCTTGGAGAAATTAACCAGAATAACACTACATAGACTGCTCACACTGCCTTCTCTAAAACACTAAGTTTAATTCTTTTTTCACTGGAGAAGCCTGTAGTCCTCAGTGTGCAGCTGTCTCCCGTGTGGAATGTCCTGTGGTTGGCAGCAGGCTCTGGTTAGCTCTCTTCGGGGCAGCTGGTTTAAATGCCTGCTGGAACAGTGTGCTTGTGCATGTCTGTGTGTGTGAACAGGGTGAGAATAGCCTCTTTGTGAAGCCAGCAGGAGCTCATCAAACCCCATCACACGCCGGTGCTGCTGGGAAACAATGACTCGGCACTATCCAGCAGTAAAACGCAAGGGCAATAGGGAGAGGCAGGAGAGATCTATGGACCCTTTTGTGCAGCACAGCTAAAATTAAAGTTGTTAAAAATATCCCATACACGCACTACGCTACTCAAGGTGGCAATATGAGCAGATTCAGATCAAATACTTACATGATTTTACACACAACGAATATAGGTATACAGGTAGATGCATAAGGACTCTCTCCTGGCAGTGAGTAAGCAAAAAATGTTATGTTAAATACAGTTGGTAAAAAGAACTTGTGGTTTTGGGTTTAAATTGTTTGCAGGGGGGAGCATGGTAGCAAAGTGGTTGGTGGAGGTTGCATTTTCTCCTGTGTAGGTTGGTTCTAACAATGTAGGTTCTTTTAAGACCGTAGGAGATGTATTTAGCTTGTTGACATGTTCCGGCTGCTAGCTACGAATTGTCAACAAGATAAATCTCCTTCTGCATTCTCTTAACAAAAGAACCTAAGTTAATTTTTAAAAGAAGACAAAATGAAAAGTTTTTGGACTATTATTGACTTCACAGTTCACCAGAAATTGAGCATTCACGGGTAACTAACTTATAATGAGGTATAATTGTAGTCCTAATCTGCATCTTTGTTCTCAGGATCTCCTCTGGACTTCTTCCAGACTCCTCCCACCACTCCCTCAGAGGCAGTGCTCAGTGCAATGATGGCCTCCTCCCGAGCCTCCTCTGACTCAGCCACTACTCCGCAGACAGCAGCCTGCACCACCCCCTTCACCCCCACCTCACCCCTCCCAGACTGGGCACACAAGCTGTCCACTGCCTCCGAATGGGCCGTGATCAGCGTGGACAGTCTCACCAATGTAAGCAGCGATACTACGGCGGTACTGAGCCCGGACAGTCCCAGAGAAGAGGTTCTGTCATTGGGGTCGCCCTCGGAGCAGAGCTGGCAGGAGCGGGACAGTGGGCTGGAGCCGCAGGCAGCAGTGGAAAAGGCCAATGAGGAGATGTCCCTGGTGCTGTTGAGTCTGATGGAGCATTACCAGAGCTCCATGGGACTGGCACATAACACAGATCTCACCTCAGGAGCAGTCGGTATGTGGTAATGGAGTTATACAGATGGAAGTGTGTTCTCTAGTTTTGCTTTAACTTTCCGTCTTTTCTTTGATTCTAGAGCTTCTTAGACACTTGATAACAGAGAGAGATGCACTAATTCAAGAAGTGCAGACACTGAGGGAAACGCTGCGGGTAAGCACCATGTCAGAATGATTTTCAAAGCTATGAAGTAGTGTTAAAAGCAGAGTTTGAGGGCTGTAGAATGCATCGCTGAAAAATGTCATATTTTTGTCCTAAATGTATATTGGAACTGGAACCTCAAATGACAGACTCATATCAGATGTATTCTTCCTATTTGGATCATCTTTAGAACAACAACATAAGCTGACCATCGTATATAATGTCTTTAGAAATTGATTAGTTTTACTGAAAACAATATTTTCAATAACTTAATAATCTATGAATTGAACATCCTTAAAAATAGTCGGGGATGTTAATGAAATTTGAAATAAAAATCGTACATACCCTACTTTAAGTAGACTGCTAGGCACATTGAGTTAGCCTATGTAAGAAATGCATGCTATAAATGAGAATGTCTTGCCTTACTAGGTTTTGGAATTATAAATCAAAACAAAACAAAGTCACAAAATGTAACCAAATGAACATTTTCTCAGCTCCATCTTTGGTGCTTTCAGAATGTACATATACCTACATGCATGCTGCCTTTCTCTCTTTGTTGTGTCATTACGGGTGCAGACAGAGAGGGAGGACTGGCAGCAGTTCCAGTGTGACCTGCAGGTGGCAGTGTCTGTGGCTGACAGACTCAGAGTGGAGTCGGATCAGGCTCTGGACTCACTGCAGGACAAATGCAAGGCCTTAGAGGAACAACTACTCCAGGCCTTAACCAGAGAACAGGACAAAGACATACAACTGGAGAACTTGAAAGCTGATCACAAAGTGGCCTGTCGCAAACTCATAGAGCTCACTCTGCAGAGGCAACAAGCAGCCAGACACACAAGGCAGAGCACTGAAACAGGAAGATGGGATTCTGAGAAAAGACAGGACAAGATTGTTAAGGAGGAGCCACAAATTGTTGCAGAAAAGTCTGAGGAAAAGTTCCCAGATGTGCTTCAAAATGCTGCGAAATCCAATGAAACGGGAAGTGCTAATCTGACTGGAAAGGGTGTGGCCGAGTGTTACCTACGCAGTTTAGTGGCTTTGGAGAGAAAGAAGGAGAGGACCGGTCTGCTCAAAGACTCCAGGAGGATTGTGATGCTGTCTGAACGATCCTGGTATGCATACATCAGATACCATATTCATTCTCACTTACCAAATATTATACAAATTTGACAACATTGGATTTCCAGGAGTCTCTCTCGCCTTCCCCTCCCATCTGAGGGTCTCAACAGGCAAGAAGAAAACACAAGCTCAACACTGCCCTTATGCAAGGTGTGACAATTAAATGTATGTGATAAAATGTTGGTGCAATATTTATAGTATAGTATTAAACTTCAGAAAGAAGAAACCAAAGGACAGAGGATGGATAGAGTTTTACAGCGCCAAGACAGCTGGTCCAGCTTTTACACAGGTACCTCCTACACACATGGTATTATCGGACCATTAATCTTGAAAACTAATATGTCTATTTCTTATAGTTTCAGTAAAAAAAGAAGATACTGATTTTATTAAGTAAGCAGACATTTTACATATGTTTGAAGAGGACCTTGTCAATTAAAGCTCTTGAACTCTTGGGTTGACCTTGTTTTGGCAGACCGCAAGACGGGTTCAGTGCCCTGCTGCGCCGTCATGGCGGGTCCAGAAGAAACTCTTTGCTGCGCTGGTGCCAGGAGCGAACACAGGGCTATGAGGTAAGGCATATATTCAAGGTATGTATATGCCCAATATTGTCTGTATGTTTAATTATTATCTCTGTGTGCAGAATATTGACATAACCAACTTCAGCAGCAGCTGGGAAGACGGCCTGGCCTTTTGTGCTTTGTATCACACATATTTACCTGGTGCCATCCCCTTTGACACCCTCAAACCTGAAAACAAGGTAATTACATGCTGACTATAATGTTTTTCACACAGTCCAAATTAGACAATTAAATTATTATTTTCTCCTACTAAATGAATGTCTTGACCAGTTGGTGTAGTCTGTCATTTCATGATTCAGTGGCAAGCTGTTTGTTTTTTTTTCTTGCAGAATCAAAATCTCAGCCTTGCCTTTAAGACGGGGGAGGCTGCAGGAATTACTGCCACACTGGTAACTCTATAGAAACCCACAAGCAATGCATAAGTATAAATTTCCTTTGTGTCCGTATGTTTAATATAACTCTTTGCTCAGACAGTGGAGGACATGCTTAAGGTGGATGGACCGGACTGGCAGACTGTACTGAGTTATGTTGAAAGTATTTTCCGTCACTTTGAGATGTGAGGAGAGCTTTTTTTAACTTTTTTTTTTTTGTGACTGAATCTTCCACAATATCAACTGTGAAATGAAGCATTGTGCAGTTTGAGTTGTACTTAATTTTATGCGTGTGTGATTGAATTCTACTAACACAGTAGTGACACAGGATCTAAGGCTGTTGGGTGACTTTGCACAATACGCATGCTCATTTAGAATACAATGGTTATTTATATTCAGAACTTGTGCACTTTTTGGATGACACCTGGGTTATAGTTGTTTTGTTGAGCACCTTATTTATTCATCAGAGCACTTATTAGTTTTGGTAAAATGTTGTGTGGAAAAACTACAGTATCTTCAGAAACAACCACACTTTTAAAGCCTTACTTTGTGTAACTACTTTTGTTACATGTATATATGTTTGTAAATTTTTGTAAATGTTTGTAAATGTCTGTAAATAACATTTTTAATTTATCATAATTATTGTGATTGCCTAGGCCTTAATGTAGTAATAAAATGATTACCATAACCATACATTCGTTTGCTCAATTAAAACGCAGTGTATTCCAAAAAAGTGACATTTATTAATACAACAGATTTGCTTCAGTCTATAATGACATATAAAATGGTATAAAAGATGGCAACAAAAATGTGGTCAACAGAGAATAAATATGACATAAGAAATAATTTAACAATTTGAAAGTTTACAAAACAATGTAAAAAAAAAAATAAAACACATCCCTTGATGGTATTAAAAACGGTGAGTAAATTAAAGACATAATGTGGTTAATAATGTGATTGGATTTTGTAGCCCTCACTTCCAGCCTCTATGAAGCAGGAATGGCCCCCCCTATGGGTGGAGTTGAAAGTGGAGGAAGTAGAAGAGACTTGAGTTTGGCTGACATGGCAGCAATTTCAGGATCCTGTGTTTCGTACATTTTCACCAATCTCGCAAATTTAAGGACACCTAAAAGAAAAACGGGTCATACATCATTATATTGTTGAACATACAGCTGTAATGACAATATATATTGCGTCTTACCCTCTCCCTCATTGTTGAACCCATAAGCTTTGATGACTTCCTGTTGAATCTGCGTGGCCACTGGGAGTACGAGCTGTAGCATCTTGCCCATGTCATTGCACGCGCTCTCTCTCGCCTCGTCCATCCGAGCAGCATTTTCTGGGGCAGCAAAGGCCTGGATCACCTCACTTAGCACCACTGGAACATAAGTATACACTATACTTTTAGTGACTTGTTTTCAGTGATAGAATATTGAAATAATGTTCTAATATTTACTACATTATCTTGTTATATCAGTGACTCAATTGTCCTAAAGCAGGATTATCCTCCCAAAACTTTTCACAATAAATTTATTGACTCCAAAAATAATTGTTCCATCTTTACTCAATGATAAGTCTATACAGTCATTATTATGGCAGGCCTACTATTGGCAGTTCCAAAACCAACCTTTTTTAATATAATTTACAAATAATTGTAATTAGACCCTGAACTCCAAATACAACCAAAAAAAATTATATCATATATTACATTTAATATTCCTCTTATGGAGAAGTCCAAATAAAAAAATCTAACTTCTGAAACACGCACTGAACCTGGTGTTATGCACATTCAGTATCATTTTTTTCAAACCATAAGCACTTACTATTTTTCATTCAATCCATTATAATACACAAAAAGGCGTCAAACTGCAACTAGAGATTTAAGTAAGAATCAGGATGTAGAACTGAAATATGCACAGGTGCAGTTTTATTATCCAAATAGATTATTATGACATATGATGATGACTTTTGACATACAGAATAGAAAATGTATTCTTCAAAAGTACCAGGCAGTGCAAGAGCTCTACTCACCCCTGGTTTGCTCCACTGTCAGAGTGGGCTGTTGTGCTGGGGCTGAAGCCATAGCTGGAGGAGAAATCATCAAATATACAATACATCAACATTATAATTTACCAAAACGGACAATAATACAACAGTAATTCTATGCTAACACACCCTTAACAAACTACCACCGTGCTACTACGAGAAACATACGCACAAATTCATCCACGCGAATTGTGATGGTCAGATTTGTATTTATGTATTTTGCATGTATTTAGATGCATTTAATCCGACCATTAATGGCGTGGTTTCACAAAAATGTCAGTTTACAAAGAGTTTATAGATATTTACCTCAATGATTCAAAGTGAGCCTAGCCTATATGAGAAGAAAATCTGCACCACTATTTACGACAGTCCAGTGTGACTTACGGCATCACTTCCGCCTGAGTTGCCAACGCTGGCGTAAAGTAAACAAACACAAAATGAGACGTATGGCTTCGTAAAACTGAAACAAAACGCTTAATTTAACCTAATCGAACAACGGGATCTTTTTAACCGTGTATACTGCGTTTAAAGGGAAGTGTAATGTCTTAAACAGCTGTTAAGTTTTCTTATTATTAGCATTTTATAGTGTTTTGCTACGAAACATTAGCACAGGTTCACAGCTTCGATGGAGCAGAAACTCGCTGAGTTTCGAGCCCGAAAACAAGCTGCAAAATCCACCCAAAAGGACCAGCATGTTCCGCAGGAACCGGAGGACACAGCTGATCAGTCTAGGAAGGAACAGACAGTGAAGGAGGCGATACAAGTCAATTCTACCTCAGCACAAAGCGAAACAAACCAGGTATGCCTAATAAAGCTAGCTACTTTCTTCCTTGTTTTGTCATATCAGATTATATCCTTCTGTCATCTAACTAGATATGTTTAAGATCAGACCAAGTAAAGAAGTCATACTAGTTTTTTCATTGGGCTCTTCCTGTATAAACAAAGAAATAAATTATTGAAAAAATTGGCATTGGAAAGTGGTTCTCAAACTGTGGTACCACTACCACTGATGATACATGCTTTCCCCACATAACCTCCTTTGGGTTGATCCTTGTATAGATCTACTATAGCAAGTGTGTATACCTGGTTTAACCTTGTTCAGACGGAGAATAGTCCTGTACTAGACCTGATTTAGATCTGGTGGCACTATAATATTTTCATAGGTGGTACTCAATGTGAAAAGTTAAAAAAAAGTAAGGTTAATGTATGTGTTCATACCTCCACACTACATCAAAATTGGGACAAAATAAACTGACTAATCTCTAAACTAAACCTGGACTAAACCAGGCCAAAACCAGGACTAGAAAAGGACAAATGTGAACAAACCCTGAAAGAAACACTGGCATAAACCACATCCCTATACTTTCTTTATCTTTTATGCAGGACAAAAGTGACTGGCTGCTGGACACTGCTGTAGGAAGATGGCTGAGTTCCAGACTGGCCTTTACAAACCTGACGCTGCTCAAACTCCTCTTGTGGTTGGTTCTACTGGGTCTGTTTGTGGAGCTGGAGTTTGGTTTGCCCTTCTTCGTCCTCTCTCTTTTTTACTGGATCTATGAAGGACTGAGGAGCCCGGAGACACGGCAGCCTGGAGAACTCAGTGCTTACTCTGTCTTTAACCCGGACTGTCAACCGCTGCTAGGCACCCTCACAGCGGAGCAGTTGGAGGGAGAGATGGGATACAGGCCACTGGCAAATAGATGAATAACTTCAATACAACTTACTTCAGATTAAGATAAAACGGGACAGGGACAATACAGGCACAGTGGTACAGCTCAACCTAGGGCGAGACTCTTAAGTCTCGTTGTTAACTGTGGTGGCTGGTTTCAGGGGTGCATATGATGTAAACAGCACACAAATAAATATTATAAAGTGATTTTAACCCGTTTCATTCCCTTTGCTTTTATTGTTGTTCAGATGTTAAACTAATTGAACCTAATTTGTCTGAAGAGGTGATTACAAAGACGACACATTTTTCTTCTTCTAGGCACTTTTAAGCAGGTGGAGCATAAAAGCAATTGGAATACAACACACTGAAATGTAGTGGGCCTAAATACAAAACATGAACAAATTATTAACCACTTCAGTTATTAATTGTTTTTAACCCAACACTGTCCAAAACCAATGAAAACAATTATAATTTGCCTGCATGATTCAGACATAAAACTCTTAAAAACTCTTAAAACTTTTTAAATTCAGTTCAGAGATCAATGAGTTAATATGGTTGATTACGATTTGAAAATAACTGTTATATATAGTTTTCCCAGAAACTGCTCTTCATCAGAGTCCTCTCCAACCGAGGAGCTGCAGCGCTGTTTTGTTTCTTTGGTCAAAAGAACTGAAAGTGTCCAGGCTGGTGATATGGCTTGTTAAACAGATGCAAGCGAGGCAACTCTGTTAAGTGAATAAATGTAAGGTTCACATCTAGTAATAATATTAGTCAGTACAAGTACAGTTTCTACATTCTATTACTTTAAACTGAATACTTATTTCAATCCAATTCAAATACCTTAGAGTATTTTTATTTGCACTTTTTGTACTTAAATAATTTCAGTTTTTATATTGATTCATTTTGTGTTTACCCGGATGTGGAGAGAACAAAACAAGAGAGTTAAGTCTATTTCCGGAGTTTTGGTTCCGTAACACGGAAGTGGTCTGGAGAAAACAAAACAAAACAGAAGAATACATGCGCCAACACATTTTTATTTTCATTTTACGTCTTACTTTGGGATGTTATGAACCTTGATTCTTCAATCTTACATAGAGATGCCCCTTTTCGCTGTTTTATTTATTTATTTATTTATTTTTAATCTAAAACTGATTCGTTGAGATATTGCTATCTTGGCTTTTTCTCTCTCTTTGAGTCACATTACGGAAGGGCATTCAACCAGTTCAGGAGTGCGCTGCTTTAACTGAATACTTAACCAGTAAGTATGGATTTTGTACCTCATTTTACTCATGAAGATACGAACTCGTCGTTCTTATCTTTCTGTACAATGTGATTGTCTGTTTCATTGTGTTAAAGAGCTGCACTATCAAATTATTACACATTTACCACGTTTTTCATATTCTTACATTATTTAACTCAGTGTTGGTCAGTGTGTGTCTGTCATGCTTGCCTAATGCTTTCACATTTATATAAGCTTTGAGCTGCACTGCATTCTATCTGTTTTTGGGAGCATCACAGCTCAAATCACCTGAATTATCCTTGAAGTGAATGTTTACAAGGGTGCAGCATTTCTAAAGAAGGTGCGATTCTTTTGGTCGCGCCCATATTTGTTCCACGGGTTTTGCTGATAACAAAAGTGTTGAATAATTGTGATCACTGTGGTGTGACTTCAGAGATGTCCGGAGGTCCTCCAGTGGTGATGCGGCTGGTGGCCTCGGCCTACTGCGTGGCGGAGAGGGCGGGGGCCATCGTGAGGAAGGTCCTGCACAGTGGGGACCTGGGCATCGTGGAGAAGGTAAGAGACTTAATTTGGAATATTGCTCTATTAAAAATGGACCAGTGTATATCATCAAAGCTTACAATATGTGTGAGTGGTGTGTGAATGGTCATGCATAAATGTGATGGTCTTTTACCTGTTCAGTCAGAGTTGACACTAAATCTCGTCTTTATCTGGTTAAGACAGGTGCCAATGATCTACAGACCCTGGCAGACAGACTGGCACAGCAGAGCATATGCGCGTCTCTGTCCAAGCGCTTCCCCAAAATCACCATCATTGGAGAGGAGGTGGTGCATCTTACAATACCTACAACAATACATACAGGGAGTCTGATGCAGTGCATGTTGTACTGTGTGATTAATAAGGCTTGTCATAATAATTACTATATCGACTACAATACATGCCAGATAGAACAATAATTTTTGGGGGACAATATGATAAATATAAGTGGGGGCTTTTTCTTTGGACTAGTGGGAATTTATTTGATTATTTTTGTGTGCTACGATTAGATTTGAGCTGTAGATGGTTGAATTAGTAACGTCTATGACTCATTATAGACACAAAGTAACTACTTAAGTGCTCCATGTATTTATTGCAGCTCATATTTTTAATAATATTGTACATTTAGAATACTTTTTAGGGGATAATTTTGCTTCATGGTTTGATTTCAGTATTGGTAATCGTCAATATTTCACACTTCAGAATTTGTTATCCTGACAGGCCTGTGATTAATATTGACATTTTAAATCTGAACTGTAATTAACAATTTAATTAACACGTATTCTTTATTCTTTAACAAACCTGCTGCTTGTGTGTTAAACAGGATCTCCCATCAGAGGAGGTGAGGGAAGACCTGATAGAGAGTGGTCAGGCAGAAGAGATTTTCCAGAAAACATGTCCAGCTGAATTTACTGATGTGAAAGAGGAGGAGGTAACCACATGAACTATACAGTGAGGCAAATACGTATTTGAACACCCTGTGATTTTGCAAGTTCTCCCACTTAGAAATCATGGAAGGGTCTGAAATTTTCATCTTAAGAGCATGTCCACTGTGAGAGACATGACCTAAAAAAAATCTGGAAATCACATTGTATGATTTTTAAAAAATAATTTGTTTGTATGTTACTGCTACAAATAAGTATTTTGTTAATATTTGGTACAGAAGAATTTGTTTGCAATTACAGAGGTCAAACGTTTCCTGTAGTTTTTCACCAGGGTTGCACACACTGCAGGAGGAATTTTGGCCCACTCCTCCACACAGACCTTCTCTAGATCAGTCAGGTTTCTGGGCTGTCACTGAGAAACACAGAGTTTGAGCTCCCTCCAAAGATTTTCTATTGGGTTTAGGTCTGGAGATATGCTTCTTACGGAGCCACTCCTTGGTTATCCTGGCTGTGTGCTTCGGGTCATTGTCATGTTCATCATCCATCTTCAATGCTCTAACTGAGGGAAGGAGGTTGTACCCCAAAATCTCGCACCGGTCATACTTTGCCTAATACAGTGCAGTCGTCCTGTCCCATGTGCAGAAAAACACCCCCAAAGCATGATGCTACCAGCCCCATGCTTCACAGTAGGGATGGTGTTCTTTGGATGGTCCTCATCATTCTTCTTTCTCCAAACACGGCGAGTGGAATTAAGACCAAAAAGTTCTAGTTTGGTTTGATCTGACCACTTGACTTTCTCCCATGACTCTTAAGATGGGCCTGGACATGTGCTGGTTTAAGCAGGGGAACCTTCCGTGCCATGCATGATTTTAAACCATGAGGTCTTGGTGTATTACTAACAGTAACCTTGGAAACGGTGGTGCCAGCTCTTTTCAGGTCATTGACCAGCCCCTCCCGCTCTGGGTTCTGGGTTGATTCCTCACCTTTCTTAGGATCATTGAGACCCCACGAGGTGAGATCTTGCATGGAGCCCCAGTCCAAGGCAGATTGACAGTAGTGATGGGTCATTTGAAGCCGAGGCACCGGGGCTTGTACCGCATAAAAGGGGGCGTGTCGAGTGAAGCCCCGATTCGAGGCTTGCGTCAAATTGCCAAAAACCACATGACATGTGAATGTGAGGCCTCGCTTTCGTGAACATGATGTCATTGGTTCATTAACTGTGTTACATGCACAGGCACACTTCATGAGCTACTGGCTTTTTTTTAAATTCACTTTCACTTTATTCTAACCTTCACATGCTAAAAGAAGCTTTTTTATTTATAGAGCATTTTGGTTTTACTACCAGAATATGGCAGTTGTTCAGAGAGTGGATCAGAAGAAGCAAGATAGGCACTGGGACAGTTTATAGTCATGTCTGTCTCTGTCTCTGTCTCTGTCTCTCTGTCTCTCTCTTTCTCTCTCTCTCTCTCTCTCTCTCTCTCTCTCTCTCTCTCTCTCTCCCTCTCTCTCCTCTCTCCCTCTCTCCCTCTCTCCCTCTCTCCCTCTCCCCCTCTCTTCCTCTCTCTCTCTCTGAGGTGTTTGTGTGTTTGATGTGGATAGTGCTTAAAATACATAATTGATGCAGAAGAAGATTATAGAATTAGAGGAGGAGGAGGAGAATTAGAGAATTTGAGGATCTTTTTTATTTGATAAATGCAACCACTGAGTGTGATGTTTTAAATGAAACAAGATTCCATTTGTTTTTTCTTTTTACATGTGTTACATTTTTTGTCCACAAGGTGGTGTAGTTGAGCATATTGAATCACTTGGCGAGGCATTGACTCCTGAACCGGTACAATTGCCTGAAAGCCTCAGATGGTTCATGGGGCTTCATCTGGCCATCACTAATTGACAGTCATTTTAGCTTCTTCCATTTTCTAGTAATTGCTCCAACAGTGGATCTTTTTTCATCAAGCTGCTTGGCAATTGCCCCGTAGCCCTTTCCAGCCTTGTGGAGGTCTACAATTTTGTCTCTTATGCATTTTGACAGTTGTTTGGTCTTGGCCATGTTAGTAGTTGAAGTCTTACTGATCGTATGGGGTGGACACGTGTCTTTATGCAGCTAACAACCTTAAACAGGTGCTTTTAATTTAGGAAAATAAGTGGAATTGAGGTGGACTTTTTACTGGCGGACTAACGGGTCTTGAGGGTCAGAATTCTAGCTGATAGACAGGTGTTCAAATACTTATTTGCAGCAGTAACATACAAATCAATTATTTTATAAAATCATACAATGTGATTTTTTTTTTTTTTTTTTTTTTTTTTAGATTATGTCTTTCACAGTGGATGTGCACCTAAGATGAAAATTTCAGACTCCTCCATGATTTCTTGCAAAATCACAGGGTGTTCAAATACTTATTTGCCTCACTGTACATCTATTTTTAAAATAATATCAGATCTGCATTTGTTAAAGCGATTTACTCTTTGGAAATTAAACATATTTACTAAAATTTCAGTTTGGAGAATGTTTAGCTTAACCTGTGTCTGTTGTCTTCAGCTCGTGGTGTGGGTGGACCCTCTTGATGGAACAAAGGAATACACCGAAGGTACATTTATTCCTTACCAACTATTATGAGTTGCATATTTTTTATCCAAATATATTTTACATTGTTACACATTACTGAAGAGGAAAATCATTAATAAGTTCCAATTATGTGTACACAGTAGGGATGCCACAATATCAAATGTTAGTGTTACAATTATATTAAAAAAACACCATGATTGAACATTTATTCATGATTATTGACAACTTAATTTTAATCTTAAAAGTAAAGTTGAGATGACATAAATGTCTAGATAAAAGCACTTCATATTAATTGTCCTCTTTTGGAGTATTGATTGAATGAAAATGACTTCATATTGCTTCTAAAACTGTCATGATTAATAGTTGTTTTAGCTCTTGTTACTTTATTAAAGCTGACATCCCTAGAACTCACTCATATGAATAAGTTTGAAGTTTTGGTGTCAGTGTATATGTATCAAACAGTATAGGAATTTGGTTAGTCAGTCAGTCAAAGTCTAGTACAGTATTGCATCTAAAATGACTAATGAAATCATATAAACCAACAGTGCAGAATTAAAACATCCCTGGCTGTACATTCTTGTCTCCCTCTGTCTCTCTGTGCTCCTCTCTGTTCTACCCTCAGCCTCCAGGCACCTGCATCTGCACACACAGCCCCAGGCCCTTCTCACACGGTCGGACACTCCTCCACTTCACACTGCTGCTCTCTGTATGGGTGATCGACTAAGGCCCAGAAAAACTTTTACCATCTAATCTCAAAATGCTTGCTGTTCTGTTCATTCTTGCATGCTTATATTTTAAAGATCCTATATTACACAAAACATACTCTTGTGAGCTTTATGTCATGTTATAATGCAGTTTCCTCATTGAAAACATACCTTGATTTGTGTTTCGTTTCATTCACACGTGTTTGAGTAATCCTTTATTATTATCTTTCAAATCTCCAAAGCTCAAAATGCTCTGCTCTACCTTGCGATGTCATGTAGAGCTAGTTTTCAAGTTAGCATCTACCTTTTACATTTAGTTCTGTAGAGATTGGTAATTCCAGACCTGAAATCAACCAAATGATCCTAGTGAAGGTGCATAGAGTTTAAAAACACAGTGGAGTACTTCCTTGTATGTTTTTGATGAGGAAACAACATTATAACAAAGATTATAAAATACAATAATATGGGTTCTTTTAAGAGACTAATTATATATCAGAATGTCTAAAGCATCTTTTTGATTTTGTCATTTCAGGGCTGCTGGATAATGTGACTGTTCTTATTGGCATTGCTCACAGGGGACAGGCCATTGCAGGTGTCATCAACCAGCCATTCTACAACTACCAGGTGCCCTATTTGTCATTATTGCATAAGTGTTTTTATTAAGCATTCAATTTGAAATACAATTTCAAACATATTACAATATTTTTTTACACCCAAACCCCAGAACAAACCCACCCTGTTGCACCATAGAAAATTTATACAAATATTACAGTTTTTCCCAGACTACAGAGTGCACCTGATCAAAAGCCGCATGCTTTAATTTTAGAAAAAAAGTGTACAAGCCACACCGGATTTTAAGCCGCAGATATCCCACGTAATAATGTGAAAAAGCTCAAAAACGTTCATTTGCGAGGGACCACTAGTGCAGTGATTGGCTAAAGGAGGTGCCGTGTCTCCTGTACAGTACAGAATACATTCAGCCAAATTTACCAAAATATTTGATGCTGCAGCATGACTCTGAAACAATCGCTTTGGCCACCTTTGTATTTGAAGACAAACACCTCCAACACACGTTTTGGACGCTTTGGATGCGCGTCCACGAGAGACTTTACATGTGAAACAACATAAAGAAAGAGGAAAATAACATAAGAACGACAGCAGAATAAGTTTTAACAATGAGCAAAAAGGGCTGTAACCATGCGGATGGAGTCTGCTTTAGTTTGTGGATCAGTGGAAAAAGAAGATTAGGAGACATTACAGCGGAGCGGCACCAGGACGAAGAGGCGGGGACAGAGGAGAAATACACCTGCAGCCGCAAAACATATATGTTGATGAGGGTTAGTACAAATGACTGATTTACAATAGTTGTGAGAGTGCGCTAGATTTATCATACAATTTCATTGGACCTCTGTGAACTACTCATCAGTTTTATTGGTCTACTGTTGCTGGGCAAAATGTTTTTGACGCCACGGAAAAAAAAAAAAAAAAGTATAAGCCGCATCAGTTAAAAAGTAGAAAAAAGTAGTGGCTTGTAGTCCGGAAAATACGGTACTCACTTAAGTAATAGTACCATTTATCATTATTTATCATAAATTGTGCTACAGTATGTAACATTTTAGTCAAAAAATAGACTCAAATAAAAGCATATTTTTTGTCATTTTGGTTGTTTTTATTGCAGTGAAAACCATCTGGAAACACGGATCTTTACTGTCTTTATGTCTGTATTAATCTCCTTGGGGAATGTTTCAAAGTATGGTTTGGAAAAGTTACATACTGTACTCTAAATCTTGTTTTTTTATCATTAGTTTACCCAATCTTATTCAAGCAACAGTTCTATAATTGATATAGGCTTGAATTCAGACTAGCCTGGCAAAGCAGCCTCTCCCACTGCGTGCAGATGGAATTCATTGTAACAAAAAATAAAAGGGGCTGTTTTTTGTCACAGATCATTAATACATTTGTCTTCTGTTAGCTGGGAGCAGACGCAGTTCTGGGCCGAACCATCTGGGGTGTGCTGGGACTGGGTGCGTTTGGGTTTGAGCTCAAAGAAGTCCCAGGAGACAGGCGAATTGTCACGACGACGAGGTCACATAGCAACAAGGTGGTGACGGCCTGTGTGGACGCCATGGAGCCACACGAGGTGGTCAGAGTTGGCGGTGCTGGAAACAAGGTGAGGGAGGGGTCGAATGTACTTGTATGCCGAGCTTCTTTTAATTTTAGGATTCTGTCAAATTATTGCCTACCCTCAACCTTGACTCTAACAGTTATTGTTTTAGCTTTGTTTTGTATGCATACACAAGATTTTGAGCTCTAAACAGTTAATCTCCAAGAATAAAGTGTTCAGGTGTTGTTATAGTAGATTTCTTAAGTTGTTTAAGGGTCTACACCAGTGTGTTTTTGTTTTTTTTGAGAGCAATAAGCTACCAAGCCATTGAAAAAAAAAAAGCCCTAAACAAGTGGCCCCAGCCCCTAGCAAATAAGTGCAAAAAATAAGTAAATAAGTAAGCATCAAAAACTGTATTAACATTAATCAACTTTTAATAACCTGTATTTCAGTCTTTTGTTGGTCTGTTATTGTGAAACAGAAGGACTCACCTCTTTTATGACTTAAAAGTGCCACTCAGGAACAAGCCAATAGAAAAACACAACCCGTGACTGTCAAAACTGCGAGCAGACTTTGCAACTCCGGTCTAAACACAATCAAGTAAAACATTAAAAAATGTATTATACTTAAGTCACATGATATTTACTTTTAACTTGAGTGCAAAATGCCTGCTGAGTGATTACGCACAACTGCCATGAACAGAATGACAAGCACAAAAGACCATTTATAATTTCCTCACAGCTACAAATTTAACTCTGCAGTTTTGTTCTTTCACACATAGTGCTCCAACACGGGTTAACGGATTGTATGATGCATTTGCATTCATATTCATTTTTATTTATTTATACAGGGAGAGCCCAATGAGAGCACCAGACTCTTTTTCATGAGCGCCCTGTTAAAATACAGAACAGTACAAACAAAAACAAATTACTACATAGGTCCATTTAAAACATTAAAAACAGGACCAGGTGTGAGTATAAATGTTTATCACCAGATTATTAAAGTGAATTTGTGGGACCAATTGTCCGGTTTTTCATGTCCTTGAAAATTATTCTATTTTTGGGAAGCAAAATAACCACAAACTTTTTTTTCCCATTTCAGTTCGAGTGCGGCCAGATTTTCAATGTAGACAATCATGAGATCTTGTATTAAAAAGTTCCCATATCAAAGTTCAACAAGCAAGTCAGATATTCAGACAGTTTATCATGTAGACCCATATAAATACATTTTATACAGTGCTGTTCTCTTCTGACAGACAGCGATGAACAACCTACTTTTTCATTGAGTGTAAAGTGATGGTTTTAAATTAATCACCTGTTATGAAACAAAGGGCAGAGTGAAAGATTGTATCTAAAAAACACAAAAGGGCCACAAAACAGAACCCACTGTGTCGAGATGAATTGAGACAGAAATTTGTATTGAATTGGTTTAAATCCGTCCAATATTATGATGTACTAATATGATTTATGTATCATGTTATAGATCATCCAGCTCATTGAAGGAAAGGCATCAGCATACGTGTTTGCTAGTCCTGGCTGCAAAAAGTGGGACACCTGTGGACCTGAGGCTATCCTACATGCTGTTGGAGGTATTTTAGTCTATGTTGCTTTTATTCCTCTGCACTTATAATTTGTTTAAATATTTTCAATACTGCCATAAAACAGTAAAATTCTACCCATATCAGTGTTATCACAATACAAAATTTCAAATTTCAAAATCGATTTTGATACTAAGGAATAGACAAATAGTGAATACAGATTCCAATACCACAATAATAAAAAAAAACACTCTTTATTTAAACAATGTGATTTTCAACATTAAATAATATTACTTTCTTTTATATTATCATGTGGTCTTATATCTGTGTCCCTCAGTCGTTCAGGTAGTGGTCTATGGGTGTAAGTCTTATCAGGTTTTATGACTTTTTAACTTGTTTTTTACTGCTATTTTAATATCTGCCATGTAAATTAAATTGTAATGTCTTTTTATATGTTTTTTTTTTGTCCTGATACCTACTCAAATGACTATCTAGTTTCAATACTTGTTTTAGTATCGATTAATATCTGATTTTCGATACTTTTGACAACCCTAACGCACATATTTTCTATCTCCTTACTGTAAATACCCAGTACACTTATATGAACAGCCCCTGATGCCCTGTTTCGTAATCTTATCTTCTTTACCCATATACCACACCCCCCTCTGCCTATACCTCTCTCTTCTCTGTACATTCTTTCCATCATTCCTAAAATGTACTTGTGTTTTACAGGTAAACTTACAGATGTCCATGGAAACCCGTACCGTTACGATGCAGATGTGAAGCATATGAATTCAGCTGGAGTTCTGGCCACTCTCAGAAACCACCACTACTACGCCAGCAGAGTGCCTCAGTCAGTATTACAGGCTCTCATGTAAACAGCCCTGACAATTACAGGGCTGAGTTTAACATATCATTAAAAATAATTTTTGGTTAATAACACTACTTTACACTTTTAAATTATGCTTTTGGAATATGATTATTTTTGATAATACTAGCGTTTTTATTTTTTTTCTAAACTCAATAGAAAATAATCAATTGGCCTTGCCTGCAGTTACTACATTGCCCTAAAATTTATCAGAGGTTCCAGCCTCACTGGGAGTAACTGTGAAGTGTACTACAACTGCTGCACTTCAAGAAAATAATTATTTTGTGTGCCATATTATTATATTACTATTTTGTACATGATTTTTCACAATATGTCTCTACACATTGTTGATTTCATTTTTATTATTAAATTTAAAACTAACACAATGATTTTGAGTTTTATCTCTTTTATATGTACAGTATACCTTTTTCTACTTGAAAATCTTGCATTCAGCCCATTACGTTTGACCCACTGCAAGTCATTTAAGGTTAGAGACACAGCTAATTATTTTTTATGACTATCACCAAATGTAATATCAAATAGTGGTAATTTCCCAGTTTCTTCATCAGCCACGCTTTAAAATATTTGTAAATGTATATCCTAATCTGTGTTTTTTATGAATGCCTTTTTAAGATTCAACTGTACCTTTAAACTATTTTAAAGTAGCCATTCATTGTGCCCGTTTCAATAAGTCACACACATTTTGAATGGTATTTTTAATCTGTTTTTGTCAATAAATACAGATAAATCATGACAAACATATAAAACAGTATATTTTTTTATAAATACAAATTGAGTCAGGGAACATTTTTGCTGTGTTTCTATAGCGACCAATATCTAAAAGCTGGTTCCTTTCATATTCACACTTTTGTTTTTCTTTATACATGAACAAACTACCCAGGCAACCACAAACCCTGCCAGCAGACTCCCCACGGCGGCCAGTACTGGGACCCACACAGGCACGTTAGGGCGGCACAGTGGCTGGGGTCCTGTCACAGAAGGGGTGGGGGCTGTGGAAACTGTGGGAGTGGTAGCAGGAGGGGTAGTGGCAGGAAGCTCTGGGAAACTGTTCATTTTGGTGAAGATGAAGGGGTGGGTCTGTGAGGAGAGTCAACAACATAATAATGGTTAATTGTAAAGTATGAATAAAAGCTTTTAACAAGGGTTTTTAAGGAATTTGACAAATTGGATCATATTTTTGAAGTCACAGCATATTTTCAACCATGTACATATTTCTTACAGCCTTCTTAAATTTTACCAGTGTCACAGTGCTATGTTTACGTACGTCGTTATCTGATTTCTGGGGTTATCAAATTATTGAAAGGCCATGTAAAGTCAAAGGATGATTTTGTAACTATCATTAAATAATCTTATAACTCCACAAATTTGATATTAGCAAAATTTTGAGTTTGCATGTGACTGTAACCAGTTACATCTGATGTGAGTAATCTGATTTCTTTCTGCTTCTATCTTTCTTTTTTTTATCTTTATTCATACAGGAAAACCCATTGAGAGCATTTGGGTGCCCTGTTTAAAGTACAATACAAGCAGAAAAATAAATAAAGCAGTATACATGTTCATACTATTCACAACTATTACTACTTTGCATTAGCTGTTTTCTTGGCTTTAAGTGTGGTAAGTATTAAGGGTAAACTTGCTCTTACCTGTGAGGGACAGTGGATCTTGGAGCGATTGTATGTGTAGTTGTTAAAGGCTGTCTTCTTTCCTACTGGCTCCAACTGTCAAACGCAGTCAGATCACGTTAAATACTACATCCTAGAGTTTATTTTCATGTCTTTTTGTTTTGTGTTATTTAATCTTACCATGTTATTCCACAAACCTATGGCCATCTCAGCCTGTGCCCGCTCACTGAGGTGGAAGCAGTCCAAGGAATAGAAACTGGTGTCCACCTCTCCCTCCTGTAAAATAGACAGGAGTAAACAAGATACAGAAATATTACATTACATAATAACTGTATTTGGTATATGGTTTTAATTGCTGCTTACTCCAATGTATGGGAGAAAGTAATTATGTAAAAATGGCTGAAGGACCACAGCAAAGTCTTCTTTCCCGTCATATCGATCACTAGAGAGTAGAGACTCAAGTTCGGCCTGAAAATGGAAGGAAATTAAATTAGCCACAAAAGGAATGAGAATTAATATCGGGTGCTCAACTTAAAGCAGACCAAAATTGACTTCAGCGCTTTTAACCATATTATAGTTGTTTCCCCTTCTCATTTAGCGAATAGAAATAATTTTGGTAATCCCTATTGACCTGAAACAGGAAAAGCTCTAATTTCATGTCAGTGTATGTGTCATTTATATAGTGTATGTATGACTGGTTTAAATTTTTGATCAGCCCATACCCATCACATGGACTTTGAATCAATGCAAACTATTTTATTATTTGAAAAAAAATAATAATATAGGCTTTTGATGATATGGAGTTACAGCAATTTAAGCCAACAGTGTACCTCTGGCTGATCTCTTTTTTTTTACCCTTTTACTCTTTTGATACAGTGAAATGGGAAGCTTACCTGATATTCATGATTTATCCGTTTTATCACTTCTATTTCGGGGGAGTTTGTGGATGGGTTCACGACACAAGGGCAATGCGTCCTGCGAAACAAAAACATCAGAATAAAGTTGTAGTTTATGTACATCCCTATATGAAAATGATATACCTCTGTAGCAGGGAACAGCCAATTGTGTTTCTCTGAACTGTTTTCAAGGGATCTATTTGCAAAACTTGGACAACATTAACCAACACACGAGGTACCTAAAGAAATTCAAAGATGCAACTGTCAGCACATCTCCAGTTTAAAGAAGTTAAAGGTGCACTGTGTAACTTTTCTGGTGAAGGGTCTGCAGCCTGCTTTTCTCCAGTGATGTTACTGCTTGGCCTAGAATATCCTTTCTTGGTAAATCCACAATGAGATCTCTGTATTTTTATGTAGGCTCTGGTCCCCACCTCCGTTGCATCTCAAAGGTGCAATCAGATTTGTGTTTTTCAGTGATGCGTGTGAAATGAAGGATCAAATCATATTTATCTCACCAGCTTAACAGAGTTTAGTGCTACGTTCATTCATTCTGCAGAAATTGGTGATTTGCAGTCCCCCGTGATATTTTTTTCTGATTGGCTAATCCACCTGTCAATCACGCCCACCTGAAAACGGGGAGATTCACCAGTCACCAGACTCACATCTTTGTGAAGTATTGAAGAAGTGTGTAGTCTTGATCTCAGGCAAATAATGTCGCACAGTACGGCATTAAATGTATCTATCTCCAGCAAGACAAACAGGTGACACTACTAGACCAAATTGCTCATAATAAGAATTAATATTTTTTTCTATGTATTTTAGTCATAAAAAAACACCTGTTTAAATAATAGATAGATATGTTTGATGCCAATGTGGAAGATTACAAGCAATGCAGTAACATCTCAATGGAGACGAGCATGTGGACCTTAAAAGTTACATAGTGCACCTTTAACATTGCTATTACTAATCATCAATAACATCTAGCTTACACTTTGATGAAGCATGTCCAAACCTTTCTGTAGGTTTTTGCTGAATTGTTTGGCTGTGAGGTTGTACTGCAAAAGTAAATTAGAAATACATAGTGAAAAATGTAATACATTGGTAGAAATATATGTATTATTATTATTATTAAATTATTTATTTATTTAGTTTTTGTGTGACTTACTTGGTCAAAGCAGTAGTTACAAAGATCCATTTCGCCAACATATATTGTGACCAGCTTCCAGTCTTCTTCAAAATTCACCTCCTGTGGTTTTTAATACAACTCATTACCACTTTCTTAATATACACACGGCAATATTAATATCAGTAGGTGGGAAGGGGGAATGCAAAATTACCTTGTTATTTTTGAGGGCCTTAATCAGAGCTTCTACTTGTGTTTGAATGTCTCTGTAAGAAAATAGTGAGTAATAAATATAAACCATTATCAGTGGATTGTGGTATTGGCTGGTTTTACATACAGGGACCTAGCTCGAGGTTCGGCCATGTTGAATCCTTTTCTCAAAGCCAGCTGCCCAACTGAGAAACCCATAAGTTTGGGGTTGAACTTCTTTAAAATGTCTAGAAAAAAATGAATAAATAAATAAATAAATACATTTATTAAAACAAATATTACAATTATAATAGTAAAACAGCAAAGGCAAAACTAAAAATATAAAAAGCCATGAGTAAAAACGTACTTGGTAATGTGGTCACAGTTTCTATACTTGCATCTCCGCCAATGCTGAAACAGTAAAATTATTGGTAAAACCAGGATTACATACTTAGACAAGTGATTTTATGTTTATCTTACCTCCACGCCACTCCTCTGTACTGTTTACTCAGGTCAAACAAGTTTTTGGCCTTAGCAGCGACTCCAGCCTGTGAAAAGACAAAAGGGTGCAATGTAGGTGTAAGTGTTTTGCTCAAGCACACAATGGCAGAAAGCACAAGATTTACAGGTTTAAAATTAGTTCAGTCTTTCATACTTTGGCTTTTACTTAAAAATATGCACATTGTATTTGAGTTGTTTTAGTATTACATTAATAAAAAGTAAGGAAGCAGCATTTTTAACACTTAAAATAAAAAATAAAAAAATGACTTTGGTTTGGGAAGAAGACGCACCGTAGCAGTTACATTATAATCTACTAGAAGATAGTTCTAGACTCCCAACTAATTTCCTATTCCTCTGCATAATAAATTTGGATGGAATGAGATAAATCCCATGAGACTATATAACACAGATGGGACCACAAGAACAGAAGAAGAGACAGACATAAATACATTTACATTTTGTGAATGTTGTACTTATTAGCAAATATTTAAATTTATGGCATATCTTACATATTTTTCCAGCCTTATATGCCTTATTTTCAATTTAAACAATATTGGCTGATCATTTTGTTGTATTTTGATGCTGAAGGATCCTGTGGTACGAGATCTTTTCCCATCCCTAATAGTAATAAATCTTGATCTCTTACTGTGGCAGAATCTCCAAGCGCCGCTACCACCTTGATGTCTGCCGGTCGGAGTCTGTGAACTATAGTTTCAAGTACAGATATCATTAGAAAGTATAGATAGTATTCAGCCACTGTAGAAGAAAGACCATAAAGACTGTCTCACCTGATGTGGGCACAGGGCTAGATGGAGCAAGGTCCACGCACGAGAAGTCACTGCCCCAGTTCTGATGGGAAAGATATTTAAAACAGGAATTACACCGTGTAATCAAATAACAGGGTGGCATGCAGATAATGAGCCATGTCATTAATGAGTTAGCAGATTTTAGTATGAATAATTCTAATCAAAATACCTCATATGAGACTCATACATGTTTTATTTAGGACTACTCTGTACTCTGTGATGAAAATGGTTGTTGTTGCACTATTTAACTTTTGAACTGGAATGTTCCACAGTATGGCATTAAACTTATCCATATAAATGGTAACTTTACAAGGCCAAGTTACAAGACAGAGCTACTGTGAGGAGCCCAGTTACAGTATATGTTTCAAGATCTTTAGATTGTTTAACGCTATAATTTGGAACATTCTAGGCAAAGCAATATCTCCATGGAGACAAACATGTGGCAGACCTCCAACAGCATAGTTACATAGTGTACCTTTAATTATTAGTAAATATGCTTATGCTTTACATTACAAAAGAAACATAAATAATAAAAGATAGAATAAAATCATATAATGGAAATGCAAGTTTGAGCAGGTGGCTTATTAGCGGTCACTCGAAGTTCTGTGGTGAGTCCGACCTCGTGGTGGGCTGTGGGGGTGAGTTCCAGAGGGTGGGGTCCACCTAACCCAAGCTCCCCCGGAAAGTTATAACATTCTGAATAATAATACAAATATCTAAAGATCACACATTTAAACATAGTACAGAATTCCGCCCCTATGTAGCAGACAAGAAAAATCACAGAAAAAATACTTACTACTTAATATATTAGTTACTACTGCTACTACAAGTTACTGAGTACTTACGGTAATAGGGCTGGGGGTTGGAGGGGGGCCTGCATAAGTGTAGTCACTGTTGTTGTATGTTCTGATGTATGGTGATGTCTGCAGAGAAATATATTTTTTGAATGTTTTATTTGTTTGTTTGTTTATTTGTTTTTTTCTTTCCTCTCACCTTTGTTGGACAATTAAGTTCAATTTCTGTCATGAAATCCTGTTTGCTGGTTTTATTGCCTAGTGGCTCCAGCTGAAAAGAAGTAATATTGAAAACCAGCCAGTTTACAACACAAAAAACAAGTAGATTAAACCCAGATAAATTGTAGTAATACCATGTTGTTCCACAGAGACCGGGCCATCAGCGTGTGGGCTTTCTGACTTAAGTGGAAACAGTCGGGACTAAAGTATGAACGGTCCGGGCGGCCATCCTGAAAGCATATAATAACCGGGGTTAAAGGTTAAAGTTATGGTTAAGGTACACTTTAATGTGAAGCAAAACAAAAGAGCCTATATCACGTCTCACTACAGAAAGATTGGGCAACACTGGTAAGTGAACTATTTGAAATGGGTTGCTTACAGTGTGGCTGTAACATGGTACTAACTGAACAGTAAAGACAAATTCAACTCTGACATCAAAATGAGTAAAGTAAAAATGGAACTAAACATTTATACTTAAACGATATTTTATTATTTGTGGATAGAAAAAAACAATAGAGGTTTAAGAGAATGCCAAAGTATACAGGAAGTCCAAAGTAGTATGGTATGAGAGAAGGATACACAGGATGGAAATAAGTTGGATGCAGACTAAAGAGTGAGTAGACTAGCCAGTGATTATTATATAATAATTATTTCTAATGTGGCTTGGATATTTTGTGAGATACAGTTTAATCCAATATATGCCTAAATGATTCTTAGCCATACTGACGGAGCCCAAAGTAGGGCCACAAGCAGCCACCTAGGCCAGCCCTTAGAAATCAGAATATAATACTTTTAATATGAGATTAGGTCCCAAGTTACCTTTTACAAAAAACGTCATGCCCCAAGGTGAAAAAGAACCTCTGCTATAGACTATACATAAGTATGTGCTAAAGCTAACTTACAGGCAGTCTGGGGACAACTATTTCCCTGAAGAACGGCTGCACCACCACAGTGAAGTTTGAGTGGGTGTCATAGCGACCGGTCTCCACCAGCTCATGCAGTGCAGTCTAAACACACAAAAAACATAACACAACTATAAAATACATACAAATTTGGCAGTGTACATTGTGGGTGCATTTGTACCTGATAATTTCTATTCAGAGTCTCCAGCTGCTGCAATGCTGCAGAGTTGTCTTTAGGCATGATCACACAGGGGCAAAGGATACTGCAGGAAAGAGCATCAAACGCTATTTACAATCATTACACAGGTACCACTTTAAAATAACTACACCTTTAGTTTATTTAGAATGATTCAGGCTCAGTAACTACTTAATCAGAGTTGGGTAGTACTCAGTTACATTTACTTGAGTATTTTTAAAATAAATTGTACTTTTTGTAATTTGTATTTTCAGAGTACTTTTTAGCAGCATACTTTTACACCTACTTGAATAATGATTTTGTTGAAGTAGCAGTGATGTTACTACTACAGTTTGGTTCCTCTTTCCACTGTATGTAAGTCTACAAGTGACAAAAGCTTTATGTTGACAACATGATATGATTTGAACATTTATGTTTCCTGCAACGCTCTTTCAGATATGATGCAGTTTTTCTTATTTTGTGTATATCTTTGAAAATGCCAGATTTTGTGCATTATTTAGGATTTCGTCCTTCCAATTTAAATAATAAATCAGATGTTACGTCCTGACAGTTACTCTTTATATTACTCTTACTTGAGTAGTACTTTTCTCAGATACCTTTTTACTCTTAATTTCTTGGACCCTCACATTGTATTTATACTTTAGTAATATTATTTTGAAGTAACTCTACTCTTACTTCGGTACAATTTTTGGCTACTCTTCCCACCTCTGTATTTAATTAAGGGGTTAGGATTATAGAGTCACTCCTGTATACTGTAAATACTAATTAACCTTAAATCATTCTTAATTAGCAATTTGTTCATTAATGTTTATTTATTATGAAGTGTTACCGTTACACATTTAATCTAATTTAGTTCCATATAAATGATGCGTGATGATTGCATTATCAGTACTGTCACACGTTATACCCACTTTACGAGCCACGTTGGACATTTGAGTGAAGTGTCCAAGTGCATTTCTCTGAGTGGTGTGATGTGAAGAGGCTCCACCAGGTTCACCATAGTACGAGGAACCTAAAACACAAACTACATGATCAGTAACCAAGAGCTAAATGCTGTTTCACATGATAGTGTAGTAGTAGTAATGGTGGTAGTAGTAGTAGCATAGTATAGCAGTGTTACCTCTTTGTGCAAGTAATCCAAGGTTTCTCGCACGTTTTTAATGTAAGTTTCCACAGAATACAACAGCTGTAAGCCAGAGCGGGAAATACAGGAGTCATTGGTCATCTTAGAAAACATAACAGTTGTGATGTATCCAAAGTAAGGCGGTCAAAATAAAATCAGGTACTAATTGATACTAAAAGTAGTAATGAAACTAGATACACATTTGAGCTTTAGAATGATGAGCTGTATTAGAACAAGTATAAGACACATAGACTAGTATACACCCATGGACCACTATGGAACCTGCCTAGACGACTGAGGGATCACACAGATATAAGGCCACACGGTAATATAAAAGAAAATATTTAATGGTGAAAATCACATTCTATTGGCTAAAGAAAGAGCGTTTTTTATTATCATCGTGGTATTGGAATCAGTCAAATCAAGTTGATTCCTCAGTGTCCAAATCGAGTTTGAATTTTTTGTATTGTAACACTAATCAAAAGTGTATTTATACTTACAGAGTTTTTGCAGAAGTCGCACAGATCATTTCCCCCAATAAAAATAGTGACCACCTTCCAATCTTCTGCAAAATTGATTTTCTAAAAATAAATGTTATAATCAATATTATAAATAATACATCATTTAAAACATAGAGTTACAATGTGCAAAGTACATCAGGTTTGAACAAGCAGCTTGAAAGGTTGAACGTATGTCACGTATATGTTCTGTAGACAACAAAATGTGATATGATAACTTTGTGGCTTTACCGAGTCATTCTTCAGGCGTTTCACCAGAGCTTGGGCCTGTGTCAGCAAACTCCTAAACAAGAGAATTATGTTCTATCACATACATGTGAATATACACATCAGGGACCACAGCCTTCCAGAGCCAGCACAGGACTGTAAAACATATGACTACTTATTTTAATTTGCTGTATGCTGACTGAAGGCTTATAAATAGTGACTATTTATAAACAAAGTGTAATTTAAAAAAAAAAAGTGTAAAAGAAAAAAATTTAAATGGTTTTGTTTTTAAAAGGCAATTCTCTTTGTTATAAAAAGGTCTTTCCATATGCCTTTTAGAGGCTGTATCGTCCAGATAACAATTAAAACTATAATTTTCACAGTTAGGATTAGTTGATTGAGTGTTGCAGCCCTAGTGTGTACCATTGAGTGTATATAAAGTGTAGACTCACTGGCTTGTGGCTCCACCCACAGCCTGGTTCAGAGCGGCCTGAGGACTGGTCTGTTTGCCCGTGCCCAGAGAGAACCCTGTCACATTAGGGTTAAAGTGCTTCAAGATATCTGCCGGAAGAAACAAGTTAACATTCATTGAAAGCATGGGAATGTATTCACCCTGTCACCTTTGCCTATAAACCAGTTACCTCTCAAGCCTTTTTATATTTACAATCTGTCACATCCCTACACTGTCCCAACTTCTTCTCCACAGCAGCAGAACCATCATTCCCTCAGTCTCATCATTTCCTCCTCTTCACCATCCACTTGAACCAATCCTAGTCACTTTACATTTGCTTTGTTGCAGCTTTCTGTCATGGTCTGTTGTTAACCTTCATAGCTTGTGTCTGTTTATTTCTGTAATGGCTGAAATATAATTCATATGTCTATCATGTCTTACTGGGCAAGGTGGTGATACTGGTCAGGTTGTCATCTCCTCCAATGCTGAAAAAAAATGGACAAAATAACTGATAGAGTTTGTGTTGCAAGCAGTAGGAGTATGTTCAGTAGACAGGTCCTAACCTCCAGGACAGGCCTCTGTACTGAGTCAGGACATCTAAAAGGTTGTTTGGATTTGACCCAACGCCATTACCCGCCTGTGAAATATTATGAAAGAGTTATAAGCAATAATGAACTACCTCATGGACTACTGTGTTCAGTATACAGATTTTATAGTCATAGTACTTTTTTACTTTGTAATTCAACAACACAATTTGTATCTAGTGATTCAAATTCATAATCAAACCATGAATATGAACTGATGATGATTTACATTTAAACAAAAAAAATATGTTTCTAGGTTAGGATGGCCACTTTTGCATTTGGTAATTTCCACATTAAGTTTGCAATCTGGTTAGAATTTCAATAATTTAGCCCCACATTGGTATAACACTTCATCAAAGACACACTATGGTACTTTTTAGCCACAAAATAGACTAAAATTAAAGCTTTTATTTGGTCTGGAGGAGGCATAAAAGTATCTATCCCAAAGGAGAATGCATTTCCATGGAAGAATTCAGATGATGCGCCACCTCCAGAAAGCTACATACTGTATCTTATTTCAAGTATGACTTTATTCACTAGTAGTAGTATTTCCATTGATACATATTAATAGGAAAACACCTGATCAATGTCAGAATAAACTTTTGCTAAAGTCCAAGCGAAACACTCACCGTCAGAGAGTCTCCCATGGCAGCCACCACTTTAACATCTCCAGGTCTCAGCTCATGCACTGAAGAAATTCACAACCAAAATATTCATATTATTTAAATCTAGTGTTGTCACGATACTAACATTTCAAACTTGATTTTGATACTAAGGAATAGACTTGATACCAATTCCGATCCCGCAATGATAATTAAACACACTCTTTCTTTAGACAATAAACTAATTCCTCAGTCGTCCAGGTGTGTTCTGTAGTGATCCATGACACTTTTGACAAGCCCATTTAAATGATATACCTTGGAACAAAAGAATCTATCCTCCCACAGCATCTTACCTGAGTTTGGTACTGAAGGCGAGGGGCTCAAGTCCACACATGGCATCTCTGTTCCTGTAACCTGATCAAAAACTTGTATTAACCCTAATATTACAAGCACCACTAAAGCCTTTAGATCCACCATTTTAACCCACTACTCACTGGTTCAATTAGCAGCAACACATCATTGCTTTCCTTTAAATAGGAGTTGGCAGACGTCCTCAAAAAGGGACGGAGCTGGAGTATAGAGAAAGTACGAGATGAAAAACACACAGGTAGTACTAACAGCAGTGAGTAATAGTAGTAGTAGTACGTTAAAGCCATTCGACATAGTACAGGATGTCTCTTATGTGAGCGGCTGTGTCCAGTTTCTTACCTCAGAGGGGCAGGGCAGAGTGATGTCGCCTTGTTTTGCTTTGTCAACTGGAGGCTGTAGCTGCAATACAAGCCATACATTGTCTACATGTTTCATCAGAGAAGACAATAGAGTGAATGTTCAGAGGAATCGTACACGCTGTCCAAAGCTAACTCACCAATTGAATCCACGTTTGAACCACCAGCTTATCTGTGTAGTATGAGTCAGTATAAGACACCTCACTCTGATAAAAACAATAGTAACAGCATTGAGAGATAGTTAGATAATAGATCAAGTTTGACTAAGCAGAAATCTAGTTATTCTTGGAGCTTCTGACAAAGAAGACATGTTATGCTTTTCTTCAGGCATGAGACTTTTAGATACAAAGTTTACATTTACATTTTACTCATTGTAAACTACCAAATTCATCTAAACCTGCTTAACAATAGAAATGTATGATCTGGAGTCTAAATTTTTGGAATAATTGCAAATAAGTAAAGAGCAGTGGGCAGACATAGTGAGAGGTGACAACAGAGATTTTCTGAGCAGTCCTGCCTTGAATGCAGGAGAATACAGGATTACTCAAACGTGAGCCAATCAGAATACAAGTCGATTTTACGTAATATGTCTCCTTTAAGCATTGTTTACATTGCAATATTGCAATATCAAACTATAATCACTTGTGGTTTTAATTGAAAATACAATTTAATCAATACTGGCTCCTGAACACATGTGACATCAGCACACAGAATATGTAGTGGAATATGATTAGTCAGAGCCACAAAATTAACTTAAATTATGTAAAATTGCACTTAATATAATACAAATTACCACACAACTTTTACACAAATAAATGTCTTTAACTCACAGCTGAATTCTCTCTGATCAGCGGTGAATCCTGGAGAACCACAGTGAAGTCCTCTGTGCTTTTGTGGAACCAGCTCTTCCTCTCCAACAGCTCACCCAGTGATTTCTACAAGCACACATACAAACACCAAGCATCAAAATGCACAGTCACAGCTAAAGAAATACCAATAAAATCTAAACACAAAACCAAGATATCAAACCTGCAACGCAAATGTCTGCATTGCTCTCCCAAGTCTGGCCTCTTCCTCCCTGACAGACCCAGAACAAAAACAGTTCCTGTCGACACAGTTACAATTCAGATGAAATGCTCTTAAAACACTGTGTATGTATGTATGTATGTGGGTGTGTGTATAATGTGTGTATGTATGTATGTATGTATGTATGTGGGTGTGTGTATAATGTGTGTATGTATGTATGTATGTATGTATGTATGTATGTATGTATGTATGTATGTATGTATGTATGTATGTATGTATGTATGTATGTATGTCTGGCTGACCTGTTTTGGTGACTGACTTGTTCTCCATCCCACAGTGCAACACTGACAATGGTCTTCTTTAGCTGGATATAAAGACATGAGTTAGTTGTAAGTTATTTACAGAAAATATCCCAAAAAAATAGAATAGAATTTAGAACTGAGTCTTTAAGGTCCATACCTGCAATTGGAGAAACTGTAAAGCTTTATCCACCTTTCTGACCGTTTCATCAACTGCAGACAAGGCCTAGACAAACAAAATCACATGAAAAATAGACAATAGTTTTATAATATTACATTTTCAGGTAGATATTTAAGACACCATGAGATTACTCCATGTATTATACCTGTAAAAGTATTCTTTCTATGATTGTGCATGCCCCCAACACAAGATCTGAAATCTCATCATCAAGAGATCTCCTTGTCTGGAACTCTAAAATACTAAGCACTCTGCCACCTTACACCCCAGAACAAATATTTTGGACTGGTTTATTTGTTTAACACATTACCTGTTCCTGCTCACACGCACAGAGCTGATCCATTTGAATCAAGAACAGCACTAGTTTCCAGGAATCCTGGGAGAACACAAGGTTTATGAGAAGCCAACACAGATATTTATAACATACATAAATACGCAGTCATTTACCTGTTTGTCCTGGAGCTGTTGGAACAATTCCTCTGCCTGTTCCATCAGTGAACTGCGAACACAAGCTAACTCTACCACTCATACATATACACCAAAATGACTGTTTTAAATGCACTATACCTGTCGGATAAGCGTGGAGGAGAGAGGAAGCTGGGGGAATCGGAGAATGGACCAAGCAGAGAGGGGTTGAACAAACTCATCAGCTCTGAGAGAGAAGTGACAAGGCTTAATGCATTTTCAAACTACAATGAATGTGCCACAAAATACTAGGAACCATTTGGGAAGAGATGTTATCACTTACTGTCTGGAATGTTCCACAGTATGGCATTTAAATAATCTAGCATTTATTCAAATCCTGGTCTTTTTGTTGCTCTAAAATACCTTGCTCAGATACCACAGAGCTGTAACTTGTTCAAGTGGTGTCATTGGCTTATCCTTGATGTAAAGCGCTCTGAGTGCCTTGAAGGTGGAAAAGCGCTTACCATTTATTACTTATTGGTTATATATATAAAGACATTTTCGTTTTAGCAGTGTGGTATAAGATTAACCCTCACTTAATCACAGTTCACTGCCCATTATCTATACTGTGGAGTCATAAAGATAATGCATGGAAATGACAAAGAAACCCTTAACAAAGCTCATTCTCCTTTTATCTTTAATGCAAGTTATAGTCCATAAACAGCCATGTAATACTGATGTTGTTTTAAGCTCTGAATCAACACACTTAAATAGAAATGAAAAACCCATAAAGGTGTATCATTTACCTTGGAGTTTTGATAAGACGCCTGAGAGCTCTGGACTGTAGAAAACATGATAATGATGGTCAGTCTCTTCATGTTTGCTGCTCGTGTGAATTATACAGTTTTATGAATGTGGCAGTCAGACCTGTAGGAGTCCAGACCGACAGAGGAGAGCACAGACACATCTGAGGGCCGCACATGGTCCACTACAAGGAAACAAGACGGTCAATTATTTTTACTCTTTATGTATTTAGGAAAAAAATTATGTTGTATCTTTTTAGCTACTTAAATATTTATTTTTACAGGCGTCAGCTCAACATGCCTTACTGAATGCATGAATAAAACTCACCTGTTGCAGGGGGAGATGAAGAAGTAAGCATCTGGTCACAAGGAAAGGCAATCACTATTAATAAAAAAAAAAAAAAAGAGAGAGAGAGATAAAAGAAATTTAAAAGAATTGGCATCGGAGAAAACAACACATTTTGATCAGTATATGGAACAACCCTGAACAGGGAACAAACATGTCAACAAAAATTATGATGATATGGAACAAAACTTGTGAAAAACTTTTAGCTAAACTTTAAATCCAAATAACTGACTCAATTTTGAGGTTCTTTGGATGGTAGCAAATTTTGAACAATAGATTAATCAGTAACAAAACATAATGTTAAAATGTTATATTGAATATATAGATTTTATTGAATAAGAGGTACATTTTCTTGTATAGTACACTATATGGAATTTGCAAAACGCAAGATGCGTTTTGTAAATTCAATAGTGGGGTATCAGCTCAGTATTAATTCACTATAAATGTATTGCAGCACTGGGGAGTTTTTACACTTCTTTATATTTATAATGTTGGCTGCACTGAAGCAAGGCAAGGAATCAAGGTCTATGTAGTTTGTATATATTATTTGTATGTATGTATTTTAGAAACATATAATTCCAGTACTTAGTCCACAATAACATTAATAAACTTACTATTAACATATGGTAGTACCGCCAACAATTCTATTTCTTTGCCATTATTGTTACTAAGATTCTACTGAGACTTCTTTAGGTGTTTGCCCTTATTCACTTACATGCAACTAATAACATCATGATATAAAAATATAAAACAATTACAACAAGCATAAATCAACATAATCAAGGATGAATATAAACCTGCAGTGGTCCATGTGAGCCCCAGGAGTGAGACGAGAGCCAGGTACAGGCCCCTCCTAATCAAAGCCATAGTGAGTCCTTTGGGTGCACCTCCTCGGGCCGTCTCCGCTCCTCTGTGGTGTTTCTAATGATCTTTGTCTGATCAGGTCATAAACGTGCCCAGGGGGAGGGGCTGGCCCATTGTTCAAAGGTGTAACAATAAATCTATTACGCTCATAGTCTATTATTAATAATTAAGAAGTGATGCATAGGCTCTGTGTTATATAATCGCTATAGCAACAGTTAATGACCTTGGTTGCAGGTAGAAAAAAGTTAAAACTCACAGGGTCCTCAGTTCAGTTTGTGAACAGTGGAGGTACAGTTGCATGGACAGTAAAAGTGTAGAAATAGAATTGTTGAATTTTGGAAGGCAAAGTACAGTTCATTTAAAAATACCTCTTCTTCTTTCATTTTTGTCCTTGCCGCTTACCAAAACTGGCATAGGTGTGAGCAATCAAAAATCAGTTTAATATCTGATTTTTGGTGTACATATAAACAGAGCCAATGTGGAGTTTGCATGTTCTCCCTATGCCAGTTTACCTCGTCAACATAAAACATGCACAAAGAATAATAAAATATGTTGTACTTAATAATACATGTACTGTACTGTTGAAAATGTACACTACCCACATCTGAGAAAGGGTGCTGCTCTGAAGTCACCCAGGGGTCCTACTGCCCCAGTGGCATTGAGAGATGGGTCAAATGCAGAGGACATTGTATTAGTAATTACGCAGTAAAGTAGGTAAAAGTAAGTAGCATTATTCCAACATGTTTTGATGTTGTTACGTAGCTGAGCGTCTTCAAATCATTGGTAATGTCACCACTAAGAGACTGGGCTTTGTGACAGGCTACTTTCAGATTCAGTGGAAGGAGTGAAAAAGCATAAGACTTTAATATGAAACAGGATGATAGTGTGGTCAAACTTTGGTAAGTTTATGATACTTTAACAATAACTACACCTTAATAAGCCCAAAGACTGTAACCAAAGATATTTATTATGTGCAAATATTTAGGGCTGAATAATTCTTATTCTGTTTCTTCATTATATGAGTCTTTCTTTAAGTCTTTTCTTCATGCTTTTTAAGTATATAAAGTGGTACCAAGTTTTGCATAAGGAAGGATTCAGATGTAAGGCAATACTAGTTGTAAACAAATTTTCTTAGTACTTCTAAGACATATCTACACAGTACATATTTATCGTGTATGTTTATCTGGCAGAGATTACACATGATGGAGAAGATAGTCATATGTAGGCCATTTCAATCAGTTCAATCTTTGGCTCTTATTTTACATAATGAGACACTACCATAAACTTGCATTATCATTGTTAACTATCTGTTTTCTGATACAGAGGTGACAGAAGGCACTAAGGTTTTAAAAAGCTTAATTTAAGTAAGATAATGATGAGGGAAAACCATTATAGCTCATAAACTTTTATTTTTGTGCATAATGTCTGCTTTAACATTTGGTTTTAGCATGAAGAGAAACATGTAATGCTGTCAACTTGATTTTTTATTCATTATATAACGTTGTTTGCAAATGTTTGTTTGTTTCCTAATACATACACAATAAAGTAATCCTGTCTGATAAGTCTCCTTTATATCAGCCTGAGTTATAAACAGGTGAAACCAGGATGTAACTCTCCATGTTTAGAAAGTCTTTTCATTAGAACAGTATTTTTTGTCGAACTACATTACTGTAAGACATGTATCGATTAGGTTAATGTCAATTAGTATATAGCTTATTAGTCAAAATGCTTTACTTCTCGATGTTGCCTTAACACTTTCAAAAAAAAGTGATAAAGAAAATGCTGCATTTATTATATTTTCTGTCATATTTCACCTATAAAATTTGTATTAGTGTATTTACTGCTTTATCATTACTGATCACATTCTCCAGATCAGATTGTCCTAAGACTCACCTTGTTGATTACTATACCTGTGATATAAGGTTACACTCCTGCTGCCTGCTGCTGTGTTATCTCGCGCACAAGGACATTAACTCTAAATGAACCCCTATTCATCTGTCTAATCTCTGAACAGGGATTAGCAGCACTGGACAATTTGTTCATCTTTGCAAGTAGGAAACTGTCTTAAATTGGTCTTGAATTGTTCAAAAATAAGATTGGCCTTCTTTACTGGTTTTGAATAATATGATAAAAAAGACCAAGAGATGAACTATTCTTCCTCAAAAATGCAGTGCAAGTGAAATGCAGAAAACACATTTCCAGATTTGGGGATGAATTGAATTTACCTTTATTCACAATCGATTGAGCATTAACTCCAGGGACTATATATGCACTATAACTTGACCCCAGACACTGCTGATGGTTCTGTGAGAAGAGATGATTATTTGCAAAGACACTATTATAATCACTAAATAAATTACCATGATTATATTGTTGTATCATATCATGGATGCAGCTAGAATCGAATAAGATAATATCGTTTACAAATGTCACATTTACCTGCCAGCCCCATTGTTCAAAGTAATCTTTCTTGTCAATTTAGACTTCACTTTCCCCAAAACTCTGGAGTACTTGTAGATGATTCGGCAAATTCAGGCGAAACTTCTAATTCTACATATATTATCAGTATACATAATTATCAGTCTGTAAATTAACATCATGTTTTCAACCGGTCTAAATAAGAGAAAAGCAAAAAAAAAAAAAAAAACGTGGCCATTTATTGAAAGCACAAGTCACATTAGAACTACTTTTCGACCTCTAGTGGCTATCTTGTGAAACTACATAAACAATCATAGCACGACCGGAATTACGGTTCAGATCAACCTTTCAAAGTAATAGCAACAACATTTTAATATATCCAAAATAAAGGCTTAAGTTTCACACTTGACCTGAATTTGGTTTCTACACTTTATTTATCGACGTATGTATTGGTTGGTCCTGTGAAAAGAGTGCTGACAAAGATCATTCAACACATGTTTTTTATAACGATATTTATTTTGAAACCAAGTTTTTGTAAACGTTGTACTACCATGCGCTAGCTTGGTTTCTTTTCCTTGGGGTTGAGTTTAACAACAACATCGAAGACAACGCGTCACTCTTTTGCTAAAAGAGACGACAGTATCAGTAAAACAGCAAAATCCTTGAAGCAAAAAGTCTTTGCTTATCGTTTAATTTTATCCAGGGACCAGCAAACCGGCGTCGAGGTGAGCCATCTGCTTTGCTAAAGGCTGTTGTTATTGGTCTGTGTGACTGCTAGGTATAGCTAAGCAAACACATCCACATGCCTTTAACCTTACTTATTATTATTGCTCAATACTGGGGCTGATTTTTAATTTATTTATTTATTTATTTTATTATTTATTTATTTTTTTTGATGAAATTGGGCATACAAGAGTCAAGCTTAGAAAACACTATAAATGTAAATGTGTATCAACCAAAACTGGTGGTGTCATGCAAATTAGATCATCTGTTTAGCTCTAGTCATTTGTAAAGTTACCACCCATCCCCCAGTGCATGACCTCTTATGGTAAGCATTTGACCAGCTGGGTTCAGTCTTCTTAAAACAAACAAAATAGAGATATTATAAGATCACTTTTAAAGACACTGTAATACATGATAGTGGTATTCTTAAGGAGAATCAGATCCGTACCATCTGTCAACATGACCTTATCTTGACTATTGTTTTTTTTTCTCTCCTCCAGTACAGAAAAATGGGCCGTATCTTCCTGGACCACATTGGGGGGACTCGCCTCTTCTCCTGTGCAAATTGTGACACTATTTTGACAAATCGAGCTGAACTAATCTCCACTCGCTTCACTGGGGCCACGGGGCGAGCCTTTCTGTTCAACAAGGTATAAGCCACCACCTGTATTCATGTCTTTTGACTACTCCTAAGAAGAACATTCAACTTTGTGTTAATCCACAGGAGTATGTATATATGAATAAATATATCTTGTTGTTCTGTTGATGTGCTATAATTAAAGTATTAAAAATGACAGTAAAAAGAGGTGATTATAAAAATAACACTAACAGGAAGGTCTAGTGTAATCTTTCAAACAAGGTTATAAAGTGATACTTCTACACTTTTGTGGTTCATTTTATAGTCCACTTAGTTTTGCGCTAGACTTGAACCTTAACCAAGACATTTACAGGGACATTTTAGCACATTCCTGATGCGTTATGATCTGAATTTCAAGATAATGCTAAAAATTGTTGATACTAACAAACAGGAATGTGATACTCAATCTGATACTATCTGATACTATGGTGATAATAAAAAATACTCTTTATTTAGACAATAAAATGCCATTTTCAACATTAAATCTTAGTTCTTTCTTTTCACCACGTGGCCTTATATCTGTGTTATCCCTCAGTGGTCCAGGTATGTTTATATTGGTCCATGGGTTTATACTAGTCTATGTGTCTTATACTTGTTCTGATACAGCTCTAGATCATTTTAAAGCTATTCAGGAAAGGTTCATATCTGTCCAGTGAATGGGACAGATATGATTTTTTTATTGTTGATACTTGTTCAAATCAGTATCTAGTTTCGATACTAGTTTTAATATCAATTAGTATCTGATTTTCAATACTTTTGGTAACCCTATAGCCTGCTGAAGATTTTTTTATTATTACCTTTGAATACATTATATAAATAAAGCTGACATGAATTATAATATACTGAGAATGTTTTCTATTCTTCAACCCTACTGCTATTTTAGTGTTACCTCTTGCTTTGTTTCCAGGTGGTAAATCTGCAGCACAGTGAGGTACAGGACCGGGTCATGCTCACGGGGAGACACATGGTGCGCGACGTCAGCTGCAAAAACTGCAACAGCAAACTGGGCTGGATGTACGAGTTTGCCACAGAGGAGAGCCAGCGCTACAAGGAGGGCCGTGTCATTCTGGAGAGGGCGTTAGTGAGGGAGAGTGAGGGCTTTGAGCATGTCCCCAATGACAGCTCCTGAGATGCTTGTGATGATTTGGTTATAAATTCAATCCATGCTTTCGCTACCGGAGCAATGCATGGGGCTATACAGTGGCTGCACAATATAAGACGTAGTGCAATAATCTGAGTTGAATTTGATATGATGATTTAATAAGAATAAGATAAGAGAACCTTTATTTGTCCCACAATGGGGAAATTAGATAATACCAATATGACTGGTAATATTTGGATATACTATTTTGAGATTGTAACTCTAAATGTATCACTTAGGTTAAAGCAGAAATATAAATCCCTCTATTTACTTTTTCAAAATAAGGAACAAAAACTTGATTTAAAGCTGCCATCTGTAACTGGATTGGCGACCTACCCCAGTTATATTCTCACACTTCACCACTAGCTGTTTACATTACTGCAGTCTGATTGTGTGCCAGGTTTGGCCTGACAGAAGTAGATCAGAGAGCACAGGTAAGCCTGAGCAAACGCCATCTACTGGTGGAAAAGAAAATCTAATTAACATGCAGATGGTAGCTTTAATTGTGAGTTATGATAATAAAATTGTGTTTGGTCACAATACTTTGACAAAAACATGGTTGTAAACATGTACAGTCCCTTGGATGAAGGACCAGAACATTTTAAGTATTTCTTTATAGCTTATTGTTATATGAATGGTGCGCTTGCTGAAATATATTGCACAGCTCTGCAGTACACCACAGTGGTTTACTGCAACAAAATATTGTAACAGACAGACAGTTATATTAAGGAGTTTAGACCCATTTCTTTTCCAATTTAGCTGAGAGAGTCTAAGACTAAACTGTTACTCTACTGTTAAAATGTGGACGTGGGCACAGTCAGAAAGAATAATAAAATGTAGCAGGTCCATGTTGTGTTGGCATGAAGAATTGGAGCACAGTAGCTTGTTGTGGTCAGGAGGCAATGAGTAATTATATATTATACTAACACTTTCCTTTATTATTATAGTGCTGTTCCTGGAAAATTACGCACCTTTGTTTGTAATTGTACTTTATTTATTTGGAGTTCTGTCATTTTTATATTGATTCCCTTGTTTGGCTGCCTTTACTGTTATAATATTGTGTTTTCTGATGTAAATAAAGGTCAAACAACTTAATGGGTAATTTCTTATGCAGTGTTAAGTTATTCAAGTGGGATATTCAGTGGTTATTCAAAAAAGGCATATGTCACTCACAATAAATAATAAAAAAGACAAACACGACCTGCATTCAGTTGTGTTTATTTGCAGATATGTAATATATAAGAAAAAAAAAAAGTTATCGCTTGTCTAGAGGACCCCCCACCCGTAGACTGCCATGTTATCTCATATGTGCTTATCTGAAGAACCCCCAAAACGGATGTATAAACTATAAAGTATTTGTTTCATAATGCTCATACGAATTAAACACCGTAACAGAATTACACATGTCAATTTAATACAATAATGGCTAATAGCTCAATAGCTGCACATATTTAATTTTATATATGGACCATATGAGCTCATGAAAAAAATGCATTACTACATACAAAACTCATTCAAAAACAATTAATAAACATTTCAGATAATAAACATTAATAAACATAATCAGATAAATAGCTGAATAGTTAACCTATTTTATGGCCGCCCGCCGCCGGCAGCTGTCTGATTACTCATCAAACGTACCTTCTTTTGTGTCATTTGTGGTGCATTGTGGGAGATGTCGTACCTCAAACTGAGAGCCTGATGTAGCTCAATCTGCGCCTACAGGTTCTGGCCAAGTGACATTCTTTGCCAGAAGCATCCGTGACCATTAATGACATGTCACCTTTACACGAGTGCACTTCACCTCTTATACTTAAGCACTGACGCAGACAACAGCAGTAATGGCGGGTGAGTTAGTATTTTGAAGTCTTCTCATTTTAGCAGCTAGCCATAGCGGTGTCGTTAGCGTAGCTTCTTCTCATTGAATAGCACACAGAAGCGTAAATTAAAATTACTTCCTGTTAGCTGGGCCTCTTCTAAGTAGCCTATTATATACCCTTTAAAAGTTAATAAACAAATACATCTTAAATTCAAGTCAAATGACACTGATAACAAAAATCAAGGAGTATTTTGGGAAATGGTAACTCCATGTACACATGAAATCAGTGCCCGGCCTAAATAGATTAATATTAATCTTGATTTTTAGATTTACTTAGAGATACTTTGAGAAATGTTGACCCCACAATACTTTTCCATTGTGTCTAATGGTTTATTATATCTGTCACCACAAATTAAACATTTTGGGGCTAGAATATTGTTTTTTGTTTTTTTTATTTCATCCTATGTAATAGAAAATCTAACTAGCAGACATTTTTACTCTGGAAACTGAAAATGGTTGCTCATGTTTTGATAGAAATAATGAAAACCATTAGCTTATAGATCTGATTTGAATATTGCACTTGCTGATGAGCTGGCATTGTAATTGGTCTATAAATAAATACATGATTTGGCATTGCTTAAATACTTCTTGTCTAGTTTGTGTGGAATAATATTAATATATATGTATATATTTTGTCTATAGTGGAAAACGTGAGCGTGGGCTTCAAGGTGTACTGCCTCACGGTGATGACACTAGTGGCAGCTACATACACAGTAGCTCTGCGATACACCAGGACCATTTCATCTGGAGACATGTATTTTTCCACCACAGCAGTGTGCATCACCGAGGTCATCAAACTCATTCTCAGTGTGGGAATGCTCTCCAGGTGAGTATAACAAACTACTATCTTCTTAAGATTAGTAATGGCTTTTTACAGCAAAGTGGTCAGCTAAGTAAATGAGCAATTGTCCCTTTTTCTTTTATCTATCAATGCATTTGTGTGGTGAAATGTTAGTAGTTGGGAAACTGATTAACAATTTGCTCTCTAGGGCTGTAGATGAAATTCTTGGTCGACCGCCGAGTACATCATTTCATCAACTAAAGGATCGTGTTGCCCAAAGCTCTTTAAATTATTAGGATCTTGCAGAAAAATGACTATGTATAGAAAGAAGTAACTGTACTTGTTAACTGTGTGTTCATAAGTGAAAAGGGCAGATTAAACTGTCCAGACAATCACTCCATGTGTTCTTTCTCCAGCTGTGGTCCACATAAATAATAATAATTAAATAATTAGTCGACTAATAAAAAATGTGACCTAAGACGCCATCAACTGATCAATCGACCAAATGTCTATGGCACTACTTCTTACTCTAATCAAACAATAGCATTATGCAACTGCTACTAAGTGAAAGTATAAAAGTTACTCTTTTACTTCAAATACATGTTCAAATGGTAAAACTATACAAATAATGATGAGTTAAGTCCAAGTGCAAGTACTTTTACAATTTTTTTTTTTCCATTTTTAAAATTGAATGTAATATTTTGCTTTACAGGGAGACGGGGAGTCCCAGCAGGTTAAAAAATACCATTGTGGAGCACATCTTTTCAAGCCCCAAAGAGCTCCTAAAACTAAGTGTCCCCTCTATCGTATATGCCATACAGAACAACATGGCATTTCTGGCACTCAGCAACCTGGATGCAGCTGTATATCAGGTAATGTAAAAATTCATTGTAAAGCCCCTCTGGGTTTCCTGTTGGCCTGGTCTGACAAGGTCCTTGCTTATGTCATCTAGGTGACGTATCAGCTGAAGATTCCATGCACGGCTCTGTGCACTGTCCTCATGCTCAACCGGTCCCTGAGTCGCCTGCAGTGGGGCTCTGTGTTTATGCTCTGTGTGGGAGTGACTCTGGTGCAGTGGAGACCAGTAGAAGCCACTAAGGTTCAGGTGAGGAGGTACAAGTGGAGCAAAGTGCAACTGAAATGTCTCAGAATTATTTAAAAAAACATTTAAATATGCAGCACTGTAGATGTTTTGGAGGGTGGTTGATATTGACTTTTTTTGTTTGCATTATCACAATAACAATATTCTGGTCAATTTTTTACAATGTGCCAAAATATGCCTCTAATTCTCTTTGTTGAGGTTTAAGTGTTGCACAAAACCTGGACTATAAAAATGACCATTAAAGTGCAGAAATACCACTTCATCTATGTTTCTTTATGAGGTACTTTTGAATAGTTTTAATTAATTAGTGGTTATCCTACTCAGTCAAGGCCAACTGATAATATCCAGTTTCAGAAATGGGTTTGGACCTGAGTTGGAATTGCAGAATTTATATTAAAATGGGATGGCAAGTGATATTTTAATGAATAATCTTAAAACTTAAAATAAAATAAAAAATGAGTAGAAACAAAAACTGTGCTTTTATATGTGACACATATATGTGACATTATATTTTTTATAATTAGCATGAAGTTAATTTAAGAAGTTGTCAGAATTTTATTTGTGCTACATTAAAAATTTGAAATACAAACAAAATATATGAAAGTGGAAAATGAATTCTCTTTATAGTCAAATTCTTTATAAACCTTGTGAAACGGTTCCTACTACTTCTGTGAAATGAACTGTCCAACCAGAGCTCTCCTTCAGGGATAGACTCTGATTAAACTCAGTGTTAGAGGAATAAACTTGGTCTAGACCAGGTTAAGTTCAAAGAGTACCATGGTGACTGACCCACAGTTTAGGTTATCTCTCTCTGTGAAACTGAAAAACCTGAGTTTTGACTAAACCTGCTTTTTGAAACCGGGCCAGTATACCTGCTCAATATTCTAATTTAGCAAATCTCCAAAACAACTGCAATATTATTACAGTAATTTTTCAATATATTAGTCACCTCTATTATTCACACCTTGAACTGCTCTATTCTCATCATGGCAACCGCCATAATGACACAACACATCTATGATTGTATGTTTTGTTTTTTTTCCAGATTGAACAAAACCCTTTACTTGGATTCATGGCCATTGCTATTGCTGTCATTTGCTCCGGATTTGCAGGCACGTTTGACAACATGCGTTTATGCATTATCTAGTTAACCGCAGGAATTTTGTAAATTCTATTGTATAATTTTTATCTGACGTCTCATTTCCATGTGTTGAACACTTTATTTCAGGAGTGTACTTTGAGAAAGTGCTGAAGAGCTCTGATACCTCCTTGTGGGTGAGGAACATCCAGATGTACATATCGGGAATTGTAGTCACGCTCATCGGTGTGTACATGACTGACGGACAGAAAGTGTTGGAGAAAGGCTTCTTCTTTGGCTACACGCCCTGGGTCTGCTTTGTCATATGTGAGTGTAATCAAGGCGTGTTACATTGATCCAGTTACTTGACAGTTTGGTTGGATGTTTTCCAAAGATTTAAACCGGTTTAGCATTGTGTTTATGCCTGTATATGCCTAAATTAATTTAGAAAATAATTCTTTAATTGACAAAATACTTTTTTTATCTATGGATTTAACAGAGACATAAAGAGTAAAAATAAGTTCTTGGCAGAACCTTCTGTTTTTCCTGTCATTGCCCTTCTGTGCTATTATTTTCATTGCACATATATCCTTTCAAAACATAAGCAACATTAGATCAACTATTCAGGTTACTCTAGAAGTTGCCGTGGGCGCCCCCATCATCATTTGAGTTGTATTGTTATCTGCAGTCAAGATCGGCAGCCCAATGCATATGCTCTATACGGACTACAAAGCCGTTTTAAAGACTCCCAGAAAATTTGTGCAGTGTTGACTTCTTGGTGCACAAGAACACTGAACATTTTACACGCATCTTACTACTACTTCATATCATATTTTAGCTGCAAAACTTTTCGCAAAGTTTCCAAGTCCCACCACAAAAAAAGCATGGTTTAGCAGCATTTAGTGTTAAAAAGGGGTGGGTCAGAATAATACTCCCTTTGTCACATTGTCTCTATTATGTACCTGTATCTGTATATAAGGCTTTGATGTAACTATTCCATATGTTTTGTGTTTCAGTCCTGGCGAGTGTGGGTGGCCTGTATACATCAGTGGTGGTGAAGTACACAGATAATATCATGAAGGGCTTCTCTGCTGCAGCGGCCATCGTCCTCTCCACTGTGGCCTCTGTGCTTCTCTTTGGACTCCAGATAAGTATGTCAATAGTTCAGCTGGGTTTAGATGCATCACAGTTTTCTATAGACTTGGACAGTTTAATTGAAAACGGGGCAGGGAAGAGTGATATTTAATTTAATATGCAAATTTACTTTTGTATAGTTTTCATCAAATACCTATAACAACATCTGCACAGGTCCCTGTCAGTGGAAATGTTATATTTAAGGCACAAATATATTGACCAGAAAAAAACAAAACATTTAATTGGTTGTTTTTATTGAACTAAAAATCTTGAAAAAAAAATTGATCCCTCTTGTGAACAGCCTTGCTTCTCCACAGACCTGACTCGAACTTGGGGTCACCTGCTTGTCTCCATAAAAATCTCATTGGCTTTCTTGGAATATTCCACCTCATGACATAAAACTCCATGCCTCTCCATGGAGTGCAATGCTTTGATTTTTTTCACCAGTAGATGGCAAATGTGCCTTGGTTCAGCCTCACCTGTGCTCTCTGGTCTTCTTCTGTCAGGCCAAAGCTGGCAAACCATCAGACAGCAGTAATGTAGATGGCATCTAATGGTGATATGTGAGAATACAACAGGGGTGGGGCAGCCAGTCCAATTAGATGGTAGCTTTAAGAGCCATACTAAACTAACTTTAAATCTGTCTATAACCAAATGATCATGTATTATTTCATAGTATTTGATTCTTTCTTTTGCAGCTCTCACATTTGCCTCTGGTGCCCTGCTGGTTTGCATTTCCATTTACTTGTATGGCCTCCCGAAACAGGACACAACCAAACTGCCCCGACAAGAAGCAGACAAAGAGCTCAAAGCAAAACTCATACCAGTGTAACCTTCACAACAGTGGACTGCTAAGCCTGCAGACTGTGGTGCTTCCTGTTTGATGTTACTGGATTCTATTAGAATGGAACTGTATCACATGTTACTGAAGACAAAAACATTTATTATTATTTTTTTCCAAATGAGTTTTATTTTTGCCTGCAATTCCAGTTTCAAATTGATTAGGGAAAGATATGAACTAGCTCTTTTCGATGAGGGACAATACATCATAGCAACATTGTTAAAAAACGCTGGAGGAGCACTGCTTTTGTAGCCCGTAATTTAGGATTTATGAAGTGACTGGGGAAATTGGCGATTTAATTTTTGTACATCTCTTTACTTTTGACATTGTGATTGAATGTAAACACACGGAAGTGATTTAGGCCTTGTCACTGGTCTTCAGGTGTGCTGGAGAGCTGTATGAAAAGACTGTGCCTCTGCACCTCTGACATGATCTCAAATGGGATCTCAAACATGTCGGCTCCTCATACTGGATACTCTTTAAACATGTATTATCTTTTGTGTCTTATACATATCACTTTGTGCATAGGCTGCATGTATTTTTTATTATTTCAATCAAAATAATTGTTTCAAAAACGTGTTAAATCTCAATTGATCAGCAATTACCGTCTGGCAAAAAGTTTAACAATTTTAATTTAAAAAAAGTTCTATTTACACATATTTTCACTTTTTTAATTTACATTTTTTGGACTGGTGTAATGCCTAATATCTTCATCCCATTGGAAAGCACTGAACAAGAGCCCTTGAACAGTCGTCTTCGTGCCTGCAAAATATCAGAAAGATTTATCTTTTAGTTTTAACTGATATAGAAAGCCAGATGGTTCAAACTTTGTAACAAAATATATCTGAATTTTGCATTTGTAAAATACAAAAATAATGTAGGCCTTTAACATTAGCAATGTACCATATTTTTACCTGTGCCACTTCTACTGGACTTCCCTTGACGGGCAGCTCTCTGTGCGCAGAAGCAGTCAAGTGGCTGGTGATGTGTACAAATGTTTTTTAATCACAACTATAGTATAAATGAAGCACTATATCAAGTATACTGTGTGTGTAATATGTAATTATATATATTACATTACACACACACACACAGAGTATACATCCTGTGTTCTTACCACAACTTCAATAAAAAGTTGACCAGGTGCTTGGGTTGGAGATCCTGAGATGACTGGTGCAGCACTTCGTCGTAGCTAAATCAATATTTGAATAAGGTACATTGTGAAACATCCTATTAGTTTGGTAGAAGATAATGTTTGGGCACAATGGTTTACCGAAGGAGGTGCTGCACTACAGAGATGGCAGATGGCTCGTCCAGCAGGGAAGGGTAAAAATGAGCTGCCTCCAACTCGTTATTCTTCTGGAGTAAACTGGAAACAATTCAGATGAAGAACAGTTGATCCCACAGCACACAATTCTTTACAGAAAAAATGAGTATGTATACAAATACATTTCAAATATTTTTTTTTTTTTCAGTAACTGTTTATGGGATATTTTATAAGATTAGAAAATATCTGTTGTGCAACTAAAAACAATTGAGAAAAATTGCAATATTTAATTGCTGAACTACAATTTCCGAGATAGAAAGACCAACTCTGGCATGGACCTTACAGAGCAATGTTTTTCAATCTTTCTTTAAACAAAAAATAAATAAATGTCCATGTCACTGTATGAGGCACTAGGGATTTAGGTCATTTTTGTATCTTTTCTACTTCAGAAGATTACTCAGAACACTCCAAAATGGCATTTAATATTACATTAGATAATGAAATGTAACAAACAACATAAAACAAACATTCAAATTGAAATAAAAACTCCCCAATTATTTTTAAATGTAGAATACTTCAGTTTGTGCTGTTCTTTTAATATTTATTACACCTCAACATTAGCATTAATGTTAGCACTGAGGCACAAACATCTCTCTTTTTAAACACATAAGTGTCCTCTGGTGAAGTATTCATTTCATTTATGTAGTGTTTAACATGTTGTCAGTGTTCATTCCGCATCTTCCTGTCCTGGTAATCAAGCGTCACTATTGTTTCCTGACACTGGTTTAAAGTCAGTGACATAGAGCATATATAGAATTCTGTTCACACAATGTTTGCATGTCAATTGTCATGCTATGCCATTTTTGCATCACTGTTTGAGGTATGACCATCTAATTAAACATGTATCTGGCACCACAGTGTTCTGAACAAATTAAAATCAGTACCGAAACGCAACATGCCATCGCATCATCAAAAAACTAAAACCAGTATTGAAACTAGATACTTATTTGAGCAAGTATCGATACTAAAGATTGAAATTGAGTTTGAAATTTTAGTATGTGACAACACTAGAAAAACTTTACTACGGCTCTTAATATAATATGATCACAAATCGTCAAAATATACTTTCCCTTTGTTATAATTATGATGAAAGAAATACTAATATATATATAAATAATTCAAAAACCTGCAGAGTCGTGCGTGGGTGTACTGGAGGAAGACCCCAGTATCCCCCTGAGCCTGTAAGATTCTGTCCCAGTCAAAGCTGTAGTCTGACTGTAGAGGCCCTTTAAAATCCTACAAGAAAGAAATCGTATCAATACATTTGTTATACAGAACACTTTGAGGTGTAGTTTGTGTCCCTCATATTGCTTAGTACCTGTGAAATATGTGATTTGAAAGGTAATCCAGGGCGGGATATGGAGGCAGAATTCGATTGGAGCTCACAAAAAGACAACACCAGAGAATACATGACCATATGAAATGTTCATTTTACATTATAGTGTCTTTAAATTTGAGTTACATAAAGTTCCACTGTAACTTTTCTTGTGGGAGGTCAGCTGCTTGCTTGTCTCAATGTCTCAATGTTTCACAGTATGTCATTAAGTTTATCTTCTCAGTGTTTATTTAAGTATGGGTGTTTTTATTGCACAATACATCGGAAAAATCTACATTATTACGCATTATTAGCAGGGCTTGCCTCTCCACAAATCTGGCCTGTAACCTTATTGTGTCCTGTCTTTCTGCTCGTTTACTGACATACTGTGGAGCATTCTAGATAATGCAATAATATCTGTGAACCCACAACTTTAAACTGAAAAGTTGCAAAATATTACCTGGACTATTAATGCACTTAATCCCACTTTCTCAGCCGTGTCCTCTGGATCTTCAAGTTCTTTTGTAGCTAAGATGAAAAAGCAAAATGAAATGGTGCTAGGAGCTATGACAAATGCATGTACTCTTGTAAGCCTTAATATATCACTTATATCATTTTATATGGGATTATAACCAAGAATTTTTTGTTTACTTTTTGACTGGCTCATGTTGTGTAGCATCCTGGTGCGGGCCTCATCCAGAACGTCCTCCAGAAAGACCACCTCTCCGGTCCGAGTCTTCATCCCCTTCACCAGACCGAATGGGACGTGTCGACAGCTGCAAAGGAAGGACTCACCATTATACACTTACAGGGACATATTATTTCAAATCAACTTTTATGAGTTTTAAATCATGTTATAATGTTTATCCCTCATTATTAGCACATTCAAAGTTGTATTTCTGCTCACTTCCCTGTACTTGTGATTATTACAAAAATTCAGACTCCAGGTCATACATGTATTGGGTTAAAAATGTAACATAGCCACTTTTCAACAATAAATACACATAAATAGAGATATGGGTCAATGTCACTACGGAAAGGTGTGGCTCATGGTTCTGTTTTTTGAACAGGAAATCAGTGAACCTGTTTCTATTTTGGCCTACGGGGAGGTTGTGTGGGGCTTTCAGGCGTCACAGCTGAAGATGGATATCACAGTTATCTGTGATGTCCATCTTCAAACAGCCATAGACGTATAATTACCTCATGTCTATGAACACGAACATAGCTGCTGGTGTTAGGCTAGTTGTTTACATCATATGTCAATGGATTACAAGTGGAAGTGGAAATCGAGAACGCGCATCCTGCACAGCACATACTTTACCCAGAATCCTACATTAAACTGTTTTAGATCAATATTGCATAAAAAGATAATTTGTCTTAAGGGAAAAAACTTTGAATTCTGTGAACAGGACAAAAGTTGTGGCTATTAAGAATATACTGGCAAACCAATAAGTTTCTATTGAAACTCAGAATTGCTCCCTGGTGAAGGATTATTCATACAAAATGTCTATTTTATGACAAACTAATGTTTTCCAGATATTTTTTTTAATCATTAAGGACAATCTGTAGTTTTGTCTTATCACTGTCATATTTGTAATTAAAACAGTGACACCGTATACATATACTGTGCATAACCCATAATATCCCACCTTTCAGCCCAGGGGTGTCCCAAAGCCGACAGAATCTGAAACAACTGCTGGAAGTGGTTGGCTTGACTTTTATCTGTCTTGATTTAAAAAAAAAAAAGAGCAAAATGAAGAGAACATTAATCCTAATAGCTCAGATCGACAGAAAACCCAAACAAGTATAAGCTTAGTAAAGAAAGTCAACACAAGTCACATTTTGTCCCTCTTCCTCACGTTCTAAATAAAGTCTATTATGCAGGTCCCAGGAGGATATGTGTCACCGCTGCTCTGTTGGTCTGTTGTTTTTAGCTGAAAACCATCTTTGTTGAAAAAAATATCAAAATACAAATTAGTAAAAACCTTACCACATAAATCATCTCTGTGAACTTGTACCTATCTTTTCGGTCAATAGCAGCAGCAATATCTCTATAACACAGGAAGAAAAGGTCAACTGTTAGGGAGGAAACAGCAGGACACTTACGCATAATTTCACTTTTTTACAAATAAATTTAGTGAGTCTTAAATATGCACTATGTAACATTTCTGGTGCACTGTTTGCCATCTGCTTTTCTCCATGGAAATGCTATTGTTTTGACTGAAATGTTTCACAGTATACCTACCTCCATGGAAACAAGCAGATGACACCACCAGGTCAAGTTACAGGTCAAATCTGGGGAAAGATATTTTTGAGCAATAAAAGCAGCTGTAATGGGATAAATACAAAATAGATGTGGTTAATGCCATACTGTAGAACATTCCAGGCAAAGAAACAGCATCACCATGGTGCCTGGCCCACCTGAAAAGTTACTAAGTGCACCTTTAAGTTAGTCCTCACCTAGTGATGTAGAGAGTAGTTCCATCACTCCGAAGTACAGTGCATACATTACTCATGTCTCCAGAAATAGAAAGATCCACCACTCCAGTGCCCTTCCTGGAAATACAAGTTTACCATTATGTAACAGGTTAAAGGAAACATATTCTGCCAAATTTACTTTTAAGTAGAGTTAAACTGTGTTCTAATTGTTTGTCTCTGCTCATTTACGCAATCGTAGTTGTATTTAGAGTGATTCTTGCATGTTTGAGTGATCCTTGTTCTCCAGCATTCAAGACAGCACTGCTCCTGTTTTCACCAACACCCCATACACACCCTGCCTGTTAATCTGTTTACTGTTGCCTGCTCTATACATACTTCCCTCTCAAATTAGTTTTCTTCAATTATGATACACATAGTTTTCAGAGGCGTTGCATAGTCATGTACCATAAAGGCAGACCGAATGTCAGCAAGCTTGTTTCTTTGATTAGTTTGTTTAGATCAAAATTGCAATTTAAAATGCCTTAATGACCTGTAAGTGTCATAGAGTATAACTACAGCAGGCAAAAGCATATGTCAGCGAAGCCCCATACGTGATTAGTCGTGCTCACAGTTCATTGTAACTTACTCAGTAGTTTTCAACAGGCCTCGACTCTGCAGTTTCCCGACCACCTCCTGAGCCTGGCTTTGGTGGAGGGACTCCCCGGAGTAAACATCAAAATGCACCCCTAATCGCTGAGATTAAATACATTTATCCAAGGTTTAAGCCATTTCACAGCATTACAGGCATTTAATATACCTTATACACGTGCTGGTACTCCTCCACTGTGATGTCCCTGAAGCACTGCCATAAACTAATAGCCTCTGCA